>QYAM01000017.1:0-567394 GCA_003988965.1 Neobulgaria alba
TAATCACAGACATAGTGAAAGGTGGAAAAAACACGTAAGGAATGAAGGGGGTGGGGAATTCGGTAAAATTGATCCGGGTACTGATATGATCCGGGTCCTGATAAACCACGTTATATAAACCATCAATCAACGTATAATAACTCCATCCATCCATTCAATCATTAATTTATTAACCGAATATCATAGACTCAATAATTTAATTATACAAGAGTGAACAAGATCCCTTATCCTCCTCATCCCCCCTCTTTAGTTATACATACCTTCGTATATAACATCTTCCCCTCTACCTACAAAAATAAAAAGAAAATAAATAAATTAAGTAGAGGATTAGATCAATAAATCTAGGTTGTAAGGATTAAATAATAAGAATTAGTTGGGGGGAATTAAGAAGTAAAAGGGGTGTATAAGATATCTTTTTTAAAGAATAAAGAAAAAGGATTATGTCTTATATCTAGGATTTAGGATCTAGGGAAATTATTTTATTTATATAAGAGTTGTTGGTGGTACTGTTGGTTTAAAGTATATGGTAGTTTAAGGAAGGGGCGTAGTGTGGAACTATTAGTATTATTAAGGTTATTGATAATCATGGAGGTAAAGGAGGAAATAATAAGGGCGTCGAGGATCAAAAAGTTTAAGATCGGTTTATATATACGCGAAAAATTCTTGTTTTCCGCATAGGCACATTTAAAATGACATTAACTGACTCACATCACAGTAGAAGCTCAAAATTTAATATAATATCGCTCGTCCATGATCTATCTATCATACCAGCTTACTATAAATGCCACCTCCTAATTCGCAGATAATCCATCCCTCCATGATCCTACTCGGAGTTAATAAGACCAGCCATTCCGGTCTACTCACAAGCAAAGGAAAAAGATGCCACCAGACGAAAAGATCAGCGCAAAAGCTACGAAAGCAATCTATCAGGAAGCAGCAAACCACCCTTTGATGTCTAATACCATATCCACTGGTCCAATTTTTGATGCATAAAGGGAAAAAATGATTACAAAAGGATCTGGGAAATGAAAGGTTGAATACAACAAAGCAGTCTAACCTGTCCCCAGTCTGAGACCAACAACGCCAAAACGACCTGTATCAAATGCTGCTTCTTCGTCATCGAGACTTGCGACTGTATCGATTTCGTGTTGGCTATGAAGATCGTGTCTTCAAGCCACTCGAGCGTGAACGCATCTCTTACCAACGTCTGCCGCCTCCGAGGGGCGCAGTGTTAGTAGAGGTGAAACCTCCTACCAGCGACCTTTGTTAGTTCCATCAGCTGATGGAACGGGGGAGTAAAGGAGTTAGGACTTACCACCACCTCGTCCACCACCTCGGCCTCCACGCCATCCACCACCCCCACCGTAACGACCGCCGCCGCCACCGCCGTAACGGACCATTTCCGCTAGGCGAGGGTCAATTTGTTGCTTGGCTTCAGTGAGAACAGCGACTAAATCACGGGCCTGCTTTTGATCTAGGGTATATTAGTATGTTTGATAGAGTGAGAATGAAGGAATACATACTGTCAGTTGTGAAAAAGGTAATGGCGGTGCCCTTTGCACCAGCACGACCTGTACGACCAATACGATGGATATAATCCTCCGAGTTGTTCGGGTAGTCATAGTTTAACACATGAGTGATGTTACGGACATCTTTATATAAGGGTTAGCAAGGACAAAAAAAAGTGTATAGCAACGTTCCAGGCGGGCTAGTGAAGGAGCTGCATATATGCATCCAATACTCTCTCAGCTTCAGACATAAAAAGTCCATTGCGGTTTGTTTGCCAGGGCAGGTGATCCACACATCCAGGCTCTCTGGGTCGGAGTCTTGGAGACAGCTTGAGCAAGTCAAGAGATGCCAATTCCGCATCTCGTACCTGCAAAAGTACTCTGAAATTGGAATTACTAGCGAAGCACGAAAAATGCCGCACCACAGATCCAAGACACCCATGAAGAGAGAACCGAAAGACACGAAAGAACCCGGGCAAGAAAACGCAATCTAGAGAACGCAAGAGCGTCGAGAGTAAAGCACTATTACATAGGCGACTGGGCGTTGCTGTGCAGGGGAGGGGATTATCAATCATACCAATACCACGGGAAGCCACGTCTGTGGCAACCATGATGGGGCTCTTTCCAGTCTTGAATTCGTTTAAGACCCAATCACGTTCATTTTGTTGTTTGTCACCGTGGATGGCTGTAAATCATTAGCAAAAGCAGGATTGCTGTAGAAAGCAGTATACTTACAAAGCGCTGGCCATCCATCTTGTCTGAGGAAGCGTGTGATGTCATCAGCAACACGCTTCGTTCCTGTGAAGATTAGAATTTTGTTGTCTTTGTCTTCCATGATCTTCTCCATGTGCTTGGTCATCTTATCGCGCTTCTCGAATTCAGAAACGACCTCAACGATTTGGGTAATCCTGTGGTTAGCAGACAGCTCAAGAGAACCAATGTTGACCTGGATGAAATCATTCAAGTAATCAGATGCGAGGGCGCGGACTTCCTTTGGCCAGGTGGCGGACCACATGCAAGTTTGTCTGTCAGGGCGAATTTGACCAAGAATCTTACGAATTTGGGGCTCGAAACCCATATCCAGCATACGATCGGCTTCGTCGAGAACAAGGTATGTTACACGGCGAAGATTGGTCTTTCCTGACTCAAGCATATCAATAAGACGGCCTGGAGTGGCAATGCAAACCTCAACACCTTTGGCGAGATCTCGAATTTGTCCACCCTTTGGAACACCACCGTACACACAGGTATTGCGAATTCGAGAGGACTTCCCGAATTTGGTGATTTCTTGTTGAATTTGAACAGCTAATTCACGAGTGGGAGCAAGGACGAGGACAATAGGTCCATCTCCGGGAGCGAGAAGCGATTGGGCATTGATGTGGACAATAGCTGGCAAGCAATAGGTCAAAGTTTTGCCGGATCCAGTCTCAGCAATACCAACAACATCACGTCCAGAAAGAGCCATGGGCCAGCCTTGGGATTGAATGGCGGTAGGTGCTGGGAAGCCCTGGGCCTTAACTTCACTCATGACGTAGGTTGGGAATCCGGCCTCGTCGAAGGTCTCGACTGGTCGAGGGACATCGCGGCCTTGAACAGCGATACCGTGTGCAGCGCGGAATTTGATAACATCGGCTTCGGGGCGGTTGGTGACTGCGGGGTCCTCCTTGTAGAATGATTTTTCGAACTTGGGCAACGATCCGAGATCTGCCGAACTTGTTAGCATTAACTCTTTTTTCGTAGAAATTTTATCAACATACCCCAATTTTGCTTCTGTAAATTAGCACCAAGGTTAGACATGCGGTCTCCACCTTGACCGCCACCACCATAACCACCACTTCCTCCGTACCCTCCACCACCAGAGTAGCCGTTCACATTACCGCCACCACCGCCGTAACCACCTCCGTTGTTACCTCCATATCCACCACCGCCTCCACTGTAACTTGAGAATGCAGTCAGTAAAATGCCATTTAAAAATGTAAGAGAAAATTGAGGGAGTGTGGTCGTCTCAAGCGAGGCGATGCTGGCAGGCTCAATCAAGAGCGGCAACCTGATCGTCAAGCGCGAGCCGACGGATAACGCTGAACTTTCACACAACTTCTAGACCTTAGGCTTTCATACCTGTTGGAGTAGTTATTGGAGTAATTGCTGCGAGAATAAGAATCGCGGCCATTATTATCGTACCCATTGTTGCCGCCTCCACGGCCTCCGCCATATCCTCCGTAAGACATTGCGACCTGTTAACTAGAACACCTGATGCGAATGTGATCGTCTTCTGTTGCTGACGTGGGCGTGTAGATGCGAGAGATGTCGATTATCTGAGATCGTAAAGGTAAGTCTGCGCGTTTAGCTTTTCTGAGGATGCGAGAAAGCTAGCAGTTTATATCGCGGCGTTGTTGTTAAAGGAAAGAGATAGGAAGTTGGGAGGCGTGGGCTGCGACTGAAAAATCATAATTCCGCGCGTTTCCCCTTTGGGCCTAGCGGTGGCGCCGACGCGACTTTTGTGCCGACGACTTCCCCTTTCAGCTTCGCTTTGGGGCCGAGGATGCTGCCTTCAACGGGCAGGCACAAGACGTAGGGAACGGGGCCCTTTGTTTCTGGTTCTCTATGCTCTATGCTTAACCCCCAAAGCTTTCGGGGGCGGCTCTCTGAGCGATCAAACATGGCAACTCTCCAAAGGCAATAGCAATCCTACTCTACTCCGTGAACAGGAGGCGAACCTCTTCCGATAAGCGGCTTTCACCGCCCGGGAATCCTTGCCACACAAACTCCAACAAGGGAAAAGTTTGAAAAAAAAAAAGTGAAGATTTCTCTCGATATGCTTCTACTAGCACGTTTCGGCTAAACTCAAATACGCCTCAGCTCTAAAAGTTTATCGGCTGAAAGTCTATTTCTCAAAATGTATCTATTCTATCCAATTGTCTTCTAGATCGCTCCTACGCCCATATCCCAAAAGCCCGTCTCCATCTAAAAGGAGTGAGTATCTAGTCTATCTGCAGATGATTGCTTGACTTACCTTTGTCGCGTGAATGAAAATCTTAACCAGCTCCTCTATCCTGCTCGGCGACTGTAAGACTGCATGTCTCTCGAGCAATTCTTGCCAGCACATTAGCCGTGAGGGGAGTATGCACAGTGCAGATGACTTACCACATCCGATATTTACTGCTTCTGCATAATCAGATGCCACATAGTTCTCAATCCATTTCCAGTAAATGTTGCCATCTTTCTTGGTTTTGGGATCTGCATGGAGTCTTTTTCCAATCTCGCCATATCCAAGCAGACACGGAGCAAGCACTACTTGCAGAGCGAGCCAGTCTTCTGACTGTCCAATGTCGAGGGTATAACGTGTATACGCAGTACAAGCTACGCAAAATTATTAATTGGGCTTTGGTTCTCGAAAGAGCTTTCTTACCTTGAGCCTCTTCTGTCGCTTCCATCTCTTCCCGAGTCAAGCCAAATCCTTTGCAGTAGTCGATATGCAGGGCCATCTCGGTGTTGATTTGTGCAACGATTTTCGAAGCCTACTCTATTTAATCCCCGTGTAAGTTTAGTACACCAGAAGGACTCACTGCAACAATGTCTTTCATAGTTTTTGCCTTGTAGCCTGCCAAAGCATTGGCTCTTGCGTATTGAACCTGCAAGATTAGATTTTCTCTTTACTCTGTCTAAAGGAAGCTACCTACCAAGTATAAATAGTCTTGAACCAGATAATACTTGAAAGACTCAAGTGACAGAGAACCATCAGCCATAGCCGCAACAAAGCTATGTTCTGTATGCTCTTTCCATGGTCCTCGTACATCTGCACGGTCTAATAAATATTCGACAAATCGACCACTACAGAACTACAGGTTAACTCAAAAGACCAGATCCTCAAGAAATGTTACTTACGGTGCAAATGGTAATGTGTAAGTGGAATGAAAATGATTGATCGGGCCATGGCCCTTTCCGATATCTGTTGAAGTCTTGATACCAGCCTCAACATACCTACATGCTCTCTTCACTGCCAAAACCATCTCGAGTCCATTCGCAAGATTTGAAGCAATAGCCGCTATCACAGTTAGTACCCATCATCATAATCATAAAAGGATTCACCGCTCACAAGCCAACGAACATCCAGTTCCATGTGTGTTCCTCGAGTTCGAATATGTAGTCTCTATCCTCGTAACTTGTTCCTCCCCATACAACACATCAACCATAAGCTCCTTCTCCTCCTCGGTTTCTGCAACAGTTCCGTCCTTTTTGAATGGAAGATGGCCTCCTTTCACAAGAACATACTTTGGACCTAGCGATTGCACCTCTTTTGCCATCTTAATCAACCCTTCAACATCTTTAATCTCACCAACGGCTTTTCCAGCTTCAGAAAGAAGGAGCCTCGCTTCGGGGACGTTAGGCGTGAGAACGGTTGTCACTGGCAGTAGATCATCTATTAAGTCATGAACAGCCTCAAGATCCAACAATCGAGATCCACTCGTTGCCACCATCACCTAAAGCTATTAGAACCATTTTTTTCTCCGAATCACCCAGAATGGACCAATCTTACAGGATCAACAACCAGATTTGTCACGTGATGATGTTTAAGAGCCCTTGCCACGACTTTGATCGTCTCTGATCTTGCCAGCATACCTGTCTCCAATCAGATACTAAGCTTAAATCCAAGGATATTTCATTAGAGAAGGAATCGAATACCAGTCTTCACAACATCAACACCGATGTCGCTTAACGAAGCATCAATACATTTTCCCACAAATTCTCCAGGAATATAGTGTATATCAACAACACCCATTGTATTTTGAGCAGTCAAAGCTGTAGCAGCAGTCATTGCATAACAGCCATGTGCGGAGATGACTTTCTGATCTGCTTCCAGACCCCTGATATACTATCAGTTTCCATACACCTCGATCAAATTTTCACTGGAAAAAACTCACGCTCCACCAGAGCTGTCAGAACCTGCTACAACTAAGACTCTTCCTTTTGCCATGGCAATAAGATACAAACGATGGTACTAGCGAATGATAGGCAAAAACACTCATTTGAGAGGACTTGCAAAGTTGTACTTGTGAATGGTGTATAAATCTTGCTCTCGGCCTATTATGTCAGCAACGACCGAATCTCTATTCCCACGTTTGTCCGACCCCCACCCTCTTCCCGTTTCCAATCTTCATAACAAACCACGGAGCTCTGCCCTCCATCCCACCGCTAGACTTTCCTTTTCCCGACCCTCCTTCATCGTACCACCAACAAATCGCCCTTCTAGACCTATGACTTTCCAACTTCCAACTCGGCTGGCCTCGGAGGGATAGAAGGGTTCCCTGAGCAACGAACCACACTCGCTTATGAACCATGATTTTTTATCCCGCAACGCCGAATTTTTTCGATTTCTTTTATTTTACACTAGTTTTATATAGGAAAAAGAAGTAGAAGCTGTTATTTATTAAAAATAACTATTTTTTATTAATATGCTTAGACGTATTTTCTAAAAAGGACTACTAAATTAAAAGAAAGTAATTAGCTACCTAATTCTACTACTAAAGCCCTCGTAGATTTAGTAATTATCCTTCCTCGTATGCTCTTTATAATATAATTATCTACTAGCTTAATCTTATTAAAATAGACCTTTCTTTAGAGCTGCTTTTTCGGGATTAGTATGTTAGAATTTCACACAAGCTTACTAGAGCCCTATTCTAAACTGCTCAGATGATCCAAAGCTCGCTACTAGGTCGTGGTAGGGTAAGTTATAAAGAAATTTAAGACACAGCAAGATTTAGTGGGTTAGGGTTGCAAAGATTATAAGAGTTTCTCTAACATCTGCTGTACCTTAAACAAAGCCTCGCTGCTGAGGTGAGGGTGGGCCTCCAGAAACAAGTCTACTTGTTTGGGAAGTCTCTCCTTTGGCAATTCGAAGGCATTACTCCAATCTGCTGAAGAGGGTGTGATTCCTTCTTCTAGCCAGGATCGCTCTGCCATCCAATTATGCGTGCCTCTGCTGTAGACTGATTCAAATAAGAGTCGTATCCAGTCAATATTCGGATCGGACAAGGTTGAGCAAATCTGGCGCAATAGAGAGCAGAGCTCGTTATCATTAGGATATTCGCAGACGAAGGAAGAGAGGCTTCTAATAAGGCATCCCCTATCTTTAGAGAGAGTTGTCGAAGGTTGAAGAAAGATGCGCATAGAGTCGGTGCTTTCAACAGAGCTTGCTCTAGGATCCCACATTTCAATGGCCAGGAAGCGGGGAAGCGCTATGGCTAGTTGAGCTGGCAGGACTCGAGCTGATCCCCAGTCAATGATCCTTGTAAATGAAAACATCAGCTCTCCATCCCTCAACTTTATTTAAACTCAAATAGTGTAACTAACCCTTTAACGTTGAACTCCTCATCAACAATAATGTTGGACGGATCGAGGTCCTCATGAGAAATCAGAGTAGACGTCTGCTTTTCCTGTGACTTGAATACTTCGGTGACCAAGGCTCGCTGGTAGAAGCAGCTTTGAAGGGTCATGTTGGGTGACTGTTCGTTGAGAACTCGAGTTATCTTCCTGTCAATAGCTTTGGTGAGGAAGTCTAGAGAGTTGGTGCTCCCTAGTGATTCAAGTTAGCCGGAGTTTATGCAAGCTGACGAGCCACACTTACCTTGAGTGTAAGATGCTTTAGCCAGGTCAGCAATCATGCGCGCGATTTGGCCGATGACCCTGTTCCTGTGTTCTCGTGAAGCTGGTGAATTACCGTTCCACCCCAGCTTTTTTCCGGGTACCCACGAGGAGATTATATACGGGAACTGGATCTGATTGTTGAACTTTGAGTCATATCCGATGAGAGAAGGGGACCAGCAGAAGCCTCGATCTTTCAATGTTCGCAAAATAGTAACCTCGTGCTCAATACTGCTAGAGATAGCATCCGCTCCAGCGTGGACTGAGTGAACAGGAATGCGCATTGCCCAACTCGTATTATCAGAGAAAGTAGCAACATAGACCCGGCACTGTTTTCCATTATAATGCGTCGTATCTGTTCCAAATGCGAATGAGGCGCGTTGTCCTTTAGAATAAAGATTGAAAATCGCAAGGATATTCTCGGACACAATTGAATTTGTAGAAATCTCCATAACGTCAGTAAAAACTGCCCACCTTTATCTCATTGGTCCTTGGAACAAGTGATTGAGCGGGGGGCTTCGGGGTCACCCCGAGAATTCTGTCTAGGTTCAATGGAAACAAACTATGAAATGTTGCTTGCTAGCTCTCGTCGCTGTGGGCAAACACTTCGACATCGTAGGGCTAGAGCTTGTGGGAGGTGTGAGACAGGATAAAGGGGTGATAAAATTAGCCTAAGGCTCTAAATAATATCATAGTTATTTTTAAACTTAATTTTTACTTAAAGGATTTGAATCACTTGTTGGTAAGGTCGGGAATCATATCACATGATCCACGGCTGTTGCACCCTTAAGGTGCAACAATACTATCGATATAATATACTACCATCGAACCAAGAACACATCAATCAGGCTACGCCTACCAGTGTAGAGTTGCCAGTACTCTCGGTTCCAACTCATCGGTATAGCGTACCGACATCACCTTTTTAAATTAAATTTTTAAAGACTAGGATATAAAGCTAGTAAACCTTTGAAGGCTATCCTTATTCTTTAAGTTATATATACTATTATACGACGACTAATTCTTCTTTAAGTATTAAATGTTATATATTAGTATTAGATTTTTTAAAGGAGGGGGAGTCTTTTAGCCTTTAATATACTCTTAATTTTATTATATTATACTAATTTATATACTACTAATTACTACGTTTTACCTTAGTATAAAGAGATTAAGATTAAATATATATTTTATAAGCTTATACGACTTAGGACTTATACGTTAACTCCCTAGGAAAGGCAGAGGATATATACTATTTTACGGATATTCTAGTTTAACTTATATAGAATCGTCGATCTTTGGTATGCTAGCGTGGATTTTAAGCGATTCTAAGTGTAGAAACTATTATTTATTATAATTAAAGTAATCCAGGTAATCAAGGAAGCAGAATTAGAATAGAATCGAAGATTTTGGGGGAAAAAGCGGTGGGATAACTTTTGGAGGGCTGAAAACGCATAGTTCACAAGGAGGTCTAGTCCGTTGCTGAGTAAACCCTTCTAAATTGATACCAGGACCCAGATCCATTGGAGCCTTGCATGTAGAAAAGCATCCCACGGCCCTCAACCCATTTGGAGAATTTTTTCACAGCCGAGTCCCACGCCAAGATTGGAGGATAGTATGTCATACTGATCTGATCTGAAAGCCACCGTTTTAGACTTAAATGCATTCATTGCACGCTTAGCGCTTAGCTATTCGGAATTGTTGCTTCACTCGGGATTCCTGCTTCGTCCGGCTTTCTTGCCTGTTCTTCGAGAGGTTCGCGAATGGGGGCACGACAACATTGAAGAGAGCTGCCAAGACCAATCCTGCAACTTGCTTTTATCGACTTGCCATTTTGAGAAGAGTTTATTTGTCGGAACCACGAACAGATAGAAGCAATTATTCGGGCTGTGCAATGCGTTGCATTATCTCGGGCACGATGTGCTGAATAGTGTGGAACTTTACCAAAGCAGAAGATTTGAGGTAGCTTCTGACCATTCTTGATAGTCTCCTGTAAGACCTCATGTTCTTAACTCGCCATACATTCCGTAATATTTTGGAGAGCAAATTTGTTAAGCCGAGCAGACGGCGACTTCAATCTCCTGAATAATAAGGTGAGGTTATCTTGATATGTGTAAGAAAGCGGACTATTGACTCATCAATATTATACTCAAAAAGCAATAAGAGCACCTGCCTTTACTGTGAAGAGAGTCAGCAAGTCACCCCGGTGTTTTCTTTCTTGTGCCATGTGGATAAAGAGGATTTAGTCATCTCCACAAACTACGAACTGCAACAACTAAAGCAAAAGGAAAGACGTTTAGAAGGTCATTTTCATATCTTATCTCGATTCAAAAGTGCTTCGGTGTCGAAAATAAAAGATGTGTCTTAATATAATTTCAAAATTCACTATACTTATGACTGAGAATGTAATAAAGATTTTACAAGACTCATTTATCCTGATCAACTTCGTGGATTTGAACCTGCCCTCACTTCCATATGTGCCCTCAGTTTTCAATACTTCGTCCTCTCGTTTCTCCTCCATGAATCAATACGTCTCTACTTGCTCTAACACCAACTAACCCATAGCATACCCTACCTAACCAACCTTTTTTCGAAAGCTAATGAACGTGAACTCGGTTGTGAAGTGGCTGTTAAGTCTATTGCGTTAGCTCTCCATTAATTATAACTTCATGCATGCCTGTATGCTGACGGAAGAAATCTTTTGACTTCTAAACTCATCTTCGCCTCTTTATTTCGGCTACTTGTACCTAGGTGTCGAGCCTGTCCAGGGCTTTGAGAGTTATTGGAGGGCTTGAAACGTTCTATATATAATTTGAGGAAACTGAGATATTGCCTGTTTCTCTCCTTACCGACGAATTTAGCTTAACAAGTTTCCGCTAATGAGAGAGGGCTATCGAATCTGATCTTTGAGGTTGTTAAATCATGCCCGAGCCATCTATGAGCCTTGGTAAATTTCTTGAGGGAAAGTTTTCAAGCTGTGTTTGTAATCAATTCTAGTATTCCTGCAGGCAGACTGAGAATATTATATGAGCCCCTTAGCTTGTAAGAGACAAAAGGAGATTAGAGCGACCCTACAACACTTCTCACCGCGAGAGGGATGATCTCCAATGAATTTGTTTCTCGAGAAGAGGCTTGATGAGAGACACCACTAAGATCGATCGAATTCTTGATCTGATATCGGGGGAGATGGGTTCGGAACAAGAGCAGCTCACCTTCCACTTTCGTGTGCCACCAAATAATCATCGATATAAGTAAATTTACAAGCGGTTCTGCGAGATTTCCTTCACCTTTACCCTCGTTCCAACACACACACTCCTGCCCACTTATAACTTTACGAAATGAATGTAATTCTTCTCTTCATCGTCTTCATTCTATTCAATTAGCCACCCAAGTAGTATCGTCTCTCGACCTATCCTCAGAAGAGGTTATAACAACCTCATCATTCCGATAAACTTCTTTGCCGAGACTCAAGCTAACACCATTCGCCAAAATGGCAACCAAACATACAACCCCTTCAAGCCTTCTCTCAGAAATACCCCTTCTGAAAGCAGAGCTAGAAGCCTACATCAATACAATCCAGATGGCGAGACCCACCAGCGGTATCATCGCGGAGCAGGAGCTACAGAGAGTGATGGAGATGGAGAACAAAATTCGACTTCTAGAACTTCGAGAAAGCACAAGTAGGAATCAATTATTAACAAAGGCAGTCGGTTCATTTCTAACATTTTTTCTTAGCATGCTATATCGTCTTTAGGATGAATCTAGAAAATCAGGCTATCCGCAAACGACCAGGCAAAAAGCTCAAAATCAAATTTGTGAAACGACCCGTCGAAGCTGATAGACTCGAGCCGAATTCCAAGAAGTTACAGAATATCTAGAGCGAGTCATCAGAAACCGAGGGAACAAAACTAATAAATTCCGAAAATGGAGGAAGAAAGAGGTTGAGGTGCGTTTGAAACACAGATCGACAGGTAAGTTCGAGGAAGCTGGGCGAACTAGTATGCTTGGGTATTTCTGACGGAACACTTTCCAGATCCAAAAATCGAGGGAAATATGACTTTGCAGAGACAGGAGGACTAATGAGGTTGGGGACGAAGACACATTTTACTTCATATTATCAACATGAAGTACCAGAGGGCTGGAGTTTTGGGGGATATCAGGGCTAGATATATTGTTAGTCAGGGATTCGAAGGGATGTGTGCACATTCAAGGTATTTGCCATCGAGGGACGCAGGCTTCAAAATTATTCAGCACTTAAACCAGAAAATAATGCTATAAATATAGCTTAATCGTGATAAGCTTTAGAAATATTTATTTTTGAGATACTTAGAAGCCTGTGCTTTGTGAGCATCCTCTTTATCTCCACTTCTATACTCCTTGTGATAGATTTTCGATTCTGAGCTGCAAACAAGTGCTCGCAAACCTGTAGG
Source organism: Neobulgaria alba (assembly GCA_003988965.1). Lineage (NCBI taxonomy): Eukaryota > Fungi > Ascomycota > Leotiomycetes > Helotiales > Gelatinodiscaceae > Neobulgaria > Neobulgaria alba. The sequence continues at coordinate 12,575 of QYAM01000017.1, forward strand.
ATCTCATCCGTTAGTGATTGGTATCGCCAGACTTGTGATTCGACGTTCGGCTCCCAACAAGGTTAATAATATTGCCGCTTCTGACCGCTTTTACGTACCGCAGCTGCTTACCCAATGTGATCTTCAACAAGACCCGAGGTCAGGAACTTGCGCTCTACAACCAACAATACTTCTAAATAATGGCCATGGCGACCCAGAATATAGCAAGAGGCTGTTCCAAGTTGACGGCTCATACACCAGCATCTGCTGCGCGAGCATTCCTTCAGATTTCGTCTCGAAAATATCTGCATTCTCCCCCACTTCCTGTCCTCGATTTTCTCATCCCAAGTGTCGCCACGAGAGATACACCACGGAGATGGGTTCCAAGAAGTGTCAATGGGTTTCAGGCACAATCAAAACGCTCATTCGCAACTTCAGCTCGGAGGCTAGAAACCACAGCTATTCACAATGCCAGGAATGACGACGAGGGCAATCCTCTGCACATCGAAATAACCCCACGTGCTTCGAATGTACGCTCCTCCAAACCTTGTTCCAATTGAATAAAGCTAACATTGGCCAGCGTCTGAAGGAGATTATGGAGAAAGATGGAAATCCTAATCTCGCATTAAGGGTACAGGTCGAAAGTGGCGGCTGCTATGGTTTCCAGTACCTAATGTCCCTCACTACATTACCCTCCGACTTATCCGCAATGTCCACCGGCGAACAATCAACCCGAGAAATAAAAATCACATCGATGAATCCCAGCGAGGTACCTTCACGATGCACCAAGACTCATGACCATACTCATGACGATAAAATCCCCCAAGAGGCTTCGCCGGCACTCAATACATCCTCCGATAATCCAAATGTTATGTTTTCAATAGAGCCTCGTAGCTCTCTATCTCTAGAGGACGAAGGTGAGGGCGTGAACAGTTTGGAGGAGGATGATACTGTTTTTGGAACGGAAGGTCCAGCCGGACCGAAAATAGTAATGGATGCATCAAGCCTGGACTTATTGAAAGGTAGTAAAATTGACTACACTATGGAGTTGATTGGAAGTCAATTTAAGATTGTGGACAACCCTCTTGTAACGAGTAGCTGTGGATGCGGGACTAGCTTTGATATCAAGGTTTAGGTTGATGAGCATGAAGCTTTCCTCTCCGTTATAGACGAAGATAAGATGTAATAGAGCATATTTAGCTTCATAGCCAGAGAGTAGAATAACTCATGGTAATCTACAATTCTACACATCTTTGATATTTGAAGATTCATTTCCACTCGTGAAATAGGATAACCTCTAACATAGTCATGCTTCTCATTTACTCTAGTTCTAACACTCGATGACTATAGGAAGATGAAATAAACCTCATCGATCTTCAGATATTCTATTAACACGTTTCATAGATGTATAAGGAAAGTATGAAGGAACATCTACCCAGCTCAGTGTGTTTACAAATGCAGATCATGCATCACTTCAAATCATCACAAAAATAACTATCTTTACCAAAGAGTCCCCTCAAGTCTACCAAACACATGAATTAGAGCCCCTTCTTCCTAATAGCTCTTTCTCTTAACTTCAATACCTTTAATAACATAGTAGATAAACCTCCCTCCTCTATACTTGATATAGGATAACCTAGGTAAGCGCTTAAAAAGAGTAGCTTAAAATAAAAATAAATTCAATATACTCTATAACAAACTAAAGCGACTTATAATACATAAATAAAAGTAAGATTTGTAAAGAATTCTAATGAAATTCTAAGCTAGCTAGATAGCTAGCTGAGTGTTAAAGTTGTGGTTTTATTTAGAATGAAGCAAATAAGATATAAGGATAATAATTTCTTAATTTTTTGGTTTTTTAGAAGGTGGTATATAGATAAAATTTTAATTGATTTTATTAGGTATTCTATTCTGGAATTGAGAAAATTCTAGGTGAGTGTAAGTCTTTGGAAAGGGGGTGATGTGAGTAGATTATTGAACATTTTAGGAAGGACTTGGGTATTGTAGAAAGTTGTCTGGTGTGCGATTTTCTTATTCGATGTGAAGTTTCTAATTAGATAAAGTTAGTTAGGAAGAAATTCTCCGAGAAGACCTCTTGTAAGTTGATCAGTTTTCTTTTTTTGGCATGGCATGGCTAATTACGTTCGAGTTATATAATGGAACAAAAAGCTTTAATTCCTCGATTGTGGGACTCTGGCTATATATTCCATTCGTCTATTAAACTCCAACGATGACATCTCGCTGAATAGCAAGCGTAGGTAGGAGTGGAGAGGGGACACTTCAGATTTCTACCACCAAAGAATATCTTCCTTCTCCAATTCTAAAAATCCATTGAACGTAATAACGATATGATGCTCCTCATCACTATCACCATATAATATATATAACTCCCATCACCTTTCCCTACCACCGCCACCTAACGAAAACCCCTTAAATCTACCTACCCTTAATATCCACCATATCCACGGTATTCGCTACCATGTCCATACCCACCATAACCATAACCATGACCATGTCCACCTTGTCTACCGTGTCCACCTCCATTTTGACTAGCATATTGTTGGACAAATGCTCTCCATTGCTCTTTGGAACAGTGTAAACTGTAACCATGTAGTGTGTTTGGGTTGTGGGATGCGATGCCTGCTGCTATGGCTGCGTCCATTAGGCCTTGGTTTTCGCTTAGGCAGGGCATTTTTGAATTGGGGTTGGGACTTGGGTGAGTTTGGTTTAGTAGAGAGTAAGGAAGTTTGGTTTTGGGTTTGGAAGAGGGGAAGGTTGGAAGGGGTAGATGAAGGGAGAGGATGGAGGGGCGGGGGAGAGGGGGGTTTTATATATTTTTGAGGTTGGAGGGGATGATGTGAATATGTTTTATAAGAGAAATGTTATGAGGGGTTTGGTAAGTGGATAATACTAAATACATGTTAATGTTGTAAAACTCGGTGTGAATATTTAAAGCCAAGTTTAGGGAAGACAATAAGAGTTCTTTAGAGAGAAGTGAATATTAAAAAAATGAAGAAAAGAATTGAAATTTCTAGTGTAATACTTCTTGTGAATGAATATTCATGAATTATTTCCTAGGGATCTATCTAATTACTTCTTGAAAGGTTATAAAAGTAATGTTCTTGTACATATATTGATGAGTTGACTTGAAATAGGAAGGCTTTCCTTTTTAAACATTTTATTACTAGGTAGGAAAAAAGTCTTAAGTGGAAAAGATTATATTTAAAACATATATGTCTATCTTATTCTACCTATCTCTCTAGTTCCAAGATAATAACCCTAATAGTAAGAATGTTATTATCTGATAGAACAATCCTACTACCTCCGCGGGAGGTATATAGGCTATCCAAATTAGGAGTTTAAGAATTATAAAAATCGTGTAATATATAAGCGCTTAGCCAATGAGGTCTCATTCTAACCCTTCCTTATTATTTTAAAGTATATACCGAAGATATATAGTAGACTTAAACCTTAAATTCGTTTAATAAGTATAAGATATACTTTCCTCTAGGAACTATAATATAAGAGCAGCGAATAAGAAGACAGTAATAAGACTCTTTTAAGGAAAAATAAAGGCTAGTTAAAAGGAAAAGCCTAGATCTATAGAATAGAATAAAATTATAACGCCTATCTACTTTCAAAAAAAAAATAAAAAAAAAAATAATAATAATAATAATAATAATAATAATAATAATAATAATAATAATAATAATAATAATAATAATATCTTCTATAAATTTCTATTAGAAGATATCTTCAACACACGCAAATAATATAAATATTATGTAGAAAACTTCTTCTTAAACTACAAACTTAATTTCTACTTAAAAAAATAATATTTATTTTATTCTATAAACGGATTTCCCTAATATATAACCTAATCTTCTAAGATAATAAAAGTTAAATATATAAATATAAAGAAATTCTTAGCGAGGGAACAAAGAAAGTTTCGGATATCTTTTATCTTTATCTTTATTTATATAATTAGCTAAGAGAAAGAATAATAGAATCTAACGAGATAGGTTTTAATATAGATCTTATACGAGGAGGAAAAAAGGTAGTCTAGGAAATAAGCGAAATGTATGTTTTATATTATATAGAGAGAGGAAATTTTACTCTGTCGGTGTTTGTGACTAGAGTAGGTGTAAATGTATAGATAGTTCGGGAATTAAATTAAGGACTGGTTTTTAGGAGGGTTTTTTTTTAGTAAAATTAAGGTGATGTGATATACTATGGAGGTACGGGAAAGTGGGTAGAGAATCGAGAGAGAGATTTTAAAAAGTGGTATTTTAAAAGTTAGGGTGTGAAGGTTTAGGATAATTTGTGTGTGCTTGGTAGGAATTCTTGGCTTGGGGTATAACCCTAAGGATGGAAAATAGGATTCTGTTAGTTAGGAGAAAGGAGGAAGGAGGAAGTGGGAAGTAGGAAGGGAAGCTAAAGGCATTAGATAGCTAGTGATATTAGAGATAATCCGTGCAGAGGTTAAGTGTCTCCTTAGTCCGAATACCCCCTTATTAATATTCTATGTAGTTTTCAATTTGTGTGGTGGCTTTTAGCTGAACTTCCTATGGCTATTTAAGAGGCCTGTGTTAATAACGCTGAAAATGGAAGGGACTCTCTCTCTGTCGATGGGGGTGGGATTAGCGAGACTTCGTAGTAGAAAAGGGGTTGTTGTTAAAGTTTGTTGGTTTATGTATTGAGGGGTTCATGACGACCTACCACACGATCGATACTTTTGAGCTGAGATACCCAGCTAGGCGTATGATTCGCCAAGCTATCTGAATTGGTGTTCTGGTACCACGACGGGCTCTATTGGTTGAAGAGTTTGAGAAGAGGGATGCTCCCTGGATAGGTTGACCTGAGGGACGACGGAAGGTTCCCCCCTGCCGCCTTTCCTGATTTGAATACCTGTATGCAGGATGGAGAGCATTCCCCGAGGAACTTCTGCTCCGAGCTGACGATGATGATGGGGTAGTGGCAAAGTGCGCAGAGGGATTTGAGTTGAATCTTCCCGTGCTGCCTTGCCTGTGCCATTTTCTTGGACGGAACGAAACCAACATTGGAGATCCAACCCTTCTCCTCGGGCGGCCCTGTGGATATCTAGTCGCTCGTCGTGCGGTCCTGTGCCTGGCCTAAGAGATAGCGAGCGATCTTGCGCGTGAAGCTTGTGCTACAGAAGGCTTCGCAGCGGATTAGCCTGGGAACGGACGGATTGCCGACGGTAGTAATCGCGCGCGGTGGATCGGCTGGGCGGGCGGTGGGGAGACCAGCACAACCCTGATTTTGGTGATTTGAGTGCAGGCCTGTTTCGGCAGTGGAGCCCATCGAGCTCCCGCGCTCCGAGTCGTGCGACGGGCATCCCTGGCGCTGGCTCAACCTTAAAACACCACCGGCCCTCTGGCGTGCCCGGCGCCAGGCGAGCGAGTTGTGCGCGGTGGGCGGTGGGGGCGGTGGTTATATCCGGTCGCTCGCTTGGGCGTGGACTTGTGCAGGGCGTGGCTCTGGGTTGTGCATGGATGCGTGGATGCGTGGATGCGTGGATGCCCCGTATGCAGGCGAGGCCCCGCGCGCCTGCCAACGAGAACGTCCGCATTCGTCGCGGGACCCTGGTTCTTCGGGCTCGGCGTCCACAGCTTGCGCTTCCCACCCTACTGCTCGGCACCCAGCAAATCGCTGGCGTTGGGAATCCCGTCTTGAGCTTGATATGCATCGATGTGTACTCCGTCCTTTGGCGAGTCAACGCCGGGCCTCTCACGTATCAGCAGCCAGCAGTGGTGGTCTCCCCGCCCGTCTCGATGCGGATGCTCTTTTTTGTTGAAGGAGGCCAACCAGGCCATCCAGCTCTTTCCCTGCCTGCCCTCGTCTGCTGGATCCAGCCAAGAGGGCGGCCGGCGATTGGAGGTCGTTTTCTATGCCCAGAGGCAAGGAGCCACGCTGATGCCCCCCTTCGGGACCCCGTCCGGGCAAATACGAAGGCGATCCCTCGCAAGCCCATGGGAGACATGTGCCGCCAACCTCGGTGCCTGCGGTTGGCGCTGGATGTTGACTTGCTGCTTGTTGTAGCTCGTAGCTCGTCACCTGTACTCGGCGGAGCGAGACGAAGAGGTGGACGTTGCTGTCGCTAGGTCGCCGTCGCTTGACCGTTGGATCGCCCCTAAGAGCAGACTAGAGTCCTCGCCCCTGCTTTGGCGCAATTTTGGCCTCCCAACACATGGCAGTCAGATCAGATCTCTTTAGTGAGTCTTGGCTCCTGCTTAGAACCATAGGGCATGCCACTTAGCAGGCCCTGTTATGGATTCCCACAACCGCTGCTTCGGGTGCTACTGCGGCTTGTTGATTAGCTCAGTAGCCACGAGCCACAACCTTCGACAGATCTCACTACCGTAGCCCTGAGTGCCAGTTGAGGATTAGCTCGTCCGATGCTCTGTGGTTTTTATATCAACCTCAACCTCAACCTCACCTGGACTCCGCAACATCGCCCTCAACCTCGAGTCCACGACAACCGGCTTGCGTTCACCTCCTCCCCGCGGAAGCGTGTTGCCGCCAGACTCTCCCCCCTGGAGCACAGCGTCCATCCTCTGCAACGTCCTGTGCCGGGCAAATTGCGGTCAACACCCCCAATCCAGTGAGTGTCGCGACAGAACAGCCATCAGCAGTTTGCGCGAGGGGGCGGCTGGTGCTGAGTAATTGTGTCCTCTTCCAATATCATAGGTTGGCCGCTGTCACTGGCTGCTCGGCTCTCGCGGGTGCGAAAAAGTAGGCACCGCCGCTGTTTACCGCCCAGACACGATATTGGAGTCATCTCAACCTGCGCGCAACTTTCAATCCGGCGAACAGTGGAGCGGCGCTGGGCAATCGTATCATGAGTATCACCAAACCGAGCTCAAAAACGGAGCAGACGCCAGCCGACCAGCTCTCGAGTCGTAACGCCGTCACTTCCCATCCACATCTCATGCTCTCTCAGCCCCTTCGAACACGCCTCGGCTCAAGCGAGCTGGATTGGGTTCCCCTTCCCTCGTGAGGAACTCCGCAGAGGAGGCAAACTTTTCGGAGGGCGCCAAAAGGTTTGCATGCGTCGACGTCCATCAGTACCTGCATCCCCCAGAACCAAGACCCTCTGGTCACCCCCCTCGCGTCCGTGGTGGGTGGTGGAGACTGAGTGCTTGCGGCGAGAGGAACAACCAGGAAGGGCTCAGTTGCCACTGACGTCGCGTGCGGTGGACAGGGTGGCAGGCAAGGCCCTCAGAGTGGAAGCTTCGAGTGTTCTGATACCTACAGACCATTCGCTGGGCGAGTGCGAAGAAGAGAAGCGGTCTGCCAGGATGCCATTGTCCCCGGCGCATCGGATCAATGAGAGGTTTCCCTTGCGATTATCTCTTTGTCACCCACTCTTTGGTGGTTGTCAATCTCCACGCCTCTCGTCCGGATCAGATATCGAGTCGCTCCCCCTTCCTGTGGCTCGTGTGCCAGCTCATCAATCCCAAACCTCCCCAGCACATGCAGTAGAACGGCCGAAGATTCGAAGAGCCCTCGCGTTCCCGACCAAGCCCCGAGGATCCAAAGCTCAGAATGCACCGATGCACTCTCCCCACGCCGCTAGCTGTCCAGATCGATCAAGGCCGCAGAATGGACCATGCATCATCTCATCGTTGATCGTGAAAAGAAGATGATGCCGTTTTCTCTGCTCGGATATAGCACTCCACCCTCCAGAGTGGTGAGGATCCAGAAGCGGACAATGAATGACCTCCTCCACTCTTGCATTCCCTCTCTTCGGACAAGGAATGTTCCGACTCGTAAGCTCTCCTGCGATGCGTGCAATGCTTGGTGCCGTAGAATCGACGAGGACCGCCACCTCACATGGCGATGATGCTCGCTCGAACCAGAGTGGCGGCCAGAACGCAGTCTGGCTGCGCTCTCTGGCCACTCCTTGAGCGTCCGTCGCCCCTGGAGGCGCCCAGCCCATCGTCGAGGGGCCTGAGCCGTGAACGTAAAACATAATCCTGATAATCCTGGCACGCTGCTCTCGATGTCCAGGGATGGTAACGAGAGACTTGGATTGCCCACAGCAGCCACCGCCCACTGACGCTGTGATCCCCGTTCGGCTCCTGTTGAATCTCAGTTGGCTGCCCGCCTTTGTTGGCACTAATCACGCATCTTCAGGGTTCTCCCACATCCCCCAGCTCGAAAATTTCTCACTTGGCCGACTAGAAGCCCTGTTCCTCGCCCAGCGTCCTTCCACGGCCGTGTGCAAGGCCGCCAGACCTCCAGACAGCCTGCAACCGTCGTCCTCTGCGAGGTGAGTGAGGCCTCCCTGGAGTGCGCGCCCGCGGGCTCTCGTGACCATTGAAAGAGCACAAGGACAGCTGGTTGCCACCGAGCTGATCCGGATTGCACAAAGCTCCCGCCTGCTCTCCATCCCCCCATCCAAACACTCATTGATGCTTTCTCCAGCCTGCCTGTGGGCCCTAAGTGCACTCTGAAACGAAGCGCAAGGCAAACCGACTATCGAGGGCCCGACTATTGGATTCCCTCCGGTGCCTCCAGATCATCTCTTCCCGCACATCTGGGTCGCCTACACAAGCGTCCCCAAGTGAACACCCACCACCACGAATCCCGCGCCGGCCACACGCCCTCACCCCAGAAGATCCATCACTTCGGGGCCAGAGTGAGCGACTGAGTTGGTGGTCCAGCGAGACACACCTGGCCGGACTCGCAGCATCAGCGCCGACGGCACAGCTGTCTGCGAGCGCGTGGTTTGCAACTTTCTCTGCTCCAGGCCCAGGGTTCGCCGGCAGTCTCAGCAGGGCAGCTTAGGGCACGCCAAGGGAATCTTCCGAGGCCTGTTGTTCGGTCCTTCGCTGCATTCTGCGCTAGGCATATAACCAGTTAGTCTCCCCTTCGCACCATCCCCATCCATACCATCATCGCTTTCGACGACCGACGAGAGACTCAGACGCCGAGAGCTCTGTGTTGAGGACTTTGATCCACGTCCGCCCCTTGTGCCCCCCCGCGTTTGCCCAGGCCTCCCCACGCTCTCTTGCACTGACATTGTCCGAAGAACCCGTTGCCAGCCATCCTACGGCCCGACCGCGTCCATTCCTCTCCAACTTTGACCTCTTGCCTTGCGACTGCAGCCGCATATGAGATTAGACGTCTGCCAACAAAGAAACGCGACAGCAGAAAGAACCGTGCTTTGTGATTATTAGCCGCCTTCCCGCCCTCGACGACGTTCCTGACCGACCGCATCTTCGCTTGAAAATAGTGTCTGCAGAGGCTTCTGATCTCCCACCAGCTTGAAGCAGGGGAATATTCGCTGCTAGAGAAAGCGCGACTCCTCCAACTTCAAGAACGACTCTCCACATTATTATTAGCTCTCGAATAACAGAGAAAGACCTCCGCATTTGCCAGACTCGACGTCGTCAAGCAGCGCGCGAGAGCTGAAGCACAAACAAACCGGGTCGCGAACTAGTAACCCTCGCTCCTTCACGAACCATCTTGAAGCCCACGACCTCTCTGCCTCTAGTCAAGTCCACGCCTCGTGGAATAGGGGTCTGACGGACAAGAAACCAAGTGGGAAAGTTGCAGCGCTGGTGCACCATCGGACGACCATCTCGAGTCCAAGTCGCGTCAATACAACTGCAAACACTTTACACCTGTATCACAACCACACACATCCGCAGAAGCCGTTTAGAATTTGTTGGGATAGGAATTGGATTTGTACAGCTCCAGATTTTAGAATTCCGGGTACAAATCTATTGTGCCGAACCCCCCGGGAAGCAACGATTGAGGAGCTTGAGTTCGCAGCCATACTTTTGTCAAGTAGCCATCGTGTTCTCGACCCCAGATTACCTCACCATCGCATTCTCGACCTGCACAGAAAGTGCCATTGCCCCGAATTTGCCCATCACAGGTTCCCGGAACCATTAGTAGAGCCTCCCCGGTTGGGCTCCTTGCGCAAAGAAGACGGGTCTTGCTAGCACGGATCACTAGATCCAGAAAAGCGTCGTGACATTAGTGGCCACTCGCCAGCGTACAGCACCTGCGATTGAGGCGCGCTCACAGTTGGCTGGAGATAATCCTGGGTGCTAGTGACTAGTTGCGGCGCCTGAACCGCAAGTGGAGTGTCCGTGGCAGAATTCACAATTCCTGACGTAGATCTGCCCCGAGAGCTCTAGACAGTGGGCCGCCCTGCACGTCGTGTTAGACGCACACTACTTGGAGATCCCCAGCATCACTGGATCGGCAGCTCCTGGACAGCCCCAGACCCAGCGAGCAGCAGTTGGGACATCCCAGCATCGTTGTGCCCTTGAGCCGCTGCGCAGGTTGTCAGCAGATATACCCCTCACAGACCGACCTGAGTCGAGCGCGGCATCTTTCTGCGGCTGCTCATCGTGCTGGACGAGGTCTGGCTGGCACGGATTGCACCCCGGCATCCTATATCTCGATTCCTCTGTGCCTCGAGTCTCGAGTCCGGTCCCGTCTCGGTCGTCTCGCTGCACTCCCCACCTCGAGCCCACCTCGCCCTCTGGGACGACATCCTGGCCTCTCCACCACAAGCTTGCCGCTATCCGCTGGCTCTCGCCCACGGCGCCAGGATACGGTGGAGCCTCCATTACGCTGTGCTTGCATCGGCCTACGCCATTCACCGCTCTAGGCCTGCTTCGAGTCAAGCGCTGAAGAAAAGCCTCTAAAACCCACCCGGCCCTCCGCCTTAATCCCTTTTGGCCACACATCTCATCATCCCATTGCCCTTTTGACTTTGGTGGATCCGAGCGCCGTGGTTTCTGTGCCTGCAAGTTGCAATTGCGTCGAGGCTGTCCAGACATCATTTCTTGCAGTTGCGTTGCCGACGGCGGTGCGCGAACAGTGGCGTAAGAGGCCCGATTCACTTTGTCCTCCGCTGCCCCATCATCTGGAGCCAACTTCAACCACGAAAACCCATCCCCAACACGACCGCCACCACTCCTCCCCAGCTCGACGGCGCGACCCCATTCCCCCCCATCGTTCCTCCCTCAACGACCCAGACACGCGCGGCGCCTCTCCGCGACCAAGCTGCCGCAGACTAGCAGACTAGCAGAATACAAGACCACACCGTCTTCTCGCATCCTTGCGACTCTAGCACCTCCAAACCCGCCGGCGCGCATTTGGAGCCTCGACCACTCGTCCGGTCTCCAGCCAGAGAACCCTCTCGAGCTGCTCTAGTATTTCTACCTGCACGCCCCATCCCTCCTCGCGCATACATCCCGAGCCAATCCCAAAACAATCGACCCGGCAAACAGTGAGGTCAGTATCCAGCTAGACCAAGCGCACCGGTACCTGTTACTATCGTCGCCCGGCTTTCACAAGAGGACTGGCCCTCGCCCGTGTTAGCGACAAGTACCTTCAAGAACCCCGGCATCGTAGTATGTCCTTGGTCTCGTCGCAACTTCCTTCAAATTCCTTGCTCCAAAGCACCACCACATCCAACGAACACACCGGCATCACTACAGACGAAACAGAAGCTACGCTGAGTACGCTTCTCGGGACCTTCACCAACTCGAAGCACAGCTCTATGGACAGAGGTGCAACCGAGTACTCGCAGTCAGGTTTGCACTCACCATATCCCAGCGCGTTCAACGACGCCCAGTCTGAAGATTCATCTGCAGATCACGCGTCTGTTGCGCATTACGCTCCTCAGCAAGAGGCACGCACGAATAACTATTCGACATCCGCGACCCCTACGTCAGAGTACGGTGTATATCCTGCCTCGGCACGCTCAGGTTCTTTCCCAGAACATATTCAGCGCCAGTATCACCCAGCTAGCCACCAGAGTGGAAGCAGCGGAGCTATGGCTCAACCAACAAGTCCGTCCTTGCCTTTACAAGATGGCCGCCCAAACCATCAACACACTCAAATCAAGTCTGACCAGGATGTACCTATAGATCCATCAATCGCTGCCTCGAGCCCAACCTACCCAGCGCACGGCGGTCAATATTCTCCTTACCCCCAACAACAAGACATGTCGCATCAATACTCGCAACATCCCGCCGGCGCCATGTACGCGCAACCTCGTCCAGACTGGGGCAACTATGCTGGCCACCCTCAACACCCGATGGCAGGCGGCTATGCAGTGTCGGGAGCGCAAACACCAACTTCTGCAGCTCCATCTGGAGCGCGTCCTGGTCAAGTAAGCGATTCTCGTGCTCCTCATACACCTACAACAGGAAGACCGGGACAACATATGCCTGGAAACTCTTCTGGTTATGCATACCCTAACCATGTAAGCCTCAGCGCGCCCAAAAACCGCGTAGAAGCTGCACCACCTGTTTTCCCACTTTCCCTTCTTCCCTTCTTGCTTTTGTCGGTCGCGGTAAACAGCTAATTGTTAACAAGAGTCTTGCACAGGTTTATTCTTTCGTCCCGATTCCAGGCTCTCAACAACACAAGAGGCCCCGCCGTCGTTATGAGGAAATTGAGCGCATGTACAAGTGTGGCTGGAACAATTGCGAGAAGGCGTATGGTACCTTGAACCATCTGAATGCCCATGTTACCATGCAATCACACGGCACTAAGCGAACTCCCGAAGGTATGCCTCCCTGGCGATGTTTCAATCCTACATTATTCGCGCTTGTAATTTAGCACTACTGCTAGCCTGTTTCCTTTCAATAGGCAGGGTTTTATTTACAACTGCGAGCTAACCCTTTTTCTGACTGGGGATAACCTCAGTGCCTCGGGAGCTAGCATGGGTCTCCCAGTCCCTCGGGATTCTTTGTGTAACATAAACACATACTGACGTATAATCTTATAGAGTTCAAAGAAATCCGAAAAGAATGGAAGGCACGCAAGAAGGAGGAGGAGTTGCAGCGTAAGGCTGACGAGGAACGCCAACGAGTCTCAGCTGCCCCTGCTGATGGCCAAACCACCGAAAGCGCTCCGGCTCCCAGCTACCAACAAGGCGGGCGATCCGTTCAACTGCCACCCATCGGTTACCAACCTGGTGCTCAAGTCCCAGGCCAATACCAAGCCCCATCTGGTGGTGTGCAACAACTCCAGGAGTACCAAAACAACCACTTGCAGTACTCCGGGTACCCCGCCTCTCCATATGGCGCCCCGAATAATATGTATAGCCAGCGTCATTAAACCCTCATTTTATTATCACCGCGGTGCTTTGCTAACGTCCTGCATAGATAATGGGGCCGGCCATAAATACGAGGGCCACTAGGGTAGTTAACCGCATTTGGTCAACACTCCTCGTCGAAAGAATTAACACTTCTCGGAGTAAACCATTGATGCCAATTCTGCCTCAGTAATTCTTTCATCGCGCACACACGTTGTATCATATGGGCTGCTTGCTGCATTGAATTTGGTGTCTGTCGTCTCCTTTTTCTCGGCTCTTTAGACATCCCCTCGATTCTGTTCGGCAACGAAAACGATTTGCATGGTTGACGACTCGGGTTTTCTCTCTTTGGTGTCCCTCTGGGAGGTGGTTTAGTGGTTTTCTATTTCTCCTTGCGGCGTCGATGGGGCAACTTTCCCGAGAAAACAGGGAAAGAGAGGCGGGAAAGGAGTGTTGATCATAAAAGTGGGCTCTGCGTACATTTGGCATTTGGGGATTTTTCTGGGCTGGGCTTTCAGGCTGTACTGGAGACTTTCTCTTACTCTCGGTGTTGCATTGCCCTGCAGATGACATGTGGGACTTTAATTATTCTTGTGGCGGCTACTACAATGCGGATTATACAACAATTGTTAAATGATGCTGATGCTTTTTTTGTCCTTTTTCCTATTACTCCTTTGGGTTTTTTTGTTTGATGCGTGCGTACGAAAAATTGGCTGCATACACGGAGGGTCATTATGCACATGCGAATGAATTTTTCTTTTCTTTTTCTCAGTACATGGCTATGTGCAAGAGATGATGAAGAAGGGGGTTTTTGTGGGGGACTTTTCCGATTTCCTTTTTTTTTATTGTTTTTGGGTTGGGCTGGGGTGATGAGGAAGGAAGGAAGGAAGGAAGGAAGGATGGGAGGAAAGAAGGGAGGGGGTGTATACCTTGTCTGTTTATGTTTTATGGTGATGTTCGCGGGTTACCGAGTGGGTTTTTAGTACGTCTTATACGTATATTAGATACCTACTTACCTTACCTTCCTACCTACCTTACTTACGTACGTACGTACGTGCGTATTTTTCTTTGTGGATTATGTGATGTGATGTGATGGGTTGTGATGACTTCGCTCAGCGATTGAGCGGGGGCTGCCAAGAGAGAGGATGAGTTGTGTGTTGTGGTTGGAAGATCGAATGTACGAAGGTGCGTACTACTGTTGGTTGGGAAGAAGGGTGGTAGGTATGTTTGTCTTTTTATCTACTCGTTTTTTTATTGTCTTCTCTTTTCTTCTTGGTTTTGGTTTTGGTTTTTTGTAACGGAGTGTGGTTGGTTGGTTGATGAGATGGGAAAGGTATGGTATGGTATGGTATGACCTCGATTTAAAATCGAATTCTAGATTGCGTTAGAGATATTGCGGGGTTTTTTCGTCCCTGGTTTTAGTATCGGTGTTGGTGTTAGGAACCGGTTCCCAGGAACGATGGGTAGGGTGAGTAGTAGGGTTGGAATTTAGTGTATCGTTCCGCCCCGGGGGGGGTGAGATGTTGTTCGTGTTGTTGGTTACGGGATCTAAATGTCTAGAGGGGATGCGGGTATTGGGTTTCACTAAGTGAGGTTGGTGTGCTTGTATTGCGAGAGAGTGGGAGGAGTAAACTAAGGTAAATAGGGTTACTTGCGGTAATGCCTTAGGCTGAGTATGGTTCTGTTGTTATGCTTAATTTCTGGGGTTCGACCTACGGGATCTAGAGAAGTTGGGTGTTGGCTGTTTACTTCCTAGGGTGTGGTTAGGTTGGGATTAAAGTAGTGAGTGGATTCGAACAGGGATGGAAGAGAGTTGGTCGAATTGGTGTGATGTTTAAGTTTGAGTTTGCCCTCGGGGAAACGCTATCACTATCCTAACTCCACTTATCTCATACTAGGCTGGTTATCACGCAAGATACAAATAAATCTCATACCCACTCTCAAACTCCCCTTCTTTTCTTCTTTGATGTTTCTAGTTATTTTACATTGGTGGGAAGTGGTATATTGAGAAGACGCTGGTTGTTTGATATAACGTTCAGAATTTACTTGATTTTTGAGAGCTTAGGGGGCGTTGTTGAGCTGACATGAATGTTTTTTCTGGGTACTAATAGGAGCCGCACTGCAGAAGGGGCGAGTCAAATAGAGTGAATAGATGGGTGGATGATTTAAATGTGAGTTGGGCTCACAGGAAGGGTTGACTCAATCTTATTCATTTCTTATTACCTCCAAACCTTAGGAAAGATAGATAGTGGATAAATAAAAGTAGAAAGAGAATGGTTGTCTTTACGATCTTTCTATCACTCTTTATAAAATCCTTTTCAGAAAGGAAAGTATCTAGCATCAACTGCTGATCAGATGAGCTCATTAGTAATACAACTTGTAGGGTTTTGTATATATAGAGCATCCTAGAGTAGTACATCAAATCCAAGTGTCAGATATAAGCTTTAAGGGAATGATAATAAGTGCTTTAATCTCTAGCTCAATAATAGGGCAATGGTCTATATGTAGAATATAGAGAAGTTTTACACATGCTTTTGCATTTAAGGTATAAGCCGCACTATCACTTAGATATATGAATGGCAAAAAATGCAGTTAATACGCCTTGTATGTGTTCGATCAGGTGTAATGGCAGTAACTTATATGACAATAGAATATTCAATCCTGATTTGATAGAACTTGGGTAGGTTCCCAAGCTCGTAATACTGTCGCATGACTTGCTAGTAGGATGGGAGGTGAAACATTGATCCCAAGGATGGAAGACAGATAAAGTATGACCTAAATGATAGATATATATTTGCAGCAATAATTACACGATACCCCTCCTATTTTCATAAAACTCATAGTTCAGACTCGTTAAAAAATCATAAACACCATTCAAAATAATCTATGTAACCCCACGTCTCTCCCACCCATCTAATGCCCATCATCTCATTCTATTCTACTAGATAAATTCCTTTGGGCCCTGCCATTCTCCTGAAATAAGATTTAAGAAGAGAATATCCAACTATGGAGGATTTGGTGCCATTACTTCTGGCAATACTGCCTCTTTGCTGCCCCTTGCTTGGCCTTAGTATCTTGTTCTATTTTTTATTTTTAGTTGTAACAAATTTACTCATCAATTTTGAGTTGCTTAATTAATAGTCCGCTCGAGAAAGCTGCTACTGCTTTGTCACGAGGAGAAAATTAGAAGTTTCAAGGGAATGTAATCAGAGAAAAGGAGTCGTTTGGGCTGCAGGGTAATGTGAATTTGATGGCTAATTGGGTGGATTGCATTTATTCTTGCGAATAAATTGTCTATTTGGTTATCTACTATATGTTTGGGTAATGTCGCTCTCAAAATCCACCAAATTTTGGTCGCGATTCAGATTCGCATACAGTGAGCTCTGTGAGCCAACACTGAATGTCCAGCAAAAACGCTTCTGAAATGTGAAAGCATGGCGATTCTACCTGTGATTTATTTTGACACTCTGCAGGCGTGATATTAATAGTCGAAGCTGGAGGCGTATCCTGAAATTGACACCACTGCATCTGCCCAACGGATCATGTTCCCAGATATTGGCCTAGAGAGACGCTTACGACGCCTTTTGACATCTTGCCATAGCATGATAGCATCAAAAGGGATGCTTTAAGTGGCGAGCTACTTTTCAAAAATAGCACTAACGCATTAACGCCGTTACTGCTGCGTCGTAGAAGTTTTGAGGCGAGACGAAGAGTGCAAGCCAATTGATGTGAGACATTGCTCGAAGTTGGTCAAATTTGCGAGGGTGGGGTGGTTTGATGCCAAAATTCCAAGCACTCATCATCCTGTGTTGTTCCCACCATCCTCCATCTCTAGCATAAATCCAGGACTCCAGTACTCCCAGTCGTCACACTGTTTGTCAACCCATAGCATGCTCTCCGAAACAAGATCGTCGATGGCAGTCTTCGCTCTTGCTCTTGGCCATCGCAGATTTAACATCAATATGGATACGCTAACATATCCTAGAAGTTGGGCAGCTTCTAAGACGGCACTTTGATCTAAGTTGAGCTCTTTAGGTACGGAACGAATGTAAGTTTTATTTCCCACTTTTATTGTCGAGTAAGAAGTTCCAAGGGGCTTGAGAGTTGTAACTGCACGGAGAATATCATCACTAGGAAAAGTCAGGAACGTGACTTAGTGTTGAACCAAATACACATACTCAGTAATTTCTGTACTTCCTTCCATCCTCGAACTCATGATACGATCTCTAACTTCTTTCACACCAATCAGTCCCCCATTCTCTTCTCTCGTGGCTCCACAGACTTCCACCACTTTGACTGCTAATCCAAAGTAGAAGTCGTTCACGGTCCCACCCAATAATTGAGCCCAGAAACTTCCACCTCCATCTTTCCCTGCTGATCCACTGCTGCTTGCTAGAGGGTCCACTCCTATCGCTGCGCACATACGGGCAAATTCAGCACGGAAGCTTGGATTTGATCGAATGTCCTTCGCATGAGTCTGGGCGAACTGTTGGAGCAAGGAACGGAAAACAGAGAGCTGAGTTGCTAGAGAAGTCGAATGCGAACTTCGAAGACTATTTCCATGAGAGGCATACTGGGCTGAAGTTATTCGGGACCTATCAAAGGCCGCAAGACCAACTCCCTTGCGAGACATTGTTGGTGTAGTTGACTTGAGGTTGGGAATTCGGGATGCACGTGAGGCGTCGATAGGAGCCGCAAGCGCCAAGACACTTGCCCTCTTCCGCATTAGTCGATTTTTGAATCGCACATCCCAAAATTCCTAAGCGAACTGGAAAATAACCTCCAAAGTTAGAGCCAGCGCCGACGTCGAATCCCTCAACCTTTCATCGACAAACGCAATTATGTCTGCCACCACTCAGAGCGTACAATGCTTCGGCAAGAAGAAGACGGGTATGGTAAATTGCTGCGATTTCAATAGAAGGAAATGCTGACAGGATTGTGAATAGCTACCGCCGTTGCCCAATGCAAGGTACGAATAATCGATGCGACAGGACAATACGCGAAGGACGGACACTGACACTCTGGAAATAGGCTGGTAAAGGGCTTGTCAAGGTCAACGGAAAGCCCCTCAACCTCGTCCAACCCGAGATCCTGCGATTCAAGGTCTACGAGCCCCTCCTGATTGTTGGTCTCGACAAGTTCGCCAACGTCGATATCCGTGTCAGAGTCACAGGTGGTGGACACACTTCCCAAATCTACGCCATCAGACAAGCCATCTCCAAGTCAATCGTCGCATACTACCAAAAGTTCGTTGATGAGCACTCGAAGAATGCGTTGAAGCAACAACTCGTACAATACGACCGAACACTGTTAGTTGCAGATAACAGACGTTGCGAGCCTAAGAAATTTGGAGGTAGGTTCTGGACGTTTGAAGGAGAGAGAAATGTTTCTAACGATTGTGTCAGGTCCCGGTGCCAGAGCGAGATACCAAAAATCTTACCGTTAAGGATGGTGCTGTTTGGGGAATGGATTTGGGAGAATGGGTACTACTGCATTTGCACTGGATGGGATATGCTATTTGCTGGTTATAGAATTTAAAGCAGGCAAATGCACGATTCTTCCGGCACTAGCATGGAGTTAAGAGAAATGGAATCTTGACTGTACTGATGGATTGAGTGACGAATGAGACGAGATTTCCAAAAGTCTAAACTCGTGCTTGGAACATTTGCGTGCGCGACACTTCTGCAGTTTAGAATCCCAGAATTCCAGAATCCCAGAGACATTTTCTACTTTTTCTATGGGCCTATCGAAGTTTTGATCCGACCCAAAAAGAAGCTATTTGTACCACAATACCGTGCTGCCATAGAGAACGTTCCAAGAATGCCAACGAAAATTGACGCCAATTTGTGGTCCTCCAAATTCCCAATAGAACCTTGCTTATTTCTTTGTATTCTCCAAGATGGTCTTCATCATCTCATTACCAACCCTCGTCGCGTCCGCAAATCTAGGCTGGAAGAACTTTTGCGTACTAACAAACCTATCCTTATACCCCTCAAAATCACCAAAGGTAACACAATCACTCCAACCTCTCGCCGCAAAAGTAAACTCCAAATCATCCGAACGGAAAGTATTATCCTCAATCGCGACCCTCAAAACCTCATCCAGCAGAGCCGGTTTACAGAACAAATATTCCGTAACTCCCAACCACAATCTAAACAATGGTGTAGAACAAATCATATGATCATA
Source organism: Neobulgaria alba (assembly GCA_003988965.1). NCBI lineage: Eukaryota > Fungi > Ascomycota > Leotiomycetes > Helotiales > Gelatinodiscaceae > Neobulgaria > Neobulgaria alba. The sequence continues at coordinate 31,836 of QYAM01000017.1, forward strand.
AGGCACAATACCTAATCTTGACCAACAATCCACCATAGCCAGAAGACTAAGATGGTTATTCGGTAGAGGGGTTTCTGGTTTCTTCCCGAGGGAAAATCGGTCAAGAACTTCGTCTTGAAGAAGTAATTCTTCTTCCCATTTATGCTCTTTGAATACATTCTTCCCCGCCTTCTTAATCCGGTCTTCTAATTCGGATTTATGTCCTCCTAACATTAGCTTATAGAGATCGGTAACGCTTTTTGCGTACTCGCGAATTTGTTCTTTGGCGTACGGGTTCAGGATGGCGAGACCGGCGTAGACATGCCATTTTTGAGAATAGATTCGGAGAGTTAGGTTTATTTTTACGTTTTCGATGCCGCCGACGTAACGGGCGATTTCCCAGGGGAACTGGGAGTTGGCGTGCCAGGCTTTGCCCATGGAGAGGAAGGCCGCGTGTGTTACGGCTTGGGTGTCGGCTGTGATACGGTCGTGACGTTTGGCGGAGAGGTAGACGTGGGTGGAGTTGAGGCAGGATAAGACGTGTTCTACTTTGTCGAAGTTTTCTTGGGAGGCGCGGTGTTTGATTAGCACCTGAAGGGATAAGTATATATATGGGATCTTTGCATCACTGTATGAATTCTTACGAGAGGTTGCCCCTTGGGATCAATATTTGGTCCATGAAGGGAGTGGCAACAGACAATGTCAATATCTGCTGGGAGATGCTTCTCGAATGCTTCAATTTCAGGTGCTTTACAAGAAGTTTGACCACCCACGATAGCACGCTGCTTGGTTGATGGGCCATACATTGAAGCAACTTTGTCAATCGAGGCAGCTTCAACGTTATAAATGATGTAATCGCTCGCCCTGGACACGAGATGACCATTGGTAAATATTTTTATGTTCTTCTATGGACATCTCAGCACTTGTTGAGGAATATGCTATGTACAAGGTGTTTACTCTATCCCCAAATTCTTCACAAAGCGCCTCGTATTTTTCTTCCTTGTCACACGCGTTGACCCTATACCCACTGTCAGTCGATGAACATAGATCGATATGAACCTGAGAATACATTATTAGCTTGTATTCCGCAAGGCAAGTCCACAAAAATCTTGAAGAATTTTGGATTATGTTCAGACAAAATAAAAATAAGGTAGCTGAGATGTTTCATCAGAGAAAGTCAACCACCAAACTTGGTACCAGAAAGGCAGTCAAGCCAGCAGAAGACGATACTCGAGCCAAATGCACTCAAGTCATCATGATAAAAGAGGGGGGGTTGAGGAAGGAGAGCTTACCAGTTCAATACTGGCTTAACGACAGCAGTTAATTGCAAGATGAATTTACCTCCAACCTGCGGCGCTGAGCCTCCGGGCGTACATCTTTCCCATGTCGCCCATTCCAATAATTCCGACCACAAAGGTCTCCATCATGCCGTCAAACTTCGTAGAAGCCATCTTCGCCTCAGGGTGGCTTTGCAGAGTAGACTGGCTACCAGCTATCGCATTGCGCAACCAAGGCTACTCTCGCGCTCGAAGACCACAAAGGTAGATTCCCGGCTGGTGGAGGAAAGGCTGGTTGTCGAGAAAAGAAGCTGAGAAAAATAAAAATCGGAAGTTGGAGTCATGGAATTCTTCGACTGCGCTAGCAAGGGTACCTAGTGTCATCACGTGCAAATTTCTTGTTAGCAAAATGGGCCGGACCAATCAGGGGGCCATGATGAGCTTCCCGTCGCTTGGGACCACACACCAAAATTGTCGAATATTCAACCTCACATCGCGAACTTTTTCAAGACGACATCAATCGACACCACGCTAAATCGACCAACATGCCTCCTAAGAAAGCCGCCCGTCCCGCCCAGGAGAACATCTCCCTCGGTCCTCAAGTCAGAGAAGGTATGCGCAGTCCCAGTCTTCAGCAGCCCCGAAAACAACCCCTCCATCGAACTTGAAGATTAAGAAAAAACTAATATGAATGTGCAGGTGAGGTCGTCTTCGGCGTAGCCAGAATCTTCGCCTCTTTCAATGATACCTTCGTACACATCACAGATTTGAGGTTCGTGGAAATACACTGTTTAGAATTGGGAGAGGATAGAGGCTGATTTGGATTTTTTAGTGGTCGCGAAACCATCACTCGAGTCACTGGAGGAATGAAGGTCAAGGCCGATCGTGACGAGTCTTCCCCATACGCTGCTATGTTGGCTGCTCAAGATGTCGCTGTTCGATGCAAGGAATTGGGAATCACTGCTCTTCACATTAAGATCCGGGCTACTGGAGGTAAGGAAATTCCCAGCAAAGAAGGAATATGCAAAGAAATGTTGCTAACCATATTTTCCACAGGCAACGGAACCAAGACCCCAGGGCCAGGTGCTCAATCCGCTCTCCGCGCTCTCGCTCGTTCAGGTATTAAGATTGGAAGAATTGAGGATGTTACACCTACCCCATCCGATTCTACCCGCCGAAAGGGTGGTCGCCGTGGTCGTCGTCTGTAGATCATTGTTGTCTTTGCAGCATTGGTTTATTATGGCTTGGGTTTTCGCTGGGGAAATGACAATAACGAGGGAGACGGCATATCGCCTGGCTTCCAACATGCGCCTCTTGTCACTGTAGCTATCAGCTCACCAGAAGAAAATCTATATGGTCCTCTCAAAAGGCGCATAAAATAACTTGATGACTTGTTATAAAATATGAATTAAAAATCTATTGCTCCAGTGATCTTCCCAACCCATCCTGCGTTATCCGTAACACTCCTGGTGGATATAGTACCCTCGGAATAACATACTTTTCTCATTCAACAGCCTGCTCTTCCATTAACTATCACAAACCCTAGACTATGCTAGTTAAAGAAGCAATCCAACACGTTCTCGTAATATCGTCGTGTCGAAAAACCAATAGAAAGGAAACAGAGAACGTAGAGGAAATTGGCAATACAGTAATTCGAGGCTCACCAAGAAGAAGCACGCTGACTAGAAACAAATATAAACGGCGAAACTTGTCCCCGAGGTTCTGTTTCCTAAACGTTCTTTGTTATGAGCTGGATGGATTTTTATTACAACCTTAAAATTCTTATTCAAAATTGAAAATCACAAATAGGTGAGATAGACCGAGAAAAGGTTAAATTTGTCTTTCACTGGCACCAACTTTCTCTCTTTCACCTTATATCTGGGGTTCAGGAATATCAATTCCTAGCTGCCTTCCCCCCCTCTCTTTAGATTGCACGCCAGCTCGCTACCTCCCACTTATTCCTAACATCCTTCTGTTATCCCACAATATATGTTCTCTACCGGTCAAGTTTCTCCTTTAGACTCTTTAAAACTTTCCGAGTTGTTCTTCAATCTATACCCTTGTCCCAATTGATTATCCAAAATCGAAGTTTCTGCCCAGTCATGAAATTTATTACAAGGTTAATTTAATATGAAGGACTTGTATAATTTTGGGGGGGGGAAGAACAGAGAGCGAGCCGAAGCCCTTTTAAATATTCCCTTGCGGGATCCTGACAAGTGAGCGTTTTATCGCTTACTAGGACACTAGTTGCCAGTGAGTAGATTGAGAATATTAGGGACTATATTTTTATTTTGCGGCAGTTTTCTTGCTGAGAGAGATTCCGAGCAGGGTTATAGCGAAGTGTTCTATCATTTCTCGCATTCCCTGTTGCACTGCTCGAGTGATTTGACAATGTTCGAGGAGACTCGGAGGTTTGTAGAAGCCGGTGTTCACCCATTGTCAAGGTTAGATTAGCTGCACCCCACACTCCACGCCGTCAGAGCTCATGAGGTCAAACTGCTCACCTTACGAACTGGCGGCGTCTCAAACAACCCTTAATGACGCCGTACCATGGCGATACCACAGCAGAATAATGTTCCAAGGGCTTCTAACGGAACTGCTCCAGTGTCCAGCACAGATGGTCCAGAAGGGGCGTCCATTGCGACAGACGAGATCTGGGACGAGGAGCACCTGGAAAAAGCCCTGAAAATTCTCAGAGAGATGCATATACAAGTAGGAACCTTCGGTGATATAGTTTTGAGTCTGTAACTAATCTTCTATGTAGCTGCGAGACTTGCGGACTACCATCCCAAGGTTATTAGCACCCTTGACCGCAGTGCAGCCATCACGTATGCACTCCCAGTTCCTTGGCCCCGGGCCTCACAAATAAAGAACGGTTCTAACAAACAATAGCCGAAGCACTGCGCAGCGAATTTGATAAATCGGTGGACATAGCCATGAGGGAACTCAAAGAGTTTAGACAATTGATGAATGCCGAGGAAGGTGTGAAGGTACTGGGGCAAGCGCAGAAGAGTCGCGCAGAGAGACCTAAGGGGATCAGGCAATGGCGACCTACGGACGACCCAGACTGGCTGACTAGTGAGCAGCCAGTTACCAGAACAAAGGATCCCTAGGTAGACTGTGACACGATATAGAGGCGCAGAGGAGTTACGTCGTTATATTGGGATATGGGCGGAAAGGAGTTTACATATACCTAGATGGAGTTTATACGGGCACGGTATTGGCTATGCATTCGGCAGAGGCGTCTATATGGTACTGGAGTCACTAAGAGGATTGGGTTTGATATCTTGTTCCTTGTCTAAAACATTTGTATGCTCGAATTTTCAAAGTCATTCCCGACATACCATCGCTAATTGCAGGATTGTGACCCTGATTGAAGTTTTGGGCAACCTTAGTGTCTGATTTATTGCTCTGAGAATAGGTGTCGTCGACTCAGAACGTCTACCTTGAACACTTCCAGGTAAGAAAGGCGAAAGTGATGGGTTCGGCGTTATCCGTGCATGTGCCCGCCAAGATCGTGACTCCAAAAATTGCCCAAGGCATGTTCTAGTGACACACCTTGAAAAAAACCTAGGCTAGATCGGCACATAAGAAGGCTCACAAGGAAATAGAAGTGAATACCCCTTCTGGTGTTCCTAGCATAAGTAAAGCGCTTGGGCTGGCTCTGTTCCGCATCCTTGTGCCCTAAAGTCGAAAGAAAACTCGCTTAAATTATCGACCCCTCGTCCCGCCAAACATCCGCCGCCGAACAATATTTGAAAATCGAAGTTCAGCAATTCAGCACCCCTCGTAGTTCAACGACACCGTTCGATCGCGACCCTCCCAACAAGATGTCTCGATTCTTCCGTGGTGATAGCTCGAGCGAGAGCAGCTCTTCCGACGAGGAAGAGCTCTATTCCGAGGAGGAGGCTGAGGAAAAGGTCGCCTCCGACCAGGAAGACAGCGACGAAGATGAAGATGACGAGGACTCCTCCAGCGAGGACGAGGATGGAGTTAAGAAAAGTGGCATCAACAGGTTTATGCGCGACGCAGAATCCGAGAGCGAAGACAGCAGCGACGAGGAGAGATCGAAGGTCGTGAAGAGTGCGAAGGACAAACGAATTGAAGAACTGGAAGTCATAATCAAGGCGATCGAAAACGGCGAGAAAATTAATGATTGGGGTTCTATTTCTACAGGTATGCTGGTTTGGGGGGAATTTGCTGAACGGCAGGCATTAATATTTTTTTTTAGAGTTCGATAAGCTTAATCGACAAGTGCTCAAGCTGGGCAACACACCGAAGCAATATGTGAAGGCTATTGCTGAGTTGGAGGACTTCATGAACGAGGCGATTGCCAAGCAAAAGGTTTCCACGAAGAAGATGAACGCGACCAATGCTCGGGGTCTCAATGCTGTCAAGCAACGGATCAAGAAGAACAACAAGGATTACCAGAAGGATATTGATGCCTATAGGGCCGACAAGGATGCATTTATGGAGTCTTCAGAGGAGGAGGAAGTCGTTGTACCCAAATCCAAGAAATCGAAGCCCTCCGTGGCTGCCACCGAGGCTGCTATTGACGATGACGAGGGCTTCGCAACTGTCGGAAAGGGTGGACGAACTCTACAATTCACACCAGAGAGCATTCTCAAGCACCTGAGGACTATCAGGGAGTCGAGAGGAAAGAAGAACACAGACCGGACCGAGCAAATCAAGATTATGGAGAAGTTATACGAAGTTGCAGCAACACCATATCACCAAGTTCGAGTTCTCTTGACACTTGTTTCGACGAGATTCGACTTGAGCACAGGTGTTCAAACCTTTATGTCTCAAGATCAATGGAAAGCTGCTGAGAAGGAGTTTTCGAAACTTCTCTCCGTACTAGAGGCCAACCGTGATCTTGTTGTAGTGGAATCTGCCGAGGAATGGGAGGATGATGAAAAGGCGCCAGTCATCAAAGAGGGGGAGACCTTTAAAATCCCCGGAAGCATTGTATCATATGTTGAGAGGTTGGATGATGAGCTTAACAGATCTCTCCAGCACATTGATCCCCATACTGCTGAGTATATCGACCGTCTTTCCGATGAAGGAGCCCTGTACAACAATATTGTCCGCGCTTTGCTTTACACCGAGACTGTCAAGAAGGATGAGAGCTTACAGATTCCACAAGAGAGCTTGAATCGGGTTATTATGCGTAGACTCGAACATGTGTACTTTAAGGTAATTTAAATTCCCCTCAGGCCAAAATCTTCCCAGTTAACTCATAAACCCAGCCCGCCGCAGTTATCAAGATCCTAGAAGAGAACTGCTGGAAAGTTATCCCCGCCACCCTCGACTCCAAAACCACCCCTCGCAACAACGTCTCTGATGCTACTGAGCTTATCAACACTCTGTGCAACTACCTCTTCATCAACGACGATGGCATTATCCGTGCGCGGGCCATGTTGTGCCAGATTTATTTCCTCGCTCTCCATGACGACTACTACAAGGCTCGTGATATGATGCTGATGTCTCATTTACAAGAGACCATCAATGGATTTGACGTACACAGCCAAATTCTATTCAACAGAACCCTCGTCCAAGTCGGTCTCTGCGCTTTCCGTGCTGGTCTTGTGTACGAAGCCCAAACGACTCTCCAAGAAATTTGTGGGAGTGGACGCCAAAAGGAGTTGCTCGCCCAAGGTGTCATGATTCAAAGATACAACCAAGTTTCCCCAGAACAAGAGCGCCTCGAGCGCCAACGCCAGTTGCCATTCCACATGCACATCAACTTAGAACTTTTGGAATGCGTCTACTTAACATGCAGCATGCTTCTCGAAATTCCCCTCCTCGCACAAACCGGCTCGTCGCCCGACATTAAGAAGCGGGTCATCAGCAAGACATACAGACGTATGCTCGAGTACCATGAACGCCAAATCTTCACCGGCCCACCCGAAAACACCAGAGACCATGTTATGCAAGCCTCTAAGGCTCTCGCAGCCGGAGAATGGAAGAAGGCTACTGAATTCATCCACTCCATCAAGATCTGGGAGCTCATGGCTAAGCCCGAAGATATCAAGGCCATGCTTTCGGAGCAAATCCAGGAGGAAGGTCTCCGCACGTATCTCTTCACATACGCCCCATACTACGACACCCTCTCCGTCGAGACCCTATCATCCATGTTCGAGCTCCCTGTCCGTAAGGTGGCAGCGATTGTCAGCAAGATGATCAGCCACGAAGAATTAGCCGCCGCTCTTGACCAAGTCAACTCATCCATTATCTTCAGAAAGGGAGTCGAGCTGAGCAGATTACAAAGCTTGGCTTTAACCTTAAGTGATAAGGCAAGTGGTCTCATCGAATCCAACGAGAGGACATTAGAAACCAGAACTCAAGGCACAGCAAACGCTTTCGAGAGGCAAGGTGGTAGAGGTGGCCGTGGCGGACGTGGTGGTCGTGGTGGAAATAGAGGTGGTGGAGGAGGACGTGGTGGTGGTCAATCGGCTCCTAGACAAGCTGGCGGTACGCAGTTCACAGGTGGTGCTTTGGGAGCTGCGGTCCGAGCTTAAAATCGAAGGAGAGTGGTTGGGAGAGGGCCTCTTTTTATTTGCATTTGTCATGGGAGGGAATGGAAGGGAGGGTTGTTATATGGGATGTATGTGGCCCTGGCATGGTTGATCATTTCACGGCAGGCAGGCGTTTTCCCATAGAGAACTTTTATGCTTGTGATTGTCACAACTCTTTTTTTTATTATATTGAATGAGAAAAGAAAAATTTGCATGGTTAATGAAATGTCTTTTTTGTGTTGACTAGGCAGTGTTTTTCCTTCTTGAATGTTTTTGTGGAGTCTATTATGTGGGATATATGATTTTTCTCGTGAAGGGGGAGGATTTGTGTTTCAAAGGGGTCGGGGAATACCTATTCCTTCTCTAACCGCCCTTAACCTCCAGAATATCCCTGTACGTTACGTGGACATCAACCTCCTCTCGTGCTACGATGTAAGGTAACAGTAACACCATGATTACCCAACAACCTGCCCTTATCAACTGCCGATCCCCGAAACCCCGCATCCGTAAGCTTTTCGGATCGAGAAGTCTTGAAGAATGGGATAGGGGGTTTAAAATAAAACAATTGGGGCCCGTGGGAGGGTTTTTCGTGATGTGATGGATGGCTGGGTAGGAAGGGGATTCGGTGGCGGAGAGGAACATACCGGTAATACCCTGTTGGTACTAGGGTGTTCTTTTCCGAAAGGATTGGAGAGGGCAGTGTCAATTTGAGAGAAGAAATAGAAATAGAAATGGGAATTACGATTTCGTTTCTTTTGAATTGTATATTTGCTATTTCATGAGTGGCAAGAATAAAAGAGAAAACGCCTTTTTACATGCAAAGGTTCCATTTCCATATTGCAATCCCATTCATAAGACGCTAAAAATGATTATTTCTCCCCTTTTCTCACACGTAACAGTAGAGGTATAAATCATTCGATTTATAATGTCTGGATAATATCTTATCTGAGTGGTAATGCGGTAGCTCCGGGACGAGAAACTGTGACTTGGATGAGGCCATTGGGGTTGGATTGCGGGGCGTAAACTTCTGCGTCTGCTCCGGTATTTTTGAAGCCTTTGTGCCAGCTGAGATCTAGAGTTTTTGGTTAGAAAGAGGGAAAATTTAGTGACTGGGTGGAGGGAAATTAGCTAGCTTACCAATTTCGAAGTAATGTTTGTTGGGTAGAGAGTAATTAACGTGCTCGACGTCAGGAACCGCTTCTAAGATATGTTCGCACATCTTGTACATAGTATTCTGCACACTTGCGCTTTCCTCTTCAGCAAATACTTTCATGGTGATATTCCTTGCATCATCGAAAGCCTTGTCGAATTTTGGAATTGCCTCCCTAACTGCCGAAAGTCCGGAAAATGCCTTCCAGGACCAACCGGCATCTACACTGGTGGAAAGGATACGATCCCAAGTTTCTCCAAGGGTTGTGAACTCATCTCGTACAAAACCATGGAATTGAGATCCAGTGGATTTCAGAACAAGGAGACCGACTATTCCACTGCGGATTTCTATCCCTTTTCCTTTTGTGGCTCGGACGTCGACGTTACGGGTTTCGTCTCCATCACGGTAGAATGAATGGGGATGTAGTTTTCCGTCAATGTTCATGCGTGTCCATCTGTGTGTGACGACCTTGACGTTGGCGGTGGTGATGTGGTCATAGGTGTCGATGAAGTGGGTTCCGAGGATACTGGCAAAGAGTTCGGGAGGTGTGACGGGGTTTTGTTTGGCGATAATGTAGGTGGTGTTTTTCATGCTATCGGTGGCTACTACGACGCTGTTGTCGGCTTTGGTGTATCTAGGGAAGAGCAGTTGTTAGTAGAGTAGGTGGGGTAGTAGTGAGGGGCACCTACGAGGGTTCGATTGCTCCTTCGAGGAGAACTGTGACAGTCATTTCAGTGACTGTCTGGGTGCCGGCTGCTGCATCTTTCTCGACTTTGAAGAGGCGGATGTTGTCCTTGCCATAGCGAGCTGCTGAGACTGAAGCCATTGTGGAAGAGTTTTGAAGTGAGGTTGAGAAGGTTGAGAAGTTCGGGAGTACTGTGGGTAAGGTGTCGAGGCAATATCTCGGAAGAGGCACTTGGGAGGGAATGGTGAGTAGGTAGCACTTGCAATGACTGCTTGTTCTGGAATGAATTGGATCTGAAGACTGGAAGCTTGGGGAGCCGTTGAGCCTTATATACCTACGATCTTCGCCGCGGCTCCTTATCTCTGGAACCCGCGGGATGCTTGCAGATTCAGAGCTGTCAGAAACCAAAGTCTGATATGAAGCTGGGAGTAGCAATGGCGTTTGGCAATTGGTCACTTGTAGTTTGCCCTCCCAGACGTCTGCCATGCCCGAGGGAGGCCTCCGCTCGGAACCCCCCGATGGCGCTTTCTTTGTCGAAAATTTGACATTGAAGAAAACTCTGGTATTCAAGAGGAAGACGTTTTTAGGGTTTGCGACTAGAGGGAAGCTTGCTGGTTTGCAATTGGAGTTCTCCTGCGGGTTTCGGGAAGCTATACCTTCACTTGGTTGATATTTGTTGATATCGAATGAGAGGTTGACCAGGAGAGCTTGTACGTTAGCCGCATCCCGCCAAAGACTCGTATGATTCCTAGTCACGGGGATGAGGCTGCCCCACCCTTGGGAGCCCTATCCGAAACATCACGAGACAAGCCAAAGTCGCAGTTGGTTGGAGGACAAAGGGGGGAGGTTCTCGCTAAAGCGTATACGCCAGTGGATGGATGTGTTCGGACAGAATCGAGCAAAATGAAAGCTCATTCCCTTATCCTCCGATTACTTGAGTAAACTTCCAGGCTGCTAGTATACCTACATGGACTATCTTGATCGTCTGGGAACTGACATTTGATTCTATCGTTCTTGGGCTCTTAAAAATTGGGACTGGTGGGTTACTTAGGGGTAGGACAACTAACCTATTTAACTTATGATGCTCTAAATTCAGGCCCTAGATATTTTACATCTCCTAAACAATCCGTACTCTGTATTTCTTGGGCATGGTATACACCTTCTTCTCTTGATCCACGCTAGTGGCCTGTATAGAGAATCAAATGCATTTAACCTAACTTCACTTTGTATCTGCAGATAGGACTAGAATTGCCAGTTCTCCTAAAATTTTTATAATATCTATCTAGGGGACATTGCTAGCTTAGTTATAACAAATCAGACGCCTCAATGATCCAAATTTCCACTGTCGGCTTGCCTCTTTTTAATAATGCCACTACTACCTTATTGCCCTCTTCCAGACTCGCAATTGAATAAATTGTCGAGACAGGAGGGCCCATCTGTAGGACTTCAGCGTCCGCCCGGTCTATTCTCCAAGCTCTAGTTCTATTTTCAAGCCCACAGTAGTTATCTGCTCCACCGCCATCTTTACCTCCAGTGATTAACCACGGACCGAGTATACATCGAGAGGTGACCGCGTGGTCAAATAGCTTCATACTTCGTTCTACTTTGAAAATATCTATTTCTGGCGTAGAAGCCGACCAGACCTTAGCGAAGCCGTCTGTTCCCGTACTTACCACAAAGTTCTGATATAGTACTAGGCCATTGATAATGCTCTGCGAATGAGCTTCGAAAGATGCAACCTCATTGCTAAATTAAGTTAGCTCTCTATTCTTGGACTTCTCCTTCCAAGTGTAGTATAAAATCGATGTATCTAGAGACGAGAAGCTTACCCATCCTCTAGTCGCAAAATCCGAATGAACCCATCATCGCAACCTAGCACCACCCTTTGATTCCAGACAGTTACTGAGAGCACCTGTGTATCTTGCGCTTTCTCCCATATCGGGCTTACTCTGCCCCTACTATCTGAATCCCATGCACATATTAAACCATCCCAAGATGCCGATATAAACTTCTTATCGTCGTCATAGAAGTTAATGCCAAAGGCGATCTTCTTATGGTGCCCGAGAATTTCACTAGAATAGCCTTTCGCGTCAAGAGCCCATTGCCGAATTGCACCGTCGGCTGCGGCAGCGAGGACAAATTGTGGGATAGATGTTGGAGGTGACATATGAATCTTTCTTACGCGGAAAGGGGTAGGAGTAGCGGGGCGTATTGTACACAGAAACGAGCTAGGTTATGTTAGTGACTCTAAATGGTATATCTCGACAAGAATACAGATGTGCAGAAACAAAGTTTAATGTATAATAATCTAGAAGAAATAGACATCTAACTGAAGAAAGAGAATTACATCTACCTACTTATCTGTTAAGCTCCAAACTCTTAATATTCCCTCAGTGCTTCCTATTACAAGCATTTCACCAACGACTACATGTGCCCATACAGCCTCATGCGAAGGATCAGTCACCCTTAATACATGAGATCCGTCTTGTGATAGGAAAACATGAACAGAACCATCATCTAGGGCCAGGGAGATATACTTCTCGGTGCATGACACCTCGCCGGCAACCACTCGATCCTGAAGGTCGCCTGGAACTAGGGTTGAAGAGAGGAGCTTCATTTAATGCTTTTACTGTTTCGCCTGCCGCTGTAGCATTAATTCCTAATCGTGAAAATCTAAGGAGGATAATAAAATCAAGAAACTTCACAGCTAAAGAAGAATAGGAGGTAGTATCAAGCTATTAGCTCAAATGCAGCTTAATAGCGGCTAAATTGCTTGGGTGATTGTGGGGAAGGGAGCAGCACGCCTGGTGAAACCATGTATGTATATGAGGTGAAGTATGTGGAGGCACAACCGAGTGGCGCCATAGATTTGAGTTAAGCTTCTACCCCAGTAACCCACTTTATTCTTAGGTCTACGAATACAGGGTTTTCAAGGGAGGTCGTGAAATTGCTTGAATCCCTCGGGTCCAGTTGGCTGTAAAACCCCGCTCAACCCTTAGAAGTGTCTTATAAAGGTTCAAATTCCTCGAGAAATCCTACTCTAAAAGTGGATATTATCCAAGATCCTGATGCTCCTGTTAACTCTCACCAAGTTGCCTCGGTAGAAGTTGCTCTATATTCGCAGACCCAAGAAGAAGAACGAGTACCAATGCAGGCTAAAAAAAGTAGTAAAAATTAAAATGCTTCGCCTTGTCTTCCGGCACAGCTCAGTCGCATCCCGCTGCAATACAGCTCTTGTTCGTACATTTACAGGGTACCAGCCCGCAAGCATCCCTGCGAGCAGCATGTGCTCCGGGGAACTGCAGGCGAGCAGCACGCGCTCAGAAGGCAGCTGTCTCTTGTTCGTGTGTTTTGCTGTAGGATAAATCAGAATTCGCTATACGCCTGTTGACGAGTAAGCAACCCTGTTTCTAAGAGTATCAAAAGACTGCCTGACTTCGCTCAGAGAGGCGTTGGAATTTCCAAAAAGTCACAGTTTCTGTCTTGTCGAGTAGTGTCAAGGGCTATTATCAATGGCGGGTGGTACGGCACAGCGAGCAGCGGTAGTTTCAGTTTGGTGGGGCTTAACCGACCACTAGCCGACGAGAGTTAACCGCATTGTTGTCTATACGTCGTATTAAATAGGAATGTATGATAGGATTGCGGGGAAAATAGAAATGCGTTATGGTTAATTAAAGAAAGGAAGTTATGTTGCTTTCCTTTTGGGTTTAGACATTTATGTATAAGAATCGAAGGCTAAGAAAGGAAGGGAAGTTTAATATTACCCGTTATGTATAAGAGAATACCATTTCAAGGGAAGGAAGCGTGAAGGAAAAGATAAAGGATTATACTCCACAGCCAGGGTAACCATTCCAAATTATTCGCACTGATATTCTACCTAATTAGGTAGTACATCTCCGAACCTAAAGGTTCGGTTGGCTCAGGTCCCCTTATTCGGTAGATCTGGAAATTGTTTTCGAAACACCACCCTGGCTACCAAGTAAAGGAATAACGGCGTGGAGGATTATCAGAGAGGATCCCCAAGGAATAAAGGCGTTGAGGATAATAATACGGCGTGAACCAGACATAATAGATATTTTAGTAGGAGGAGAAAAGGAGAACCTACCAGCGTATTTGTAAATAAACAAGATCTACTAAGTAAATAGAACTATATTACCAGATTTTAGTCTAGCAAGCCTATAATGCCCTTGCGTAGGCTAGCAGAGCACTATATACAGTGCTCGTGAGGCGGTAAATTAATATAATTACAAGATAAAAATAGAGTATGTTTTTCAAATTTCTTCTTTCGTACTTTTCTAAGGAGTTAACCGTTGATTATTCTGTGGCTATGTCATAAATCTTGGGCCGCTTTTCGAAGCCAGCATCCTGGGGTTAAGCAGAGGCGTTCAGTAAAAATAGAGCAGATTCTAAAACTTTCTTCCTTCGTGCCTTCTCAGGAGTTAACCCTAACGTTAAGCTGTGGCTAAGGTTAAGGCTATGTCGAAAACCTTTGCCCGCTTTCCAAAGCCATCATCCTGTGGTTAAGTAGAGGTGCTTAATTTAGAAGAATCCTTCCATCTCCAAAGTATAAAGAAAGCCTTGATTTCCTCTCAATTTCTATCATCATCATCATTCCAATCATCATCAGCACTTCCATCACTATCAACATCTACATCCAACAGTCTTCTTAGACACTTCCTATCAGCACTATCTACTTTTCAATAAGCTACCATTTCTACACAATCTCAATCCTCTACTCAAAATGCAATTCTCAACAGTTACCATCTTGGCTGCTTTTGCCGCTCTCGCATCTTCTAGTGCTCTCCCCGCCGGCGAGACTAGTGAAATCACTTATAAGGCCGCCATCGAAGCAGTAAGTAGCCTCTAAGCTTATTTAACTTTTAGGATTTCTCACTAACCTTTAATAGCGCAATGCGATGATGAAACGTGCAGAGTGCAGTATGCACTCCTTACTTGAAATCACCCTTATAAGAGAGCGAGGAGTGTTCCAAGCTCTGATATGGTTTCGATTATTATATTTCACTACTAACTCGAGTATAGACATCCACTGCCCTGATGGGGATTCTCTTTACTGCATGGAGAGAGGCTGCCATGGTGGCTGCCACCAAACCGGAAGCCACCGCTCTCCCGGCCGACCTCCAATTCCTGTCTATATGTGCTCCGCATAGATCAGAGTTAGAATATATATGGAAAAGTGTATAGGGGGCTTTGTTATGGCGTTTGGAGTTTGATTTCAGGTTTAGGATTTCGAATTTAGACAAAAAGGGATAGAAGGAGAGAGAACTTTCAACGCTCGGATTTATTGGGTTTTTCACAATATAGCCATGCTACACATTCATTATATATAGATAGTTGAATCGTATCTGCTTCCACTCAATCCTGATCTCTTAACTTCTTGCGATATATTGCAGTCATTTCGTAAAGGTTTGTCCTTCATAAAGTAACCGAGTACTATAACTAATTCGTCAATTGACTAATCAGTTCATGAAGTCTAGTCAATTTATGAAGTAAGGAGGTGCAGGTAAATAATACATGGGAGTAAAAATAGCTGCAAAAATGAGGATATACTCTATATTCGCAACTTCATGACTTTATAACTTCATAGTATAACTAAGGATTAATCAGATTAATCAACTAACTTTGGTTGGATTATATTGGGATAAGATTATATTAATAAAATTTTTTACTTAATTAAAGTTTTTAATTACAAGATATATTTAATATAGCTACTGAAATATCTCTTAATAAATATTGTCAAAGCTAAAAAAATATAACTTTATAAAATTAAAGCTAAAAATGTATAATTTTATAAATTTAATTACTTCTTAGATACTCCGTTATAATATACGGCTTTGCTTAAGTGCTCAGATTAATACGACCCCTATAAATCTAATCTATTCTAATCAGTTATTGCACTGTAGCTTCATAACCAACAGGAGGCGACATAATTGATGAGACACTTTGAATTTGTTAGCAGCACTACTAAAAGAAGAAGCCTATGAGTTAATTCACTATAACTTAGACTTAACTAGATTTTCGCTTTTCTTCTTCGAGTCCTTATATCTCTTTAATATTCCCCTAGATTTTCTACTAAGATAAAGCCTCCTATTCCTATTAATGCGTATTTGCGTGTGTTAGTAGGTTTCGGCTAACAAATCCAAAATGTCTCATCAATTCTGTCACCCTCCGTTGTAACTGGCCTACTAGGTTGTGCTCAATGTTACCACTCTGGGATCGAATACAAGGAAGTACTTGAACTATCCTATCAAATTGCTTGAGGCTTTCTACATTCTATAGAACGAGATCTGGGAGGGAATCATTGGTCAAGGGTATGTTTTCATACTCGCTTCCTAGTAGTTTATTATTAAGATTAATTGCTAACTTCTAATTTGCGACTGACACAAAGCCTGCGCACTGCTCTGACTGAACTCTTCTTAGATCGAAAGTTAAGACCGGAGATTTGGGCATACCTTGTAAATTAATAATGGCAGCAATATCAAGAACAACTCTAAATCTACGTTCATATATAAGCAGAGCCTCAAGAAGTGTCTGCGGTGCATAATAATATTGTTGTTTGTACACCTGTGAAAAGATAGGAGATGGATAACGATGACTTATATGGCGAGGCATAAGAAAGTGGTGGAGAATGAGCGGGATGGTATGATTTCTCCGAAGTAACTCGGGACAAGCCAAAGTTCCTACCCCCAGTTGACTGAGGGGAGAGGGGGGGAGCCCAATGTACTTTCGAGAGTTCTAACTGCAAGCTTAGTTTCTCTCCTACACTTACGAGTAGGCTAATGAAAATGCAAACCATCCATTGACAAGATGTGCTACTAAGATAAGTTTTGGTTGCGTTGGACTTTTTCCGCCTATCGGCTTGTCTCAAGGAACTC
The DNA here is from genome assembly GCA_003988965.1 of Neobulgaria alba. Taxonomy (NCBI): domain Eukaryota; kingdom Fungi; phylum Ascomycota; class Leotiomycetes; order Helotiales; family Gelatinodiscaceae; genus Neobulgaria; species Neobulgaria alba. The sequence goes on from QYAM01000017.1 coordinate 48,338, forward strand.
TATATCACAACGGCGAGCATTCGATTGAGCAGATCGGGTTCATAGGGAACTCGACACCGAACTCTATGTTAGTTATATTCAAGCTTTTACTATCTCTAATCACTAGAACCCGATGCTTGTTTGTACCACCGCAAGTCCCTGGTTTACAAACCTCCGAGTACCACATGATCATTAGCCCAAAGTGGAGGGATGTCAGCACAGCCTCCATGTTAGGCAGACGATTGAATAACGATATTTTGAGCGACAAAAGAAGAATGCTGATTGCGAACATGCCAATGTTTTGAGTCGAACTTGCACGAACAAGCAAGGGAGACATTTGACGAATAACGGGCTTCCAAGGGCAATTTTGAATCATCGCTTGCTGCCTGGGAGTCGCTGCCTTAAATAAGCCTCCCCCTCCCAGCCCACGAGGCGATCTTTTGACCTATTGTCTAAACCAAACAGTCTCCAAATCTTCAATACAAGTCTCGTATTCCAGTCTTATCGCTTATCAATCTTATACCCACCAATAACCCACTTCCAAAACCAAAATGTCAACATCAAACACATCCTCAACATTTGATGCGGTACAATTCAGAAAAGAATGTCAAGATTCTTTCGACGTGGATATCCATGGAGTATCGAGTGAAGGGGATAAATTGGAGCTATTGGCATCAATCGAAAGCTTCGGCCTTGCCCACATCAAAGCGGCTTCGAGAAAAACACTCTCAATTGCGGAGGCGGAGGACGTCCAGCAAGACCTCAACCTCCTTTGGCACATGTTCATCAAGACTGCCACAGTCATTGGCCATGATAGCGCTATTCAAGACAAGCTCGTCTCGTTGTTACTATGGACGAAGGAATTTGATACCCTTCATAAGAAACTCCATCCAGAAACGACAAACACAAGGGGTTGGGACACATATAAATTTTTCGAGAGCTTGCAGTTCGCATGGTTGGAGTTGTTGACGACTGGCTCATCTACGGAGCAATGCAACCTTTCTGCTTTTGCAGCTAAAGCGATGGCTATTGGTATCAGCCAAGACCAACTTTCGCAGATATCGCTCTGGTTTCTACGGGAAGCTCTCGAAACAGAAGACGAAAATAAAACCATCTCTCTTCTTCCCGCAACCGCTGTTTTCATAGAGAATTGCCACTATCATCTCCTGACTTTCTCAGGGTTGGAAAAACTTGACTCTTTGGAAGAGCACGATAACTTGAATATTTTGACGGCACCGGGACCTTTGGCAAGGGGGGCGGATGTCATAATGGCTGGATATAGTATGAAGAGATGGCTATTCTGGAGACGAAAACTCCAGGAACTTGCTCATCATGAGGATAAAGAAGTTGCAAAAATGGCAGAGAAGGCATTTATGTGTATGGTTGTTACTGGACGAGAACTGGATTATGAGGTGCCGGGTGAGAATAATTTTAGGATGAAGCTTGAGAAAACTATGTATGAGGCACTTAACAAGAGTGGAAAATCGAGTATAGGGGTGGAGGAAATTGAGGTCAATGTAGATTGGGTGGATTAATAGTTTAGATTGGTACTGGGGAATTTCTCACCCTGGAGTTAGAGTGATGTGTTTTGATAAATTACGAAGATAACACGCACGATGTCCAAGTCACAACCTCTCTGCGAATTTAATTTATTTGCTAGATAGTCAACCCCGCATGAGGTATTTTCGAGCTGGGTTGTATCTCGTTGCACCAACTACGGGTTGACGGGTATGGCTTCATCATTGGCATTTCATTGGACTTTATTTCTCCGTGTGTGATGAATTTTCGTGGAGACCTGAGGGCAGCCCTTGCTCAGCCTTCTGATGGTTTGTTGGAAATTTTCCTCGTAGAGTCTCATAACGTCAGGGACATGAATCATGTGGGCTTCGGAGTGAAAGATTACATCTCGACTTTGCTTTTGATTGAAGATATGGAATGGCGCTTTTAATACTCCGTATGGCCTGAGTCAACTGCTTTCTTCTCCCATGAGACAAAGTTGATACGGAAAAATCTGGAGAATTCCAAGCTAGTAAGACTAGGAAGGACAGTAAAGAACTAGCACAATCTCCTGGACTAGGTCGGGATACCTCACCGCTCTCATCGTTCGTTCTAGCAGAGGACTTCTAGAAGCGCAATGCCTAAGCCACAACGCTTAATTTCAGACACTCTCAACGCAATTGAAATCGTTGGTATTCATGGAGCCAGATCCTTAATGGTTGTAATTCTGATCTTGCAAGAGCTTATATATCATGTTAATTGCTTCATGTGGTCTCCAGACTGCTCTGGAATTTAAAAGCTGGGCTGATCCCAAGAGGGCGGCCGTGCGCACTGGTCCGTCATCCAGAGCTGCAAGGAGCTTCCACTACATTGCTTGATACCTGCAACAGAATAGCGAATACTCCCACCAACGTGTCGCAGACCCGAACTCGACCCCCGAGAGATACCCGACAGCGTCGTGGCCGGAAGAAAGTTGCCTTGCTAGTCGAAATATTGTTCCATCTTACGTGCATTGAGATTGCAGATAAGAAGAGGGATTCCTCCCAGCCCCTCGCATACACCACCACCAACAGATTTCCTCGCCCCGACTACGAACTGCACCAGAGAAAACCGCATGCGCATCCCAAGTCGATAGAAGGTTTGGATGACTTTGACGTCAATCCAGTATCCTTCACCACATATGCCACCCCCCCAAGAAGCTTGCTGAGCCCTAGACACCGATGGGCAGATGGTTGGACCACCCAGTATTCTGAGTACGTCTGCGACGCCAACTCAGAAGTCGTTGTATAATCAGCAGGCGACATACAATCCGAATGCACCGAAAATACCCTCTGAACGAGGAGATGGCCTCCTCCCAGCGGGCGCGGGAGCGGGGGTTCGCACAGTCTCGAATCTGAGCGCATCTTTCGCGCCTCGTGGATCTTCGCTGGCGCCCTCTCCTGCGCCGGGGAGCTTCAGTTCGACTTTGCGCAGCCAGGCCCCCTCGCGGGCAGGATCTGGACAGGATGTGAATGCGTCGATTGGAGCTCTGGAGAGGCTGGACGAGGATGAGGTAAGGATACCGGAGGAGTTATCTACATTACGTGAGGCCCTGAAGCGGGAAATGAAGATTAAAGAGGGCAGTGAGAATATGTTGGAGGCGCTTAACACGAAGAAGGCAAAACAGACCAAGGAGCAACGGCAAAAAGTTGAAGCAGAGCTGAGTTCTTCGGCTTTGAGGATTAAGGAATTGAGGGCTCGAATCTCCGACGTTCAAAGGCCGCGGCCACCTATAACTCCTACGAGATCAAGAATGGAGGGGATGTTTCAGAGCTCCAGCAATTTACGGTCTCCTGCCAGTGCTACGAAAAGTGCTGCTGGCTCGGATATGGACGAGGCTACAGAATCCCCGACATATGCTTTGGCAGAAATTCTACAGGCACTTGAGGTAGAGGGCCTCACACCGGACTATTATGTTGGACACGCAAATAATCTCGTCGAGCTTTTTAAGCGATATCCAAACCTGAAGTATGACTTGGTGTGGTCTGTTTTCGGTCTTCGGATGCAAGTAATGCTCTTGAGCGAAAGTCGAGAGGTTGTAGCGGCTGGATATCGGATGACCAGATATGCAATATCTGACATTAATTCTCTACAAAAAATCCGCGCCCTCAACACGGATTATTTAGTTGTTCTGTAAGTTGGTTCGGGTTTCACAGAGCGGGGTAGGGCTGACCTTTTGCCAGATCTCTTATCAAGGAGAGAAAAGCGGACGTTGAACGCGAACAAGCTTTGAAATTCGTCCGTGCTTTTTTGGATATCAAAGATGGTGTACAAGAGGTTTCACGAGCGGTGGTTAGGACTATTGCCGCAGTTGCTGAACATAATGAGGACCGATTGAAAGCAATTTGCATAGAAACCCTAGCTGAGATCATGGTTCGAAATCCAGGTCTAGTTGTGTCGTCGGGCGGTCTCAGACCCTTAGCAGATGCTTTGGGCGAAGGTACCTATGAAGCATCGGAAAGTCTCACAGCAGCCTTTCTCTTCCTACTGGATTCGCCACAGCGTAGAAAATACTTGCGGTCTGGCTACGAACTTGAGGTTATGTTTGGTGCATTTACGGATTCCTTATTCGCAAAGGAGAGTGTCCTGAAGCAAGCTTCGAAATCTATCTCCTATGCCCTGAAATCTTGGCCCGGTCTTATGACCTTGTCCATGTACGACTCCAGAGCTATTCGATCTCTGATACATTGTCTTATGTTACCGAATACTTCAATTCGCGAGACGGTCATTGATCTTTTATACTCTTTGTTGCGAATCAAGTCGCCTTTTTGGGCAACATCTTTTTTAGCAGGACGGAGGTTAACAACTTACGGCCGTGTGGCTGTCAAAGCAACTCCACAGAAGAATGCTGCTCTAGTAGAGGAAGAGCCAGCTGATAAGAGTTTCCTAGATCACTACACGGCACTTCTGCTTGCAGTTTTGATTTCAGCCGACATGTTACCTTGTTTATTACAAGTCACTCGAGATGCTGACAATTCAATCCTAAAACGGAAGACCACTCTTCTCATCGGAGAAATCCTAAAACTTGCGAGTGCCTTACTTCCATCGTCATGGAGCACTGAACTCCAGCTTCTTCCAGAGCTCTTCAATGCAGCTGCGCATTTTGGTAGTAATGAGCGATTTGATGCAACAGGGACTGTTTACCAAATCAGCAGCGTGAGTAGAACTTTATACAGGTCCACGGCCGCCGGTGGCACCTTGACAAGCTCGATCAGTAGCAGCGATAATCTTGCAAACATAGACGAGCAACCGAAAGCTAATCCGAATCTCACTCTTGACGAGACAACATTTCGCCAAATGCTCGTGGAAACCCAGGTTCTCTCAAGCACGAACCCAACGAAGTGGAAATGGGATATTATCTTGAGAATTATTGAAGGTCCCTTGCTGAATGGCAAGCGTCTTGATGAGGCAATCAAAGCATCAAAGTTTATTAAACGATTAATGAGCTTCTACAGACCATTCAAGTATCGATTTGCTGAGTGCAGGAATACTCGCATTACCCAGCGATATGTCAAGACCGGTTGCGCGTTGATACACACCCTTCTCCAAACATCTGAGGGCGTAAAGTATCTTGCTGATCACAAGTTGCTGAGGCAGATTGCTGAGTGTCTTGCCCAGTGTGATCCTGTGAGTCTAAAATATCATGAACTAATTTATTTGCTAACAATTATAAGACGAGCGGCCTGACAGCCCAAGCTCCCATGTTTTCTAAAGAGCGCTTGCAGGAGACTCTCTGTGGCGGATACTTTGCGATGATTGGCACTCTGAGTGGTGATCCGAAAGGTTTACTTATGCTTGATAGGTGGCGAATGATTAACATGATGTACCATATCATCGACACAAAACAGCGACCAGATCTCGTCAAACTACTGCTTTCTAATTTCGACTATAATTTGCAGGGCCACCCGAGAGTCATGCTGTCCAAAGCGCTTACTGCGGGTTCAAAGGAGATCAGGATTTATGCCACAAATGTGCTTAGGAGATTTTCGAGCAGGTCACAACCAAGCACTGCTACCAGTCAAGGTGTTGGCGACTCGAAGTGGGCTATCCAATTGCTTGTCACCCAATTATACGATCCAGAAGTGGAAGTTTGTGCAACAGCCATTAAAATCCTGGAGGAAGCTTGTAATCGCAAGAGCTATCTCGAGTACATTGTAGAATGTCGGCCTGCTTTAGATCATCTAGGAGAAATTGGAGCACCACTATTACTCCGTTTCCTGTCCACATCAATCGGCTACCACTATCTTGATGGTTTAGACTATATCAGCAATGAAATGGACGACTGGTTCTTAGGACGTAACGACAACTATGTTGCACTAATCGAGGCAAGCTTAGCGCGATCCTTCGTGGAGATGCAGGATGGCCCATCAGGACGATTAAGCATAGAAGATGATGTTTTTGAAATGGAGGGCGACAATGATGTCCACGTTCCACCACATTTCTACAAAGAATTAACTAGGACGGCTGAAGGTTGCAGGCTGTTACGAGACAAAGGCCACTTTGAGGAATTCGCGACTACCATTAGAGAATATGGAATGCTCACTGATGACGCAGAGCTGATCTTGAAGGTCAAGGGTTGCTTGTGGGCCGTAGGGAATGTCGGATCTATGGAGCTGGGTGCTCCCTTTCTCGAAGAATCTGATGTTGTGGAGAATATCGTCAAAATCGCTGAGCAACATCAGATTATGTCTCTACGGGGAACAGCGTTCTTCGTTCTCGGTCTAATCTCTCGCAGCGTTCACGGTCTCGAAATCCTGTCCGAGTATGGCTGGGATAGTAACACTAATTCAATGGGTCTATCGATGGGTCTGTGTATACCGAACAATCTTAAAAAGTTATTCTCTTACGAGCCGTGGGAACACGAAAAGGTTGGAGATCTCTTGATGAACAAGGCTTACCAAAAAGCCGTAAAGCTTGCAGGAATGGACGACGATGTAATCAATCATCGTATTCTCCAACTCATCATTGGAATCGGAAGTCCCGTCTTACAAGAAAGAAGTCTAAAGGATTTGATGCAAATTAAAGCCAGAAAAGCACCTGGGCTGAAACAAGTTGAGCTTTTCAAGAAAGTTATGATTTTGTTGGAAAGCCATCATTATAGAATTGGTACGCGACATTTCGTTGCGGAATTATTTGATAGGAGTGTACTTAGGAGGATTGTTTTTGAAGAGGAAAGTGAGGAGGATGAAGGGAGTGAGGAGGGGGGAAGTGGCGATGACGGGAGGACAGAGAGACAGAGGAGTGTTAGTGATGTAGAGGAAATCGCAGGCTTGGGGTTGGGATTGGCTGGACTTGGTGGGATGGCTAGGGGTAGTATTTGATGAGCATCAAAACTCTTCTTGTTCCGAAGGTATTCACGGTATCTGGGTGGAAAATGGGAATATGTGGGAAGGATACGAGGAAGATGGGATGGACATAGGATACGTATTGTATGATTAGGAGAATGGTAGGGGGCATTTTCTTGGCATAGGATGGGGCAAGCTTTGGTTTTGTTTTTTTATATTTACTGATCTGGGTGGTTGTTGATGGATAGTGGGCTTTTTTTTCTCGTGTATATCATGGCATTATTGGGCGCGTGGCGTTAGGGGTTTTTTTACTTGTTTATTTTACTGCGTGCGTCCGTTGCTACGTATGGTAGTGGGGGAAATCTTTGGATAAGTTCACAAGGAGGGTGAAAATGAATTGAAAAAAGTTTATTGATGAAGTTTTTGAGTGTGATGAATGCTGTGATGTGTGGTCTGACGTATAATTTGGCGTCAACTTTGGCTTGAAATTGAGAAGCTGGGGCTGCAGATTTATTATTCTGATCAGCCTACGGAGAGAAATATTGGTGCCAGAGAGCAATGAGTAGACATCAACATAATCATGGCCCAAAAAGGGGTAAAATTAAGCGAGACAGATTCTTTGTGGTTGGCAAGGATTCGTGAAGCTATTCCAGAACCCGAGAGAAATACTTTCTTAAGTCTCTTTGTTGGCTAATTAAAAATAGGTTTAGAGTCGAAACCAAGCCATTGTTAATTTTGAGGAGTCAGGAGAAAACAAAGGAAACAATTTATATAAGACTAGCCGTTGAACTAGAATGCCCCGAGGGACATAATACACTCTCGTGGTCTAGCTAGACATCTTTTCTTCAAGGGAAAGGTTCTCTTTGTTGGTGTGGGTATTTTAAATTTCCTTGTCTTTTTTCTTCTTGTATGAACTATTTAGTTCAGTTACTTTGCATCGTTTTTGCTTTCATACATTAAAATAATAGCTCCTGCTACAATAATAAACCTTGTATTATCGCTTGTGAATAATAACATAATGCCCCTTCAACAATTTCCTAGTAACCACAAATTTAAACGGGGGCGTATGCTTCTTAAACGGTGTGATGAACTCCGTAAGATTCATTATCCCGGTGGAAAAGACATGAGCGCTAATGATCTCTAGCTCTCTGGCAGCAGTAGGTAACCCTTCTTCATTGAGTTACCAGCAACAATTGTGAGGGATAAGAAACCAACCTAAATAAATAGGGAGGCTACTCGCTTCATCGAGACTGGATATCGGTTTGTTTAATTCCAAAAAAATCTTATGGAGTTGGCTCACAGATTCCAGGCCCACCTCGGGGTCCTTAAAAGAATGCTTTTACAGCTGGGGTTATCTTCACAATGAATTTGGTATTGAATCCTTCTCCAAACCTTCAAATCTCAACTGACTAATCACGAAACAGTAAATATATACTCCCACATACTCGGATCAATAGTCTTCTTCATTCTACCACTCTATATTTTTCAAACTGAGATTCCACCAAGATATAAAGTTGCAACTAGTGCAGACCTTACAGTGTGCATATTATATTCCCTTGGGGTGGGAATATGTTTCTTACTCTCGGCAACGTAGGTGTCATCATGGCATTTTGATTACATCTAAAAGTCCAAGTTAAGCCTTCTCAGGTTTCATACAACATTAAACCACAGTCCTCGAATCCGTAAATTGGGAGTGCAAATTGACTACCAAGGAATAATTCTCCTAATGTGGAGCGCCACCGTCCCATTAATTTACTACGGGTTTTATTGCGATGGGACCATACAAAAAGTATACTGGTCATTGGTAGGAAACCCACTTCCCCCTCCCCCCTAACATCTCCAAAAACTAACTCTCCCTCAAATCCAGTCCTCAATGTTCGCAGTAATATGCTCGATAATCACATTCCAACCTCGCTTCGCGAGCCCCTCTCTCCAGCCCATTCGATCAGCAACTTACGCAAGTCTAGCTTTAACAACAATAGTACCGGCGATACACGGCGTCGTAAAATATGGATGGCAGTTACAGAGTCAGAGAATGGGGTTGAAATGGGTGATGGCTACGGTGTGTTTAAATGCTTTGGGGGCTTTGGCTTATGCTACTGAGGTATATCTTATCCCCATCAAATCAAATCATCTTGATTCTCACCTAGTCATGGAATCCATTAGACTAATTCGTATTTATAGTATCCGGAGAGGCGCTTTAAAAAACGATTTGATATTGTTGGGTCGAGTCATCAATGGCTTCATGTTATGGTTGTTTTTGCAAGTTTGACTTATGTTATGGGAATCTTGCAGGCGTTTGATTTTTTGCATGCGCATCCGAACGAATGTTTGGCTAACAGTTGCAGAATTTAATTGAGTGTGCATATTCACTTTTCGTAGAATGAGGAAATGTCACAAAAATGCGACGCCACTGGTTCTGCAGTATTATCGGGTATTAAGTACACTGTAATTTTTAATCACGTGTTACGCGTGATTTCCTGGTTGTGACAGGAAAGCCACGGAGTAAACCTAATTTGAAGGCTTAGGGAATTGCCCACAGCCGTTAACCTAGATTCCGTAAATTTAGAAATAGTATCTATATTTAGTGCTAGATAGAGTATATGGCAAGTCTGTTTAAGTTCATTGGATAGATTAGTGGCGCGTTTGAATAATGGAGGACTGATATAAAGACTCGGTCTTGTAGAGAGAACCAGGTGAGCCCTGCCAAGCAGAGAGCATTTTCAGTCAAGCATCAATGCTATCAAGACCCTCACACAATTCATCTTCCCTCCTGGCCTTAAAGAGGTTACAGTCTTGTCTACTCTTCAGTAGGATTGGAAAAGGAGAGTTTAAAGATATCTAGGGCAAATCCTTGATTCTAGCTAAAAATCAAGAAAGGAAAAGAAAGAGAACCTTTCCTATTTGTTTTTTGAGGCGTTTGTGCGATGTGCGGCGACCTCATACGATATATGCATGGGGAATATCGGGGATATGCACCTTATGGCTCAATTGGAACTGTTAAAGTCACGTGGTCCATTTGATGCATCAGTACACTTAGGAATAGAATCAACATCATCGAACAAGAACACAGGATTCAGGCTACGCCTATCAAGAACGCGGAGTGTCCTTGGTTCACCAGCTATTACGAATTCCCTCGGTACAGGACGTACCGACAAAAAGAATGTTGTTGTTACACAGGCGCTTACGGAGTAAGACTTACAGGCATGGAAAGCCAACCATATACCTTGCGCCTCATGCTAGGTTGAAGAGAAGGTGGAACCTCCCTGTTTGGGGACTCACACTCCACAACCAGCGATCCTCTTACTTTTCAAATTTCACAAGATCAGAATCATAAATTATTAAGGAAGACTCCAAGGCGAACGGGGGTTAGAAGAGATTCCAAAATGCGCGACCCTTTCCCCACGCCTCCGCCTTCCATTGTCGAAGCAGTTCAGCCTTTCGCAAATTATTTGACTTTATGGAGCCTGCCACTCCATATTCATGAAGTTGTAGCAGGATGGCTTTGTTACACCATCATCTATACATTTGTATCGCCAATATTATCAGCTCAATTCCTCCCAACAGTTTATTTGGGATTCTCAAGAAGGACCAAAGTCAATTGGAACGTACATGTAACTTCCTTCGTACAATCCTTATTCATCACCGGACTAGCACTGTATGTAATCTCGAGGGATAGGGAGAGAAGCAGTATGGATTGGACTGGAAGGATCTGGGGATATACTGGGGCAATGGGATCTGTTCAAGCTTTTGCAGCTGGTTACTTTGTCTGGGACCTCATTGTTAGCATACAGCATGTCAAAGTACTTGGCCTGGGATCACTAGTACATGCGATAAGTGCGTTGATTATTACTAGCTTTGGGTTTGTAAGTCTCTGCCCTTCTCCTGGTGGAGATAACCTCGCTAAATTTAATTTTAGCGTCCATTCGCGAATTATTATGGTATATGCCTCGTGCTCTATGAGATATCAACACCGTTCCTAAATATCCACTGGTTTTCCGACAAGCTTGGCAAAACTGGCTCTCGAATCCAACTCTACAACGGCATCCTCCTCCTCGTAACATTTTTCTGTTGCCGTGTGCTCTGGGGAAACTATCAATTCATCAACATGTATTCAGATGTGTGGAAGGCTATGCATCCATCACGGTATTCCATCGGGAGCTTGCAAGGCCAATCAATTTTCACTCCTCAGAGCGTTCATGGAGGCCCAACCATCCTGGATAGAAACTTTGAGATGGATTTACCGCACTGGCTCATAGTTTTGTATATTGGGAGCAATACGATGCTGATTTTCCTGAATGTGTACTGGTTTGGAAAAATGATTCAGGCACTGAAAAAGAGGTTTGACCCCCCGAAAGTGAGAAAAAGTTCCACAACCTATGTTCGAGAGCATAAGGAGTAGGCGGAAATACTTGAGGCTTCATAAAGCATTCGAAAGCCGAGAGGGGGGACCACCGGGAAAAATTCTTAGAGATAAGATGTTATTGTTGAATAGAGATAAATCTTAATGGAGGCTAGTAATATGCCAACAGCATCTCGCTAAATCTAATAAAATCTTATGCCCAAGAATAACTATGGCTTCGACTTTCCCATTCAAGCTTTGCCACTTGCCATGACTACTCATCTTCAAGCCTCACCCACGTATGTTTATGCCAATGCTACAATCCACGCGAACGTCTAGAAACTAGATCTTTACACGCTCCAGAAAAAGCATCACAACCACCTCAACGCGCCTTGGATATATCAGGTCAAGGTCATTAGTCGCGTCCTAGTTATCTCCCGATTATGCGCATACACTTATTTGGGAGTGGAGATAATCGAACGCACTTAGCAAGCCAAACATGTGTGCTAGTCCAGCAAAAATAACCATAAAATGGAGGATTTGATGACTGGTGCCAACGATATCGTGTCTCCGGGGATACCACTTTTCGGGTATCTGTATGCTGTCAACAGAAATACTTCAATCTACTTGGGTATCCTACTCTAGAAGCATAAGCCACAGCACCTATGAGGTTGAGTACCGCCATCAATCCCATCCACCATAAACTCATTCTCTTCTTCTGGATTTCCCAGCCATAGAGGAGAAGTCCATGGATGATAAACACGATCGCAGAAAGCCCTAGACCTGTATACATTGCAGCTCGATATGGACGGAAGCGGGGATGGCGAAATTGGGGATCAAGAGTTGCAGTGACGCAAGCAGCTGCTAAAACTGTGACCTATATCCAGCCGGTCAACCTTCATTTACTCTTATATAACTGAAATATCCATTCGGACATAAAAGATATGAGATCATGCACTAACCACAAACCAGTATAATTTCTGAAGGTTTACGTCACAGTAAAAACCATAATATATGGAAGGTATAGTGGAACCCCACATCAGAACCACAATACCTACATGATCAAGTTGATTCCCTTTTGCTGAGACTTTCTCGCTATGATTTGCTAGGATATGGAAACTAAAATTTTAGCCAGCGTACCTCAAGAGTAAGATCTATTGGAACCTACGATGTTGAGAAAAAGAAGCATATTGCAACCCCGAAAAAAAAAGTTGAGAAGACAACGATGTCCCCTGATTGAGCGCTAGCATATCGGGGCCAGATGGTGGCGTACGTATAGAATGGAAGCGTAAGGAAGAGGAGTGTCCCAAACAAATGGGAATATATGTTCACTTTAGAAAATCAAATTAGTTAGGGGCTATTGGGTCACTCGAGAAGTGGCCTTCACCTGTTTCATTGTGGATATGTTTGACGCTTTCTAAGGAGCGGAGAAAAGAACCCGAAGGGGCGCTATTAATGTTGGCATGGTTGGTCATCTTCGAGCGAAAAGCCGGTCTATTGACTTACCGATATCCTGACAAGATAAATTCATTATCCCTGGTCGAAGGTTAAAGGATTTCTGAGTGATTTGTTTTTGTAAGATAACTGACTGTTGCCATGGTTCTACAGAAAACAATTGTTTAGCAAACCTATTCTTAAGCGACGTCTCTTGTCACTGGAAATAAAAAGGTTTACCTAGCTCATGCCAGACTAGAAGCGAAGTCCGGTCTCCTCTTTTCAACGACTGTTTCCTAGGAATACCGTTTGTCTGTCAAAGTTAGTTATTGAGGGCTCTTTAAGGAGGGGGTGAGCTGACCCCTTGCCGAATAGACCGTTTTCGCGGAATTGACTCTGAACTTAGAGACATACTCCTTTTCAGCTTCGTTTCCTTCCGACTCAGATTCTGACAAAGAGTTTAGAAGGACACGTTCTGGCTTGCATGGGGTGAAATTGCCTACAGTGTTGGATGGTGTTTCGAGATTGTCGAACTTGGCATAAGTTGTGTTTGCCTTTTTACTCCGTAATGAATCGCTGATATTGGTCTGGCTCTTCGCTTCGTGGTAAATCCCTTTCATGAATATTTTTCTGTTTGTAAGAAGTCATCTTGGATTCTGAGCCAAGATTGTGCGGCCAATTATAGACCCTTGATACAGCAAATCTGCACCCCTGCTCCGACAATACAACCCACATGCCATTGTTTATGAATTCAGTTCTTCATTGGAACACTTTATGCAGTTGATTACACAAGGCGCGTGACTCTCCCCTTTACCGAAAATGCTTACCTGCAGACCCCAGCCACTGATAAAACCAGTCGGAAAATATATATATCAGGTCACAGTTCAGTGAGAAGTCAATTCATGCCCAAAATGACTGTTACGGCATCTCTAATACAACGTCAGGTCTGAGTTAGGGTGCTAATAGTCCGCATCTACATATGTGCCGTTCAAGAGTTTGTGAACTAAAGTTTTCACTTCCTAGAATCTTCTTGTAAGTTGTGTTCTACGTATTGCTTCGGTTTGACGCGCTATCGTTCTGTGAAAGAAGTTTTTTGCTATGCTATGGCTTTTAGAGTTTAGCTTGATGGGGGAGGTGAATTGAGCCCAGGAGAGTATCGCGTAGATCCCGATCGGGATCCGCATGTAAATTTGCACTACAGGAGAGGGCTTTATTATTCAGCGCGTCAAATGAAACATGAATTAGGATCATCGAAGTCCTCGGGACCAATGTTTAGCGTTCTGTTAGTGGTTGTCGATTGGGACACATGCATGGCGTTATCTGGGACAGAAAAAGAACCATTTCTGACGCAGATGTAACCCTCCGGGCAAGGTATCTTCCGCCCGGCTCAGCTTTGGCTTTCATCCACAAAATTCAACTTACTTATGATACGGTGGGAGCTTTGAGACCTTTCAGGCGCGTACACGAACCCCAGCAACAGTGTCTAGAATTAGGCAGAGTAGGACCAGTCCTTCAGCAACTCTGATTTACAATAGCTAGAAATTGTAGTCCATCTCAGGGGCGAATTTTACACACCCGCATGAATCTGCCAGGAGTTACAGGCTATACTGTGAAGTGAGATCAGAAGTTTAATAATTCGTCGACATGAACTTAGTGGCCCGGGCCGAAGCGTGCACAAATACACCCCGGACTGTTAGCGCTCTTTCTTGCCGCAAGATCCATTTTCAAGGTGTTTGTTTATAAGGTTTGTTTAAAAGGCTTGCCTAAAAGGGATTTAAAAACGGCAGGAACAAGACTGAAGTTTATAAAATAGATAGGAGCGTTCAATGACCGTGTCTCAATTTGACTTCACTCAATAAACCAAGCTCATGCCAACTGGATATTCTCGTGGCCCTGCCTAGGAGATTCAGTTTGCAGGCAGTTGCTTACCGAACCTTTGGGGGAGGGTATTCTCCGACTGGGGCAAAGCAATGGCAACTGGCAACAAGTGCATGGCGGCACGCTCAGAGACAAGGGCACGTCCCTCAAGTATGAGTTTGACTAGGGTACTAGAGCTCCTTGTTGGAATTCTGAGACCTAGTCTTGAAGGAGTATCAATAGAGATGCTAGGCAGAAAGCACAGTAGGGGTCCGAGAAACTGGTAAATATCTAGGACCCACCTCACCCACAGCTACACTAATTTAAACTTTTGATTACTGTTAGCATTCCTCAATTAAACATTCCTGCTCTGTCCTCCGAAATATCTATGTCTCTACTCCTCTCACTCCTCGTTATCTCGACAGGCACTCCATTCGCAAGTGCTGCAAGCAATGGAACCGCCGTTACCGTTGGCTGGGTTTCCGATCCATCTGGAAGAGGGACCTTTTCTCTTGTCTTCTCTTGCCTGCTTACCTTGGGACTATGCGTGTGGTCTGCCATGCACCTCAATATTCCTCCATGCGATGAAACACCGAGCCAATCGTGGATGAGAAACCTGAAATGGGGACTGTTAGGAATTGTAGCTCCAGAGTTGGTAGTTTTTGCAGCTTGGAGGCAATATAATTCAGCGAGAGCGTTGCATGCAGCAGTAAACAAACAGCTTCAACTTGTAGATAGAGCTAAACCTCTATTACGTGTATGTCAACATATCAATATACTCTCTAACTGCTAATTCATCACAGGAGAAACCACCGCAGAGTAAATCGGAATCAGTAGAACCAACGTATCCCTGGACAATGGTGCATAGCTTTTACGCTGGAATGGGTGGCTTCATCATCAAGTTAGACAACTCTTCCGTACACAGCGGCTTGCCTTTCACGGATCGCCACTATTTAACGGTCTCTGCTCGGGGAATTGAACTTCTAGCTAGATGTGGCCATCTTCCAAACATAGAAGAGGATGATATTTCCGACAAGAGCAAGGCGGACGGGTTAGCAAAATTTCTTGTTTGCCTTCAAGCTGGCTGGATGCTGGTTCAGGTTATCTCACGAATTATACTCGGCCTGCCAGTAACACTACTCGAAGTCAACATTCTAGGGCACGTTCTTTGTGCGCTAGTCATCTACATCCTTTGGTGGCACAAACCCCGACTTATTCACGAATCCACAAGACTTACTGGCGACTGGATTGAGCCTCTATCGGCATACATGTTGATGAGTAGCCAGCTGAGTGGATGGAGTAGCACCACTTCAGGGTTACTGCGACGAACCTGGATAGATCCGGAAATATCGTCTTTAGCATTGTTCACACCCACATCTCGAAGTCATGCTAGCAATGCCTCGTCTCTTATTGATACCGGCGAGGTTATCTCTGCCACGAGGCAAGATTCCATCAATACCCTGAATCAATCCCAGAGCAGCATACACTGCAGTTATTTTGGACCTCGTCCACGGTTCTCAACTCCTACTGACGGGTTTATGTTCGCAAACACATCAGAACAAGCTCACAGCCCAAGCTCAATGACACACAATCGATGGCGTTTAGCTGCTGATGCAGTACAGATATATCCATCGATAATGGAGCGGTTCATAGAACATCACGATACGCTTCGGTGGCTGGAGCCTATAACTGAAGAACTGGTTACAAGAGCAGCTACAAATTGGCCCGCGGAGGATCTTCTTCGAGGAACTAGAGGTCTTGTTATGGGTATGGTACTCTGGTTTGCCAGCATGGCGTACGGAGCCGTACATATTGCTGCGTGGAACGATTATTTTCCATCAGAGGTAGAAACTTGGATGTGGCGATCATCCTCTATCTTCATCACTGCTTCTGGCCTTATATGGCTGGTTATAAATTTACTTGCGCACGAATCGAAAATAATCGATACATACTGGGATAACGTCCTGGCACTTAAAGCAAATTGGATCAGCTATGTCATCTTAGGCACACTTTGCTCTATTTGTGGAATTGCTTATGTTTTTGCTCGAATATTTTTAGTCGTTGAGGCGTTCATCAGCATCAGACAACTACCAGCAGCAGCTTACACAACTCCGGATTGGACACAAATTATCCCTCATTTATGAGGGAGTGCGCTATTCTCTTACACCATACGATCCAGTTATCTCGGATTCAACGCTCTCATATTTGTTTCTGTGGATACCTTCTCGATGGTAATAAGTGTCTTGGAGTTCTCGTTGTCTGTGAGCTTTTGTAAACTTTATTTCCTTTTTTTTGTGTGTGTGAGCTAGTAATTTGGGAAAATAAAAGTGCGTGCAAAGGACGGTGCAAGTTGGAACTTGAGACTCAGATTCGGCATGGAGCTCTCGGTGTGCATTTGGATACCTAGTTCGGTGGTGTAAATTGTTTTATGGGAACACGTTGTGGCAAGGCAGGCATTTGCTCGATATTATTCGGATTACGGTCAGGTGGAGTTATTTATTTTGGGGCTAATGAAATCATAACGAGATACTAGATGTAAACTAGTTGCTTGGACTAAATAGTATAACAGGATATTGGTAAGACAGAGTTTACTAGATAGAGAGGCCTGCAGAGTTTGGTCTTTTCTATCATAAAAAATTCTCTAGCTCAATGCGAATTATTTGTTCATGTTAAAAAATATCATTCATTTAATCCAAGCCATTCATTTCTTGTAGCGATTACGAGATATAAGAAAGTAGCGTTAGGAGATCAGGCAACACTCTCCTATTGGCGCTCAATAAAAGAGATGTTGTTGTTCCATAGTAGCTGTAATAAAATATGTGGTTTCGTCACTTTGCTTCTAAGATTGGGTATAATTACAGAGGGTTCCGGAAACTACAAGGAATTGATTATGCTTAGGCATGCGATTCTTCTTAGCCCTTACTTTCATAGCTATACAGACTTGTAGAAACTTTTCTAATTGTCTAAACAAAAAAAAGCGTATAAAAGCAAGCATTAAATCATTTTTGCATAAAACTCAAGGTACTAGCTTTATTTGAAACCCTCCTTAGCATCAAGTAGCCAAACAAATCTTAGGAGGCAATGGATAAGAACTCGCTTAAAATACAAGGCTCATCAAATTCAACGGCTTCGACTCGAATTATAATGAATTGAGATAACAAATTTACTCTGGGCAAATCTGAAGATCTCATATGACGCCTTCTTTAATTATGCCTCAAACTAAAGTCTGATGGCTCAGCAGTGACTAATGAACGAACAGATAAAAGCCATATCAGCGTCGTGATGTTTGTAGCGTGTAATGGTATAAATTGAAGAGTAATACAACTACGTGGGACCTTAAACCGATCAAACTTGTGTTTCACTAATGTTGAGGAACTGCTTTGCCAAAGTCTTGTACTAGACTGAAACTTGGAACCGAAAGGTTTGTCGCCTAGTTTTATTTATGCAATAGAATCTAGATATCCTGGAGAAATACTACGTCTTCAGTTTCCTTGTCGCAGGGCGGGAGGTTGTGCTGAGGCTCAAAGAGAATAAGTGCTTAGTTCTTACCCTGCGCGTGCTAACAGATATGAGTGAGTGCCTGTGCTATTGTGGATTGATAGAAAGCAATTATCATCACCGAGATTGAACGCGAACTAGTAGGTATGATACTATATCAATTATGTTAGGGATTGTAGTTAATAGAATTGCTAAAAAGATCTTCTGATCTTCTCTGTAAGAATGAGGCAATGGTAGGTAGTGTGGGGAAGGCCTGATTAGTAAGATTATATCGAAGCAAGGCTTCAACGACGCGTGTTAAAAAGCCTCAATTATTTTCCTTAGAATCAATATCCTTTTTGACAGTGTTAATTGGACAGCCTGATAGAATTTTGTTCGCATATGGCGCAGGTCGCCAGAGTTATCAGGCAAAAAAGCAGGGCGACCAGACGCCTTACGCCTTGTTTCATCCTCGCAAGAGAGAATAAATATGGAAGCCAGCTAGATCTCAGAACTCTGTTGATTGTCCTTCATAATTACCACTTTCTTCAAATCAGCTCCATCTTGCCGAACCAATGGAGATGTATACGCAAAGGTAAGCTCCCTTTCCTCTACTGTGACGGAAATGCTTATCGCTGCTTTGTTTTTACAGTCTAGAGGCGACCGGGGTGAATCAGGAACAACCAACGAGCACGGGTATTCCGGACAGTGTGTAAGTTCCAATACTGATTTTTCTGTGGCTATACAACCGGATGCACAGCAGGCGGTATCAAGCAATTTCAATTTTCAGCAGAACCGCTACAGACTAGCGAGGGCAGAGAGTGTCTATCGGTACACATATCAACAAAGGACGCCTATATCATAAGCATAACTTTCTAAAACAATATTTGTAAGAGGATCCTCTATTTAATGTTTTGCCACTCGTGACTAGACTGGCCACAAGGACCGGACCGTTAGCCAATCTACTCGTAATATAACAAATACCTCTTTCTATCACCCACAATACATCGAGCGCTTCTTTCTATCATTGTGAAAGCACACACTGCGAAATTGAAAACAATCAAATGAAAAGCTTTTCTTCAAGGAAGACATAGCACCCTAGCCGGAAATACGGCACTGGATATCTGTGACATTTACATCCGACGAGGGACATGGACTGATTAAATTCTTCTAAATTAGAATCAATCCATGGGATTTCCAGGAACCTCCACAAGGTAAGCAAACACTCCTACCTTTGGCATAGTCTAGACCATTACAGCTCTTGCAATAAGCTTGCTAACCACCTATTTCTAGCTTTTACGCTAAGCAATCAATTCTTCGATCCTCCACTCTTCGACGCGCACTCTTCCAATGCGTTCGGTGGTGGGATCCCTTCAGTCAAAGGAATTAATTGATGCTAACTTATTCTTTAGATCCAACTTGGCTGGATTCAGAACTCGGAGAAGCCTTATCGCTTGCCACTTCTAACACACAAACATCTTTGACTCAGAGGTGTGGCTTCCTCAAATTCTTGCCAGCGGAGGGAACTCCACCCCAGGAATTACTTTTTATCCTTGGGCTCAATTTAGGGGACTGGAAATCGCAATTAGGTCTACTCAAGCTGACTTTTCCCAGCAGAGTAAATGAGGCGGGAGCTTTACAGCCCAATTTGCCTCACCAACGAACCTCGGAATTTCCAAAGACGTGTTCCTGGAAAAGATGTACAGAAAAACGTCTCTTCAAGCAAGATTCCGCATACCGGTAACCCAAACCTTTCCCTACCACTCCCAGAAACATCTAAGAAGAATTGCTAGAAAACACATGAACAAACACAAACGCCCATACAAATGCACCATTCCCGACTGCAAATTCAAAAATTTCGCCAATCTGGGAGACCTCAAACGTCACCAAGTACAACTCCATCAAAATCACACATTTTTCTGCCCCGTTGTGATATGAAAGCGACATACGAAGGGGTTTGGAAGGAAGGATAATTGGATTGAGCATTTAAAACGGATGCACGCTATGGACTCGTCTACCCATTCTGAAGGCTCTCAATCCGGTGGCCACGAAAACGTGTTGGAAGATGCAGGACTGGAGATCGATGAGAATGGGACTGAAGAGAATGGGACTGATGATGGGATTTCTGGGGCAGGCTCTCGAGAGAGTAAAATTTCCTTGATGGCGAAGCTTGAGGAGATGAAAAAGATGAAGAATGAAAAGGCGGTTGAGTTTGAAAGGGTGATTTCGCAGTTTGACCCCGATATTGCGGCTTTAATGAGGGTTCTTGAAATTATGTAGTTACCAGCATCAAGAAGGAAAGTTAGATGGAAAAAAAGCACGTTCTTAACCGCCAGAGGATTTTCACTAGGAGTAATATATCATCTATTATTTGTCTAAGATATGTCCTGATATCCTCGCATGTAATTGTACATGTTGATAATGATAGTAGTAATGATAAATGTTATTTACAACAAGTACGATTATAGACCTAATTCTAAGCCTCCTTGGCAGCATAAGGTCATACTAATCCCGGGGCTTTTATGTACAAAGTCCTATATACTAGAACCACGGGGAGGGAAAAGGACTTCTTTCTTCTAAACGCCCTGAGTCCCTAACCACGCGGTATTAGGCTCCCCTTGTAAACCCTAGGAATGATTTAAAAGACAAAGAGCGTGTTGACTGTGACGGTTCCCCGCCGGTTGGGATAAGTACCCGAAAACGTGATATATGTATTATGAGGTGTATTGTAGAAGTAACAAATACCACTAACAACCACACATGGCGGATTATCATCAGAATCATCGGACCTCTAACGCGTTCGCACGCGATAGATTTATTTCTAGGGTATTCCAGCTAATCCACTCCTAATTCCTACTAAAAGACCAAAACAACCATACCATAAGGTACTAAACAACCCACAAACCATCTTCATATCAAGTATCAACCAGAAAAAACCTACCTCCAACCCCCCCCCTCCCCCTTCCCACCAACATAATCCCAAACAAACCCCCCTTACTCTGTCAAGCCAAGTTATCTAGGCGTCCTGGTGTAGCGGTACAGCACACACCTGTCAGGATCCCCTCGAGGGGAATAACCAAAGAGTCTCGACTCGCCTGTCGTCGCATAAATGTCTCTTGGTAGCGCAACCAAAAAAATCCTTTCAGGAAGATTTTCTCCGCCCGATGATTTGTACACATCGGGGTTGGGGTTTTTGCTTTTTTGGGGGGTTGAGGGGGTTCGCTTGGTGGGGTGTGTGGGTGGGAAGGTGAAGGTGAAGGGGAAGGGGAAGGTGATTGTGTTTTTTTTGGGGGGGGGAGGGGGAGGGGGTTGGTAAGATGATGCGTTGGGAGGGGAGAATTGGGGTTTGAGATGCGAGGGAGATGGAAATGGTGATATCGTATCGTGGAGGATATAAAATAAGTGGAAGAGAAAATATTTGCTGGGAATTAAAAAGGTTTGCGCTCGAATGACTATCAAAAAAGCCACCTGGGTTAAAGCCGAGGCTAAGTATCTTTTGCGGCATAGGTGAAGGAATTGGATGATATTAAAGACTTCTGTTTTAATGTTGAGATTTATTTTGTGTGATTTTAAGGAGCTGGACTTAATATAACCAGTTCCATCAGACGCTACAAACTTCCTTGCCAAAACTCCATCCATGCTTTCCATAAATCCACCTTATGCGTCCGTCACGATTCTCCATTCCTCTAATATAATACACCCCATCCAAACCCCTTCTATAACAAAGCCTTCTTCTCCATCTCCGGATCTACCTTCACCCTCTTCATCTGCTTCCCCTCCAACCTCGGATCCCAAACTCCCGTCCTAACCTCCCCCGCCATCCTCACAATATTCTTCTTATAAGGATGAGCATCCCCCTCAAAAGCCTTCAATCTCGCCAACCTATCATCCCTCAACCTATTCTTCGGTAACATCCCACTAACCGCCTTCCTTAACACCTCCGCCCCTCCAAGCTTCGCCATCAATCCATCCATATTCAAGCTCTTCAGATTGCCCGGTCGGGTATTATGTCGATAATACATTTTTTGCCAGCGCTTTTTTCCCGTGACGTGGAGATTGGAACAGTTTGTTACGACGACGTAGTCGCCGCAGTCGGTGGAGGGGTCGAAGATCGGTTTGTGTTTTCCCATTAGGAGGATTGCGATTCGGGAGGCGAGACGGCCGAGGGAGGGGGGTTGGAGGAGTGGGGAGTTAGGGGAGGGGAGGGGACGGATCGTGGAGAGGCCTTGGTGGGGGGTGTTGGCGGAGATGTGGTGCCAGGTTCGGGAGTAGGCAAGTTTGGTCTGGGGGATGGGGAGGTTAGTAATTGTGATTGACTGGTGGGGAATGGAGGAATCTACCAATCCGATAGTTTGAGACATCTTTATTGAGGGCCCCAAGGCCAATTGATGGAGTGGTTTGGACGAGAGGGGTGGGTGGTGGTTGGTATTGCGGATTGAGGTTGCTGTCGCGAGTCGAGGTCGTTGGAGTATCTTTGATGCCAAGACTTCTATTTGGATGCGGCTCTACGGGATGGAAGAACAGCCCCGCACCCGAGCCGAGCTGCGATTTCAAAGCACCTGAAAGTTATTACCCATCTCCTGTCATTTAAATACTTTTCAAATGTACTTCTGAAAAGAACAAACGATTGTGACAACTTTTTAAAATTACATCTTTAGTATCAATTGCCTCTTCTCACTCACGATGGTCAATACAACCTCCTTCCAGGTGAGTTCTGCGCAATTCCGTCATCGGTACATCACGTGGCGAAGTACTGATTTTCCATTAGACACTGTTCGCAGTTCCCATGACATGCGAAAGTTGCGTCCAAGACATCTCTGGAGCAGTATACAAGGTAGCTGGCATCGAAAAGGTCGAAGCCAATCTCAAAGACCAGCTCGTGACCATTGAAGGAACAGGTTTGTCCCATGTGCACTTTCTAGAATGTCACCAAGTTTCATTAGACCACGGTACTAACCCCAATTTTAGCACCACCATCTGCCATTGTGGATGCTATCCAATCTACCGGGAGAGACGCCATTTTAAGGGGTACCGGAAGCTCAAACAGTATGTCATTTCATGCCACCTTGATTTTTGAGATTTTTATTTTGCTTTGAAAGCTTGGTTGGTTGATGGATGGTGAGGTTAATGGATTTGGATAGATGCTGCTGTCTGTATTCTTGAGACACATTCTACCGCCGTGTCTAACAAAGTGAGAGGTTTGGCACGCATGGTGCAGGTTTCTCCTGGGTTAACACTTATTGATCTTACGATTCGAGGTTTGAAGCCGGGAGAGTATTGGGCTACAATTAGAGAAACGGGGGATATTTCAAACGGGGCAGTTTCTACGCGGGGAATTTGGGCAGGGCCTAAGAGTGATGATGATAAGCCAACGGGACATCTTGGGACCGTGCAAGTCGGCGAGGATGGCACGGGAAGCGCGTTCATCGACAAGCCTCTCCAAATTTGGGAATTGATTGGAAGGGGAATGGTTGTATCGAGACAAAATAAAGGAGTGGGAGAGTTTGAGAAGAATGATGAGGATACGCTTGTAGGTGTGATTGCACGGAGCGCAGGAGTCTGGGACAATGACAAAACGGTTTGTTCATGTTCGGGAAAGACCTTGTGGGAGGAGAGGCAAGATGGGCGGGCAAAAGGCATGCTGTGATAAGCTTTGATGATAATTATCGAATGTTAAAGTGCCAATGATGGTCTGATGTGGATGCGGGGAGATAGAAGAAGAAATAGTAAAGAAGATATCAGGACCCTTTGAAGCTTCTCAACGGTCAGACTAGACTGCTTGCGGTAACTGTCAAACAACAAGCTTTAATGCGTTTCTAGGGGCTGTCTCAAACCTTTCCAGGTGGGTACGGGAGGAACTACCCGCTCTTCACTGAAGGTGCTTTCGTTGTCTTGAGCCTTGATGGAGATCACATCGATTTCCAAACAGATGGGACGCTCCGCGTCTATAATTGCTCCACTAATGCAAAATGCTGAGGAATTCCAATTGGGTGGCGGCTTAAAGTTGGGAAAAGTTGAGACGAAAAGGGCGAGCTTGGGTTTTGATGATCCAGTCAGCGTCATGCAGTCTGCCACGGCGTGGGTGATAACAGATGTGTTATGGTGAAATGTCCGACTAAGCCTTTGTAAGTGAAGGGAGATCTCAAACAGACTGAGGCGTAAGCGAGTCTCAGGGGAATATGGCTAGGGCTGGTCGAAACTCGCCAAGCTTCCTGTGCACTATTAAGCAACGGATTTGATAAGATCTCGAGCTTTTATGGTTCGTTTTTCAAAGAGTTTCCTTGATTTCTATGGCTGTGCTTCTCGAAGATTGCTGATGAAATCGGATGTGAAGATCGATGGATACTTCCGCACTCCGTGATTTAACTTCCTCGTCATGGCTGGAACGGATTCGGCTAAGAATACTAGCTCTTGGTTCAACACTTTTTGGGCTCGAACCGATCCGCTTCCGCCGTTGGGGCTGATTCAGAGAGTGAATATTGCCAATATGTAAGCAAGTCCGTAGGTCAGGCGATGTTGACCGAGGCGGGTAACGGAGACCTCTTGTATGGACGGCTCTTGCTGAGCACGAACAGAATCACCAACTGATTTTTGTGAAATTGTGCGTATCCAAGCCCTCTACGCGCCCTTGGAACGCCTCTCGTGACAGAAGAGCGCCTGGTCGACGAACCAATAGGCGAGTGTACGCGCTCATGGAACACTCGCTGCTTTGGAGTGGGCCGGGTGCAGCTCCAGCATGTGGCGGGCCAGGATTGCTGTTCCCAAATGGCGATCGTGTTGCAGCAGCGTAGGGGTGCGCAGCGTGGCGGGCAGTGTGTGATGGCGGCCGACTCTCAGGGCCGCTGCCGGGGATTTCTGGTGGGGATTGTGTGGTCTTGCAGGGTCCGTTCGTGCTGCCGCTGTGCTCCCTCTCGCCTCTTGCCTGGGCATTGCGGATTGTCAGTCGATTCCGACAGAAGCACGGCAGTGGCGATGCCAGATCTGTTCCGGGTCCTTCATGTGCTCGTGGCGGAGAGCACCGACGCGCTTGTAGCAGCGTGCGAGCGACGGCCCGCAGTGTGTTCTTCTAGAGACGGCGCCCTATCGCAACCGCAACTTTAAACCCAACCGTCCAGCTCGCCGCCCGCAACTCACCGCTGCCAGCTCCCTTCCCCTCCATCGCGCCCGCGCCTCGTCCTCGGCGTCGACCAGCTCCACCACTCGAGTGCATCTGCTTCCTCCTCCCCATCCAGACTGGAGCTGGCCTTACAGCCCAGAATAGGCCTCCCAATCGCCGCATTACGGCACGTCTTCGCATGCATGAACTCCACACCAGCTTGGACCTGCCCCGCTTCCGATTCGATACTGTGCTACGCGCTGGCTTCGTCCTCCCACCCACTTCTTCTTCCCACACTGCACTCCTCCCGTCCAACGCTCTAGCTGCCAGGCCGGCCATTGTACCTTACATCCCCCATTCCAAATAGTTGGAATCTTCGCTCTTTTCAACCTCGCACCTGCATCTGTTGTTCTACCCCCGCTGTCCTCGATACTTCCACTCTGCGCAGTCGTGTCCAGAAAAGACCCTACGGCGACTTTCTAATCTACGCCGACATTCTAAATTAATAGCGACGGAACCCCGCGATAGCTTATCCAGAGATCATCCTACTACGATATTCGGAGAATAATTAGAGGCACAGCCAAGGACGATAATTGGGACGAGAAAGACATTCTGCTGGAGGAGAAGGGCACCCGAAGAAACTCGAGATACTATTGTTGCGACACCAACTCAATACCAACACCAGCTTCTACTCTAGAATATACACTCTCAGCCCCTGGTCCCACGAAACCAACCCAAACTGGGGAATAGCAACTGTAGAGGAGAAATTGCTGCTGAATTCTCACCATGTCTCTGAAACAGGTACGTTAGGCTAAGACTTGAGATGTCGGATACAAAAGGCTGACGGCAAGAATAGGAAATCGAGACCTGGGTGGCAGCGCTTGGCCACTACGACAACAACGAATTCGACGAGGCCCTTAAAGAGTTTGATGTGATCTCGGATACCTCGAAGATTTTGTTTAATTGCGGAGTAATCCATGCGACGCTGGGAGAACATGAGAAAGCGGTCAGTGGAGCTGGTTTCAAGATTGGGATATCAAGTCTAATTGTGAATAGGTGGAATGTTACCAACGAGCTGTTAGATTAGACCAATACCTCGCTGTTGCATACTTTCAGCAGGGGGTTTCGAATTTCTTGGTTGGCGACTTCGAGGAAGCTTTAGCGAATTTCAATGACACATTACTATATTTGAGAGGAAACAACATGATCGATTACGCTCAGCTCGGTCTGATGTTCAAGCTCTATTCTTGCGAAGTGCTTTTCAACCGAGGTCTATGTTATATCTATCTCCAACAGAAAGACGCTGGAATGCAGGATTTTTCCTTTGCAGTCAAAGAGAAGGTTGTTGAGGATCACAATGTTATAGATGAGGCTATTAGAGAAGAGGCTGAGGTGAGAATTGAGATGAAAGAAGGCTAGAACCGTGCTAATGCTCAATAGGGATACACTGTTTTCTCAATTCCCGTCGGTGTTGTGTATCGACCGAATCAAGCAAAGGTCAAGAACTTGAAGACAAAAGATTACCTGGGGAAAGCCCGTTTAGTGGCCGCATCCGACAGATCAAATGCATTCACTGGTTTTGCAGGCTCCGAGATCAAGAATGTAAGCATTCTTTTATCCTCTCTGTTCCTCGGCGTCTAATTTAAATAGGCTGGCAAACTCAACGTCAAAGATGATCGACCTCCAGAGAACTTATCTTTCGCTGCGACGAATCTTGTCAAACCTGGTCTCCAGAGTAAACGACAACAATCCGAACCACCTCTGAGCCGCAATGTTTTCCCACCTACGCCACCACCTGAGTCAGAGAAAGCTCCGACCATCAGCCGAGGAGCATCAGTAAGAAATGGACCAAAACCAATGCCGGCAAAACTTAACATCGACAAAGCCCGTCCAACCGAAAGATACGAGGTCCGTGACCGAGATCGCGAGGAAATGAGGAGTCCACCAAAAAGGCTACCTACCCAACGAGCAGCGTCGGAACAACGTCCCCAACAAGGAAGACAAAATTCAAGACCTCCACCACAAAGGCCATCGGGTGAGGATCAATATCCAGAAGAACTATACGATATGTACTCTGGAGGTTCTTCAAGAGGGAGTCGCAATAATGGTCGAAGTAGAAATCAACCCCGGTACATAGAGGAAGAAGAAGAAAATTATGCTTCAGACTACGATGATGGATCCTTCGATGAAAACGATTTTGAAATGCAGAGACCACCTCCACGCCAACAGTCATCCCGTGCTCCTTCAGCTGCCGGCGGACGTGGAAACTCTCGTAGGCCTGATATTAGGAAGATCCGAGTGAAGGTCCATGCAGAGGATGTGAGATATATCATGATAGGCAGCGCGATCGAGTTCCCAGATTTGGTAGATAGGATACGAGAGAAATTCGGATTGAGAAAGAAGTTCAAGATCAAGGTTCGGGATGAGGATATGCCGAATGGGGATATGATTACGATGGGTGATCAAGATGATTTAGATATGGTGCTCATGAGTGTGAAACAACAGGCAAAGAAGGAAAGATTGGATATGGGAAAGATGGAGGTAAGCTTTAGTCCGGCGACCCAAACATAAATTTCAGGCTAACGATTTACTTTCTAGGTCTGGGTTCAAGAACTCTAAACCCTTGGTTTCTTCTTCCACCTCAAATGCCTCTCCACCCCACTCCCACAATGTCCTGACGAAATACTTTATACGCCACCTATTATTCTTTTCATCCTCACACTTTTGAGAGATTTTAATGTATGTATGCATCAAAGATACCAGCGAGCGCCATAGCATATATACATAGACGTGGAAATGGCGTTTATGTAGTCCCCTTTCTTTATTTGGGTGGGTAAGCCTTTGTATTTAGTTCTCTTTTTATTTTATTTTTCTTCTTGGTTTCTAGTATATATAATTGGTGGTGGTGGATAAATAGTACGGGGCATGCCATGGGGAATTGCTACTTCGTCTGTGACGATGGGGAGCCAGAGGTGGGATAGAGATGAGGCTTAGCGATAAGTATAAATGTCAATGTGTAGTGGATGGATGATATGGAAATGAAATAGTGCTTGATATGATTGATACCAATATATCCTTTTATATTCCTTGAGAAAGGCATTTTCTTTGAAATTGGCTAATGACTTCTTTTATGCAATCAACCGTGATGCATCAATATTCTCTTTTCGATTGGCTAGTTTGATCCCGATGGATGATGTCTAGTTTTTCTATCATCTTGATATATTTCCTTGGTGAATTAACTCTATTTAGTCGTCGTCGTTGATTGAAGGATTCTCATATGAACCTTCATTTCTTCTCGTAATGAAATTTCATCGCTGATTTTAGGTAGTTCATAAACTACGGCTTTCCCAATTCTCACCCTCAAATCCATCCTCTCCGAAAGACAAAAACAACAACAACAACAATATTCTCACATAGGCATCCTCTCCATCTCCTCCCTACTCCAATACAACCTCATATTCTCCGCTCCCAAACACCTCACCTCCTCCTCCAAATGCTTTTCCAACACACCACCCCACCACATCCTCTCCTCCATATCTTTCAAATCGAATCTCCTCTTTCCATCTCGTACTTCGTTGATATAAGTCGTTAGATCGGAGATACCGGCGTGGATGGATGCGTGTTGGGTTATCATTTTTTGTTGGGTTATGGATATTGTTTGTGATGATGGGGATGATGGGGAGGGTGGAGAAAATTCAGGCATTCGTGATCCGAGGAGGGGGAAGAGATGGGCTTCTTCGAGGGTGTGATGCATATTTAATTGAAGGAGGAATCGGTTGGTTGTTTGGAGGAATGTGGTTGGGCTGTAGGAGGGGGGGAGGGTACGTGTTGTGCAGGAGGTGGAGAGGAGGGTCCAGGTTTGGAGGAAGTGGTTGTGCTGGTGGAGGAGGGGGGTGTTAGTTAGATGGTTGGAGGGGGGGAGGGTTGGGGGAGGGGGGACTAACGAAATAGGCCATTGTTTCGGCGAGGTGGTTGTATATTTTATGGTCGGAGGGGGAGAGTGGTGGGAGGGGTGTGGGTGAGGGGGTTGACTGGGGTGGGTTTGAGGGTGTAGGAGGGGGTTGAGGTCCGTAGATTTGAGGGGGAGTGGATGAGTTGGAGGTGGATGTGGGGTTTGACATTTTGGTTGAGGAGGAATGGAGGGATGAGGGAGGAAGGAGAGTTCTGTTTTGGGGATTGGAGAGGAAAGAGGGAGAATTGACAATTATTCTTGTCGAGGGAATACTTCGTGTTGATTTATAGATTGTAGATAGAGGACGAAGAGGAGAGAGCATTGAATAAGAACAGGTGATGGAAAATGAAAATGAAAAAAAAAAGGGAAAGTGAAGTAATTATACTACCTTGAGTCCCTTGGAATATAGGAAAGACTTACCGCAGGTCTTCGGCGGGTATTTTTTTGAGCGCGGTAAGAGTTTTGATTGGTCGATTAGTAAAAGGCCTCTTATCGGGTCGGGATAAGGATGTAGTTTGAAGGCGATTACTTCACGTGATAGAATATCCCCTTTCCGGAGAATTACTTAACCTACAATTTAGTTCGTTATCAGGTCGAAGGTCGGAGAAAGAATGGTGAGCTACCTGTTCTTTGGCCTTAGGTTTCTCTCTTGACAGGTCAAGTGCTTGAATGAGTTTTTTGATAGCTTGGGAAACTCGTTGGCAGATTAACTATAAATTAGCTATCACTTCCACACCAGTTAATCTGCATTTGAACCCCCGAAGCAATAATGGCTTAACAATGTATTGACCCTTGAAATTCATTTTTTCTTGGGAGAAAAGCTTTTAGATCTAGGGTTAATAGGTATCATTAGCCGGCGAGCTTAGCGAGTTGACCCAAACTCAGTTATAAGTGATTACCCATTTTAAAAGTATTTCAAGTAAAGCTGATCATGTTATGTAATCTCTGAGTAGTAGGCTTGCTGGCTTAATAGGAGTCGTAATAATAAAGGATTTTTGTTAAAAATTCGGACATCTTAGATCAAAAGTCCTATAAGTCTCACTCCTTATATCTAGCCTTCTAAAGTAACTAGGCCTTTAGTTTTAATTAGTTAGAGCACCTGGGGAGAGAGCTAAGGCAATTAGCTAGCAAATTCTACTTATCCTTTTTGTCTCTTTATTTGTTTAATTTATATATAGATCCGGGTTGGTGGCATATACTGGATAGGGTTTAGGACGAGCTTTAAACTATACTTTTTTTTATATATGAATTAGATGTAAGGAAGGAGGAGAG
Source organism: Neobulgaria alba (assembly GCA_003988965.1). Lineage (NCBI taxonomy): Eukaryota > Fungi > Ascomycota > Leotiomycetes > Helotiales > Gelatinodiscaceae > Neobulgaria > Neobulgaria alba. The sequence continues at coordinate 78,568 of QYAM01000017.1, forward strand.
GGAGAGCATAAGAGGTTCAAGTGAATAAATGGTAAATATATACAGCAGGACGTAGCTATAATCTCGATTATATTATAGATTCGATGGCGCTCTCTAGATTAATTCAAAGTGAGGTTAAAGGGTAGCCTATAGGTTTCCCCGCTCTTCCCCAGATTCGGTAATCGTCCGAAATATTATATGACGGTTTAAATTAGCGATATTCTATATAAGGTAGAAACAAGCGAGCAAACCTTCGAGTCCTTAGATTGTCGTCACTCTTAATTTACGTATATTTATCGCTAATTTGAGTAATTTGAAGCGTTAGGGTTGAAGTTATTTCTATTTATCACTAAGATCTACCAATATTATACTTAAAGACTAGACAATTCTGGTAATTTTTTTTTGTCGCAACTTGACAAATAGATGATGCTACTGATCGGAGTAAGACGTAGATTTTGAATGGATTTGAATTACTACTAAATAGAATCTAAATTACATTAAGCTGGGGAATGCGTGTCCTTATATAGCGCGCCATCCCCTGCTGGATCCACGGATCGCTTCGCTCATGGATCATGTGATGTGATATGTCACATGAGATATTCCTAACTCGACATTTTTTTAATATTATGAGTCTCAAGAACCACGGTCATTTTTAGACAGGCTTTAAGAGCAGGGATTTCTTAGCAAGTGACTTCGAAGGAACGGGAGAGTTCCTCCAATGGCGGACTACTTTGAAGGAAACAGTCGGAGCCGTCATTTCTAACTGGTTAGGAAGAGAGGTTTCTACCAATTGACTTTGATAACCAGAATGTGGGGGCGTTAATAACCAAACTTCAAGCGGAGGAACTTTTAACTTTCTTTACCAACTTAGCCTAAATACTGTCCATACATTCGGAACTTGGAAGCCCCCTTTTCCCCCTTTATTCCCTCCGATTTAGAGGGTAGGAGAGCACTCTCTTCAATTTAGAAGGGAGTAGTAAATCCTGTTGCCTTGTTTCTTTGGAACAAATCCTACAACCGCATTGTAATGATATTTGGATGCCCGAGCTTTTTCAGCTAGTGGAAATTTATATGATGTGTTATACGTTGTGTGTTATACGTTTTCATTAATTTGGGGAAATTACTAGAAGTCTCGAGTTATGTTTACTTCGTTTGCGACAGCATTGGAAAAGTGTCAGACAACAGCGTTGAGCACCAGCTTCCTCACTTGTGCACTTCTATCAAACTCAGGGCCAAAAACAATACTTTGAAGCTAGTGTTTGTTTATTTCTATCGAGAGAGAAGAATTTCAACATTGATGTGAAAAGGGGCGTTGGGAAGCGGCGCTTAATTCAAGCCCAGGGAGCACCAGATCTCAAAACATCCAAGAGACACAGCTTCCGGAGAACGCCGATGAGGCCACAAGGAGTTCTCGGAACATTTTGAGATGAAAGTTTTCTTCTAATATTTAATTAAGAATTTAATATATCCTTAACTTTTAAATGGTTGATCGATCGAAGCTCAGGAGATTGGTGCGATCATTTATTTCAACGATCTAGCACCCTGTGCCATATTCGAGCAGTATTAACGACACGTTATTAAGGCATGTATTAATGCCGCCATGGAATTAGCCTTCTTGGCGTGAATGTCTGAGCAAAAGACAAGCTTTCAAAATCAAACCGCGAGATCTAGCCAGCAGCGAGGTAATTAGCCAACCGCAACTTGCGGGGTTAGTGTACCCAAGGGACCAGATCTCGCCACTTATATTGATGTGCGATGGACTTTTCCTTGGCATTGGCAAAAGATTTCAGACGAGGAACTGCTCAGAAAAACCTGTTCGATAGCATCTTCTATCTACTTTTTCTACTTCTGCGGGCCGCAAGACCGATCGTATTCGCGTTGGACTCTGCTGCTTTCTCGCTAATTCGAGCCTTTTAGGACCTTAGAGGTTTCCTTAAATGGAAAGCGTTATCGTTCACTGTCATGCCATCACGAGCACTCCCTGACTTGCGACTCATATCGGCGTTTACCCATCCCTGGACCACCATCAAACCAATGGCAGCCCCAGTTGTCGGAGTAAATGGTGCCCGTTGGTATCCCTGATACCTTGTCGATTTGCTGGACTTGCAGCCGTATATGAGGCTCTTGGTCTATGGGAATAACCTTAAATAGATGCTTAGACGGGGGTTGCGAACAGTGAGCCAACGGCGCGATCCCGATGGGTATTTTTCCGCTCCCGCCACTCCCTACGGCACAGACATATGCTACTATACAACGTTCACTTTTGGAGGTTGAAAGGGGAATATATATATTTCAAATAAGTTGGATTATAGCATTTTTATTCGCCTCACATTATTACTTCAAACAGAAGGAATAGCTTAAATAGTCGTAAATAGGAGGAGGAAAGAATGAAGTGTGTATTCAGTGATGGTGAGTAGGTTTTTTTACAGTTCGTGGGATCTGTAAAGCCCTGCTCTTCGACCCTTCCCATCTCTCTTTCGCCCATTTAATTCTCTTTCACTTTTTTCAAGGAGGTTATAACCCTCCTTTCGAACTCAGACTCCTAATGATTTGACCTTGGTACGCGAATGGTTCCCCACTATTAACTCAAGCAATCCTTCTTAAAGTTGAAGGCACGACTTATGCTTATATTAAGCGAAAGATAATCCGGAATTTATATATATGAAAACCTTTAATAGTTCTTATCGAAGGAAAGGACAACTTTTTCTGTATTCCACAGTACGATCAAGATAGAGTGCTTACCTGTGCCGCAGCTCTACTTGTTCCTGCAAGCGAGTCTCGTCTGCTGGCTAGAGTAACATTAAGATGCCGCGTGGTCCAGAAAAATATGCTTTGGCTATTCCGTGGGCCAATCGAAGTAGACGGAGAGATCGGTGCAACCGCCGTTGAGAGAGGGGATGAAAAGAGATATGTCAGTTGTATCTTTGTGGGGTTCTGCTGTGTTGGCTTCATTATGTCTATGTTCATCGCTTGTAGGTCTGCAAGAGTACCTGTCGAGTCAGTAGAACTCGCGGGTGAACGCTCAGTTTATCTGATGCCAGTCTCCCAGATTTCGATTCTCTAGGCTAGATAAACGAAAGCGATGGAACTTAGCAAATAGACAAAAAAAAGAAGGCTCTCATACTTTTGTCGCCCCTATGCAACACATGGCCAATTGATAATATTCCTCCAATCGGTGAGATAATAACTCCCTTTCTTTCGTTAATCAACTAGAGTGATGTGACTTTCATTAACCTTGTATGCTCTGAAAGGCTATCTCCGCTTGTAGCAACTTTCGGGGCCGTGGAGTAGTCTGCTGTTGTCGTTCAATCTCCTGATGTCGAGAGCAACAATGTCGAATGGCATGTTTGTCCATTTACACAAAATGAGCTCTGAGCATCACATCACGATACTTCAAGGCATTTTATTTCCTTAATAGGCATACGAGAATCCTTCATCCGATCTACCCTCGAGATGGAGAATTTAAACCGGTTCGGAGGCGAGTAAATAGCGAAGACCAGTTCATGATGCGATTCTAGACCTTTGAATATCTGGTACGTGTTGATTTGCACGTAATATTGGTTAAGAGGAATGAAAAATGAACTGACTTATATGCCACGAAGCGGAGGCTCTCCTAAACAGAACATATTAGGCGAAGTTGATAAGTGTGTTAGAGTGTGAATTGTATAAATATTCAATACTCTCTCCATGACAACCATCACTCAACTCAGCCAGTTTATCGCATCGTCCCAGCTCTGAATCTAAGTCTCCACCATCATCTTTCGATTGACTTTAATATCAACTGCACTGTCAGCTCCACCATCACATCATCCCGAGGAAAACTCTCTTCACAAATTCCCCGTGCACCCCAATCTTCAAAGCAATATCATCCACAACCATGAAGTTCTCACTTCCCCTCGTTGCTAGCACCCTCACTGCTCTTGTTACCCCAGCTCTTGGATGTGTTCACGCCTGGGGCAGCGTTTATATCGGTGTTTTCGGTGCTGTCACAGTTAATGCTCAGCTACAAGACAACGGTGTCGAGCTTTGCAATTCAGACTGGGGCTGGCGTTGGGACCAGGATGGTCACATTTCATTGAGCTGCATTTCCGGATCGTACGTCTATGCATTCACCGAAAGTGGAAAAAACGCTTGGTACGGGAGACCCGGAGGTGCCTTCTCATGGACTCAGAGTGTCAATACTGTATCGGACTTTTGCAACCCACCACAATCGGAGTGGTGTTTCACAAATACATGGAACACCTATATGTACTGCTAAAGAATGAAATGGGGGTGGGACCGCCGATTTTAGAAGGAAATAGGGTATGGGACTCAAGTCACTTACTTTGTGGAAGTTTGCTCGTTGAGGAAAGGTTGAGGAGATTTTAATTCGTGAAAAGGGGTTGATTTGATGAAAAGGGGGATGGAGGATGCAGCCAAAATCTGATTGTACATACTCCTGGCTAAACTGGGATTTCGATAGGGTCTGGTGATTCATCCTGGTGGTTTGGTGGAGTCTGTAACTACTTCGATTCATTTCTGGTATGAGGTCAATGTTGATAAGTTTAGTAATGGAAGTACTGTCCATATTGTCTGAATCTATTTTGGATATTCGACTGGTGTCTTAATAATCTCACTCCTTCCTCTTTACATTTAGAAGACATTTTTCTTAATCCTCAGTTTCATTTTAATTTTTTAGAGAAATTATTCGTCTGTCTTTTTTTTAGTGGAAGAGGTATACCTCTTATTTTTATAGGCATATTTAGTCTAAGTGCTAAACACGGCAGGCTCCTTCGGAGAAGAGTTAGCAGCATAATTTTGGCATACTAATTTTAGGACACCATAAAAGGAGAATCTTCCTTGAAAAAAATCTTGAATTTGGAAAATCGGTTAACCTTTTATAAGTGCTTGGGGTCGGATGCTAAAATCAGCCACTGATCCCCACCAAAGCGAGCAGGATCCGCCTCTCGGCCCCCACTCATGAATCCCAGCGCAAACCCCAACATCACTTCTTTTTTATGCTTCAATCAACGACATCCAGAACACATTTCCTTCTTGAATTCTGATCTCGAAATCCGTTCGGCCTTTAACTCAATTGATTATTCAATTCGGGAGTTAACATCTTTCCGCTCCCAAAGATTTGTTACACAATTCATTGCTAGCAGGAGCTAATTCACACAATCACGACAACCACTGAGGACAGCCTCCCACCCCATCGACATCGATTCCTTGTAGTTGTACCTCGATTTCCTGGGCTATTATTAATGTGGCCTCAACCATCTACTACAGTCTATCGATGCAAGGGGAAACGATGATCTGGTATCTGCGAAGGAGGATAGTATATCTAGTGGACTGGGAGGAAGAACTGTCCGAAAGGCTATCGAAATAGCCACCGGCGTCGGGAATATAAGAGGGTTGTATCTTATGGCGAGAGCACCCGTATGGCCTGCATTATATGCATTTTCCAGAGCCCACGTATAGGGCAAGTCAAGAATCGGCTTCCGAATTCCGAGCCTGGGGCGTTGTTGGTGGACAATCAGCAAGCAATTAAGATAACCCCGAGCGATATTTGCCATAGACTTCGGCTTGCCGATATTTGTGCGGCCAACCCGACGAAAATTATCTTGCAATCTTACCCCTCGATAACGGACTTCCATCCCGCATCACAACCTTTGATCAAGTACGGGTATCTGAAGAGAGCATCGAAAAAGGGGTGCAAAGCTGCCAATTCGAGAAGAAGTGGTATATTTGGCGTTGATTTTGAGATATTCGACACAGCACAAATGCCTCGGAGGTATTACACCTCGAAGAAAGCGCCTCCCTATTATCACGGTCTTAATCTGATTGTTCCACCCTGTGCTATTGAAATATCCGACTTCGTCCCTAACAACTCGGAACCCCCTTTCGGGTTGATATCTTGAAATATACTTTGACGTCGATTTGGTAGAGGGATTCGTTCTTGTGCGGCTGCTAAGTCTCATCAAGCAGTTTATTCGAGTATACCTGTACTCCCGTTTATTTTATGCCTCTTTTTTCAGCAAATTTTGACCGAAGCTCTAATCCTGCTCGGTGGAAGTTTTTCGTCACATTCTTTGTTTATCTTCTCACAAAATATCGTATCAAGTCGCCGTTTGATTATTCTTGATGAGGGTGTTCGTTCTACATTCACCAGGTGTCGTGTTTGGGTAACTGGTTAAAATTATTTCCCGCTATTCTCATGAGCTTGGTTGTTTGGCCGTTATAAGACATACCAATTATATCATAAGCCCTCCAGCGAGGAAAGACGGTGGAACAGTCAGACGCAAAGTCAAAGCATGGCCTGCCACCTTTACCGCATCTCACCATTCCATTAGTGTGTGTTGGCGGATTGAAGCTCTTTCAATGTCGCTATTTGAAATAAATCCACCGTTTGTTTTGGTCTTGGATGCTTTGAATTAGTTTCTGTGGCATTCAATTTCATCAATTTGGAGGTTTAAATTTTTCTTTGCCGTAGCCTCGAGCAAGAAGTACACTACCGGTGAAGGTTCTCGTTCTGCGTGGGTGTTGTTATGTCTTGTACAACTATTCTGCTGGTTCTGACGGGATAAGGACAAAATATAGTCATGTGTTCTGTTAGACAAGCCATAAGTTTAACATTCCTACCCAGTACCAATTGTCTCCTATTCCTGTCCTTGAAGTTAGATTTCTCTGCATTGCTTGCTATTTTGCTGCGAGATATACTATCTTACCGCTTAGGGGTAGAAATACGTGGCAGATTCAAAAGGATAGATGCTTAAAGTTGGTGATATTGAATCTCTCCAATACCCCAAACAATGAGACTTGACTTTTTAGATGCACCCATGTATTTTAAATGTCCAAACTATAATACAGGACATTACTAGCTTCGAATGTACGCACGTCGTGTGCCAAAATTGGCCACTTATTTCTCCTCCTGGAGTCTTATTTGAATAGTTGTTTGCGGCTATTTCTACGTTTACGAAATATCACGATGGGAGCATGTTAAAATAGTCACTTTGGCGGGGAGTTATTGAGTGTAGATGTTATTTATTTTTGTCACGTAATCAAGTGTGCACTGTAGCGAGCTCTCAGGGGAGGAATTTGGTGAGCGTGAAAAGATTGAATAAGACACTTGAATTCTTGAAGCAATAGTAGAGGAGCATAGCTATATATACAAAAGGAGCTCGCCTATAAGCGATGCTTACATATTAATGATTACATGATTATACGAATTGTTCCGTGACAATTTTATTCTTGTGATATCATAATTACAAGAATTTAATATCCCCAGAGCAAGCGCCTAGCGCCTAGTAGCGGTCCTCATCGTCCCGTAGCCCCTTGAGCCTGGGAGGGAACAAGGTCAGAATGTTATCTCCCCAGGAGATGTCATGACCCTGTGACACTGCATATTCATAGGCCTCTCGCAGAGCTTCCAGACCTTCTGGAGCCCGCTGAGAAGTATGGGAAGGCTGGGAATACCGGGAATGCCGAGGAAACTCTCTACTAGGAGTTTTTCTATCATGCTCAGTTTTGATTGGAGGCCCCCTAAACCTCGATGAGGGAGCGTTTGGAGTGTCCCTGGACATTGGCCTGCCTTACAGGTTAGGAACAGTGTTGGCATTTGCCAAGAGTCTGAACCTCTTAAGCAGATTGAAGGAGTGTGCCGATGTAGGAGGCGGCAATGAAACACTCCCCATTTCCCTATCTTCGTTCTCAGCAGCTGGGCTTCGCCCAGCGTGTGTGTTGCGGGCCATCGCCTGGAGGATGGCAGGGTCCAATCTTAGTTGCATGGGCTGGGCGCCAGAGCCAGAGGGATGGATAGAGGATAGGTGCTCCTCAACTCTGCCACTGCGAGAGTTGAGTTACCACAAGAGGGTACATATCATTGGAGATCAATTTCCCGCCCCAATGCTGATAGCGACCATCACCGCCGTATTGGAACAGAGAGGTGCCAGTGCTGCCGTTTCCGCGACGAGGCGTAGACTAGTCACGCTATTGAACGACCCGAATCCAATAACCCTTTCAGGAACATCTACCCCTATAAATGTCCTATAACACGTATGCTAAAAGTCGATCATTGAGTTGCCTTTTTCCCCTTCACACCTCACACCACATCCTCCTTATCACCACTACCATCGACTATCCTTTATCACGATGGCGGCCCCTCCGGACCCCTCTAAGCCATGGATATACGAATCCAATGTCAAATTCCTCGAGAGGCACTTTGAGAAGGAGGGAGTTCCTCCAGAGGAGTTCTAGAGGTAAATCACTACCATGCCAAGGCAGTCAAGGACTACCCCAACCAACCCTATATCACCAACTAGATTGGAGAAGCCGAAACATACGCGTATTTCTGTAAGTTTCCTATCTAAATTATATGTTCATAGATTTAACTACCGCGTAGGGGGGGTACCTACCTCGGCCCACAAGGCAAAACCCCGCCAGTAAAGCTTCCCATGGACCACCGAGCAATGCTCGGTCTTCCAGGGGCGCGTAGGGCTAGGCCCAGCGTGGTGCCTCAAGTGTCTTGGTGCCAAATCTCAAGCAAGAGCAGCAACTTTCGCTAAAGCCACCAAGCAGGAGTTGGCACTGTGACTTGTGTTCACTCCTCTCCCACTCCTGCTTAGCAATTTACCATGAGAAACTCTTGAAGAGAATAAAACCCACTACAGAGTAGTTCATATGCTGAGGGGAAGTCCTACAGCTGTGGAAATAATAGAAACGGACGAGGAAGGGGATGGGGTGGAAGGAGAAAGTGAGTTCTGTGTGGCGCCTTTTGGGTGAGCATTTTATTATGTTTGAGTTCGAATTCCAATAAATCAACTCTCCTCACTACACAACCTAATTTTGAATAACGTGATGTGATAACTCTCATTCTGAAATATATTGCAACTAGGGTATGTATTTAACCATGCTTGTGACCTTCTACTTTTGAACCTCGTATTAACACAAATTTGAAGGATTCTTGACATAAAAAAGGTTAAGAAAGCTAACCCTAACAGTTTTGCCAATCTAAGGTCCATTAGGAGAAAATGATATGTGAAGCACGCACCAATCTTGAGATCCCACGACTACCTTCAGATGCCCCTCTATTGGAGGACTCTTTATGGGATTACTTGGGTATGCGCCAGAGGGCTCCCAGGTGCGATATCTTAGGTAGTATTTGTGACTGGGAACAATTCAGCTAAAAACCACCGGCTTGCGCATAGATGGGGGTTCAAGAAAAATCTCCTCCAAATTCATTTATACAGTATCTAGCGAAGTCTTCGCCGTGATTTTGCAGCTCAGGCGGTTTAAACAGAACCATAAATGCGTTACCTCATGCTCTTTGGTGGAAAAATAAAAAGCCGATTTTGGTACGCGAATGTTAGGACTTTAGAAATGTCCCTCATATAAGCTTAAGTAGTTAGGAGATTTATCTAGAAAGTCATTACCCCTGGAAAAGAACTTAAGGCCTGAATGCCTTAAATTTCGTATGACAAGTTTGACATGTTATTTCCCTCTCGAAGAGTTCATGATATATGTAGAATTTGGTTATTTAGACAACTTATTTGCGACTCAAAGAAGAGCGCACTTGAAGGCTCAGCCAGAGACTCGATTGTTGGTAAAATAAATTTCAGCAGATGACTTGGCTACAGGAGATACTTTTCGGACCCTATACGAACAAACAAATTCAGGTAACCTATCAAAATAAAATTAAGTGGGGAAACCATCAACAATATCAAAGTATGATATATTCTTCGCGTCCAACTTTATCTTGCCACAAGGTTGAAAGGAACAAAAGTCATGGGTGGTTATATGGACCCCGCCCCTAGTTCGTAAATTATAAAGGTATCAAAAGAACTTCAAGTATACTTGGGGTATATCGGATGACCAAGAGCTCTATTGGGGGCTTTTAGCGAGAGAGTGGCATCAACGCCAGGTTAGGGGTAAACACTAGTTAATCATATCCAACAGTTAAATTTCCACCCCTGTTCACTCATTTGGGTAAATTCAAGAACAGCTACAGCAAACTCGAGTACTTGGTTGAAGACGGTGTACCATCATGTATTACATTAATCACACCTGATTGGTTTCCAGGGGTCCAAATCCTCCGTGTTGGAACCCATTTTGGGAGAATAGGCCTTATTGCAAGAGCTCCATTTCCGCCAATAATTGGAAGGTGTTCAAACAACACGCTATATAGAACCTTGAATCTGCATCTGCTATGCCATGAATCGCCTCAAACCCGTCCGATCGTGGATATCCGACTCAGCCTTACCATCAACGCTGACATGTGGTTCAGCCTTACCATCTTTCGCCAAACGTTCTGCACCCTAGCAAATTCTTTTCCTACTTGCTGAACAACACAGCATCCAATTGTAAGATCACGTTCTTTTCCCAGATCTAGCTAGTTTCTGGCACCTGACGAGCAGGAAATGTTTTGCAGATGATAAGTTTAATAAAAATACAAACCATTTACACAATATCTCCTCTTCTATGAGCATCAAATATAATCAGAAGGTTCGGTAGTCAAGTTTTAAAGAGATGTAAAAGGATATTCTTCGGGGACTTATGCATGAGAAGTATCTGAAACTGAAACGAGTTCTCTTGAATGAAAGAATTATACTGAAAACTTCGGATTTCGATCACGTAGTCTATTTTCTTACCTCTTTACTGTAAGTTTTCATTAATTACAATCCAGAACCGCCAGAACCGCCAAAATTCAAGCTGTTTTCATATATCCATATATCATTATTTATCCACATATGCATCCATCTCGGTGGTTACACTCCATGAGCCACTTTCCTAAATCAGCCAGCACAGGATATCTCTACCGATACTACTGTGATTGTTGGTGTTGGTATCGAGGCTGCTTTTCATCACTCGATTACGTTCCACCAATCAGTAAATCAAGATTTTCTACTTGGTCTGAAGTGAAGTGATCTTTTCGAAGTGAGCTCTGAGTTTGACATCAAGATACAGGAGATCTCGGCATCTTCAATTAAGAAACTTAGGTGAGGTTTAAGCAGGACAGTGAAGAAATGGCATATAAGTAGTCGGAGATATCGCCTGGCAAACCTCAGACTCACATTATTCAATCGAGTTCACTTGCCTCGCTCTAGTCCTTCAAGCCCTTCGGATTCGCAATCCTTCGAAGTCTCAATCACTTAACTTTACTCTCACAAACAGGTTAGTATCCCTCACTTCTTCCTCCTATGTTTCTAAGTTTGTTAACATCAACCTTCTCGACAGTACCATGAAGCTCTCCATCTCGCTCATTGGTGGTGCTCTCGCCCTCCTCAAACCAGCCCTTGCTTGTGTCCATGCCAACGGCGAAATTTACGAAGATATGTATGGTCAGAAATATGTGAATGTAGATCTTTGGGACAATGGTGCCCATATCTGTACCTGGGGCTCGAACTGGAGATACGACCAAGACAAACATTTTTCGATATCTTGCGCTCCCGGCTATGTATATGCGTTTACTCAAGACGCGACGGAGGCTTGGTATGGGTATGGTAATAATGGGTGGTCGTGGAGTCAGCCAGTCAAGTATTACTCGGAGATATGTGATATCGTGGATGGCAAGCAATGCTATTATTGGCAATGGGACGTTTACGAGTTCGGTTGTTAGAGAACAAGATAAGGAAATAAGGGCAGGAACAGAGGTGGTGGTGTTTGAGTCACTCATTTTTTGATCGCCCGATTCTTGGTGGATTTAGCGTTGTAGGTAATTTTCTAGTGCTGGTGAGGGATGTTTTTAAGGGGGGTTTGGTGAATGGAACTTGGCGAAAGTTTCTCTTCTTGTGGAGAAGGTTGAGTGGTGGTGTTTGGTTGTCGAATATTATCTTACATAAGAAATCAAAACTGAAAGTCTCTCTAAAACTTTAAAGGATATGAGAGTAGTGTTCGATTTTCCCTTATCAAGAGATAATCTTGGCTTGCGAGCTTGCCTAGCCGAACCATCAACCTAGTGCATGATTGGAAGCGGCATTCAATTTAAGTGGGCCAATACCACTATCCCCCACTTCTCTAGCACCCGGAAGCCTACGACACTTATCAACAACTTCAAATCCAGAATGCTTAGAAGATGAAATCCTGCCAGATTTCATAATTACCCCGTTCGGAGACAGCGAAATCAAGCTACCATCCCGAGAGCTGTCTAATGATCCACACTTAGCCAATATGGAAGTGAGGTAAGCTATCCTAGATAACCACAATAACTATCGTTAACCATAACGGTAGCGACACTTTGGGTTCTAGTTCTGAGAGTGGAGAGCCAATGCTGGAGATAAGTGAGAAGCTTCGTGCGGCAATTAAGCTTTTGCCTAGCTGTGAAAGATGTAAGAGGCTACGAAGAAAATGTGATACTCGCCTGCCATCCTGTCGACTATGTCTGAAGGCAAACGCCGAGTGTTCTTTTTATGACCACTCCCTGGAGCAGGTTCTACCTAGGAGGTAATTTATTTTGACTCCTGTCGTTAACAGGACTAAGTTGACCACATCGCAGCTACGTTATGTCTCTTTTGAATCGAGCACAAGAGCTACGAGCAGCCCCACTACGTCCTAAAGAGGTGTTTCCAGACCCTTCCAAAGCTGTTTTAAATTCCCCGTCTCCCAAGCCGCAGAGTGATACCATTCAATCGCCTCCATCACATCAAAATCCCGACCACCATTTTACGCTTGCAGCTGCAGGTAGTTCAACCATCAGATTCTTTGGGTCCAGCTCTGCTTTTGTACTGACTATGTGTGTTGTGGGCCGAACTTTTGACGACCCTTCTATATTTAAGAGTTTCCAACATGTGCGAAGCAGCAGCTCTGGAATTGACAAAATAGGAATAAACAACCCTGCTATAGTAACAGCGACTCGAGACTGCACACCGTCTAGAGAAATGCTTAGTATGCATGTCTCGCATTACGTATCTTCTCTAAATACAATTTATCCATTCATCGATGAAACTACTGTACAGTCAGATCTCGAAGTCTATTTTGAAAACCAAGTCCAAGGTTCACCTAGGCTGTTCGGCAAACAAGCATATCAGTATTTCCGCTTTGCGATGATGTGTGCCATCTCATGCGCCAACAAAAGCCGTCATAAAAAGCACCTCATTGCAAGCGACAGCGACTTCTACATCAAGGGTTTAGAATACGTAGAAACTGTTACTTCAGAGGTTTCGGGGGAGTCCTTGCAAGCACTACTACTCCTTATTGTATATTGTCTCTTCCATCCAAGAAGGGGCGATATATGGAAACTGCTGGACTACGCCTGTCGACTAAGTACCGAGCTTGGATACCACACCGAACTTCCTTCGGAACAGGAATCGCCAAGTGAAAAAGCCATCCGAAGAGGAACATTCTGGAGCCTTTACACTATTGAGCGAATTGTTGGCCAATTATTTGGGCGACCCTCGGATATAGAGGAGCAAACAATTACGACGGAGTACCCTAATATTCTTGCTGCTGGCTCCCCATCAGACCAAGGTCAGTTACACCTTTCAGACGCGAGTATCCTATCCACTGTGTGGAAACAATATTCCATTAATACCATTCGAAGCTATATTTCACTTCGAAACTAAATAGCTAATTTCTCTACAGCTTCTGTTCAAGATTTCTCTGCAGCACATCACTACCGACTAGTCTACCTTCGGTCTGAGATATATCGAGAGATTTATCTTCCGACGACTCCTCTAGACCATGGCGTCGAGTGGCACGTTAGCAGGTATTTCTCACTGCTACAGTGGTTCGATGATACCAAAGAGGCTCAAATCAACGAAACCTTGGAAGGAGTCGGTACTGTAACATGTAATGTCGCTTTCCACTCATCGGTGGTATTCCTCTTCCAGCCTCTTCTGATGAAAGCATTATCACAAACACAGGAGGGAGAACCCGATGTAGCAGATCTCCGACTCATACCATCAGAAAATTATCACTCTGCTTGTCAACTGATCAGGTGCTATGCAAAAATTATGCTTGCCCCCGACGATACGGAGCTTGGTATTTACGGAATGACAATAATGTCGGCTCACTACATTTACTTGGCTGGATTGACCATTATGGCCCACTGTCAACTTTCAATTGAAGGGAAAATAGGTACCCTTGGGCCGCTTCATGATCGAACATCAGAGATGGTGCCTCAACCCAATGATTATTCTGATATATTTGAAATTTCTAATTCTTGCGTTGTGCTTCTAACGTGGTGTGCACAAACTTGGACTGGCATGGAAGGAATGCTGAATATCTTTCGAAGGCTCTCTACTTTCCTGCTGCCAAAACTTGTCAGGCAGGGACATGCTTAAGTTCTTGAGGAATGGCTTCTTAGTGTCTTTCCGAGAGTGCAAAATCTCAAAAGGCAAGAAATTTTAACGCTAAAGCGAATGATTCATCATGATTTCCAATCAATATTTGTGAGTGGCCTATCTGCGCACAAGGAGCCCAAACCATGGCGGGGATTGACTATGGAAGCTAGAAGTGGGATAGAGGCGGAGATCAGCGCTGTCGGTGACGGAGGAAACCACCACCCCAACCGATATCCCGAGAGACACAGATTTAGGATGCGAATTTATAACAACAAGACCGAATGAATCAGAAGACAAGAAAACGGTTTTACTCAACATGGGATTTGCTAATAAGAAAATTGCAGTGGTTGGGGGTGGTCTGGGTGGTATGGCCTTTGTTAACGCAGCACTCCACGTTGGACTCGAAAACATACAACTCTACGAACAAGCCCCAGAATTCACCGAGGTTGGCGCTGGAGTTAATATCACTAAGAACGCAAATGTAATTCTTGATGCATATGGAATTAAAGAAGCTATGCTCTGGAAATCGTCCCGCGACCCTCCGTGCTACATGGAATATCGCAACTACAGAACTGGAGAAGTGTTTGGGCAAATAGACGAGTTCGGCCAGCCATCTAGTCGGCAAATTCATCGGGCACATCTCTTGGATGCAATGAAGGAGCGTGTTCCTTCAACTGTACTCAACACTGGCAAACGACTTTCGTCAATTGAGAGGAGTCCTAGAAATGAAGAGTACATATTACGATTCGAAGACGGGTCTTCCGCTACGGCCGACATTATCATTGGATGCGATGGAATAAAGTCTAGAGTGCGAGCACATCTTGGCTTCGCAGACCATCCAAATTATTCTGGGCAGGTCGTTTACCGTGGATATGTGGACTACTCCGACCTGACTCCGCAGACTGCCGAGGAGCTTCGAAAGACGGTCATTTACAGAGGAAAGCAGAAACATATTTTGACACTCCCAATTGGGAATGATGAGTCAAAGACAGCGCGCGTGGGGATCATCGGCTTCATGACCGAACCGCTCGAGTCGTGGGATTCGGAAAGTTGGATGGGCAAAGCGCCAGTGGAGAAATTGGAGGAGCAAGTCGAAGGCTGGACTGGGGCGGTACAGGAAATCATTGAAGGGTTGCGAAAATCTTCTACTGACGGGATGATACTAAAACAAGCTCTCTATGTCCGAGATCCTCTACCAAAATGGTATGAGATCGAAGCCAATCACTCAGATAGTGGTATCATACTTCTTGGAGACTCTGCTCATTCAACATTGCCCCATCAGGGTATGTTTGTCTATAAAGATTTATCTAGTAATCTGCTAATATCTTTCAAGGTCAAGGAACAGGCATGGCAATCGAGTCTGGGCTAGCCCTCGCCACCATTCTCAAGAATTGGAAGTCCGATGACTTGGAAAGCGCATTCGCATTCTACCAAAGCATCCGCAAGCCTAGAACAGATAAAGTCACACAAACAAGCTACGAGGCGGGGAAATTAGCAAGTGCGGATTTGCCAGAAACAACATCGGATACATTTAATCCGGAAGCGTTGAGGGATAGAATGAAGTGGATCATGGATTATGATGTGTTGCAAGATGTGTTTGCTCAAGGAGCGCCTTTTTTCGCAGATGCGGTACAGCTCGAGGCACATTTGTAGTGCTTTGAAGAAATAGAATTTGTCAATTATAATATTGCTTGATTTTTAACAGCTTTCGTGTGCCGAAGGAGTCCCAGATCCCTAAGAATTTCATTTGTGGAAAGCCGAAAAACGATAAGACATATAGAATTTGCGTAACGCAGAGGGCATCTTTTGATGAATTGTATACCTTTTTTTTTCCCGGGATGCTCGAAGGCGAATTTAACGAGAGCCTAGCGAGAGGTTTTAAGCTCTGCCTATATCCCAGTCGCTTCTACACATTAACTAATGCTATGCAAATTTCCATTCCATTTCAATTGAGAATAAATCTACAATATACGAGAAGCTCCTTGGGTTTTCCAGTCAAAGGCATTTTCCCAAGCTGCGCCGACCCGATAAATCAGTTTTTCATCAAAATATTTCCCAGTAATTTGTATTCCAACAGGAAGCATAACTGTATCATCCTTGACAGCACTTAGCATGCCTATGGGCAAGCTCATAGCCGGATGCCCACTTGCATTGAAGCAGACTGTATTGAGTGCACATCCTCTACTCTTCCCCATCTGTTCCAGTGGCCCCGCATCAGGACTAGCATGTCTTGGTGGGATGTAAGGTAACGTCGGTGTGATCAAAACATCACATTGTGAGAGTGCTTTGTTGTACTTATGTTTCAGCTGGCGGTAAAGATTCATTGCTTTTCCATAGAGTAGCGGATGGTTCTGCCAAATATATATACCCGACAGCAAGGAGAACTTGCTTGTGGAAAACATCTAGGTTGTTTTAGCAAATGCTTTGGTAAAGGGAAGGGATGCTTACTTTATCAAACTTAGGCTGGTCTAAAGGACTCATTTTATCAACTAGTCCGTTCATATACAGGCCATGACGACCACACGCCGTTCCAAGATACCCATTCCGAGCAGCAGAAGGGCGGAGTGCGCACGTAACTATGTGCGGGGCTAATTTATGCATAGGAACACTTATTTCCACAACTTCAGCCCCTAATTCGTTGAACTTGGATGCTGCCTCAAGAACAAGATCGCGTACTCTCGGATCCATGTCGTCCCAATCAAACCCTTCTTTCAGAATACCTATCTTCAAGCCCTTCACGCCTTTCTGAAGATCTGCAGAATAGTTTGGTATCTCTTCTCGACTTGGGACACCCATCCCCCGATCATCGATTTCATCTCTCCCAGCAATCGCTTGCAAGATCTTCGAGTTTGTTGCAACATCAAGACTCATCGGGCCAGTTGTGTCATGGGTTGGCTCATGTGTTGCCATTCCAGTCCATGGTACCAATCCCCACGTCGGCTTCATACCTACCGCTCCACAATGACTTGCTGGAAAACGAATGGAACCACCTTGGTCCCCTCCAATAGCTCCGTCAACTTTTCCTGCCCCAACCAAGTGTCCACAACCACTGGAGGAACCACCACAAGAATATCCGTCCGCATATGGATTCTCGACAGGTCCGGTAGCTGCTGAAAAAGAAGAGGCGCAGAGGGAGAGATTTTCGCAAACTGCTTTTCCAGCAATTGTTGCTCCTGCTTCTAAGAGTCTTGTGACGACAGCTGGGGGATTTATTAGCGTCTTCATTACATCTATTTTTTTTTCTTTGAGGAAAGCGTACTCGCATCAACATCGGGGGTGAAATCAGTAAATACATCCGTTCCAAATAACATTGGCACATCCTTCACAGCAATATTATCCTTCAGCGCAATTTTCAGACCATTCAAGGGTCCATTTGCAGCTCCCTTGATCGTAACTTTCCATGCCCAAGCGTTTCCAATATTTTCTTCTGGCGCTGGTCGGTGAATATTTTCTCTTGGGAACCGCTCCACATCTACTGTAGGAATATAATCTGGGAGATTTGCGACGATGTCGATAGAATCTTGGTTGGAAGCGAGGAGGGAGTGCCAGTCATCAAGATCAGCCTCGGGAATTTCGAGGCCTAGGGATGAGGTTACCGCTTTGATTTTCTCAAGTGTTACTGCTTGTTTATTCAAGACCGAGGCTTGATTCACGGTTGCCATGTTGTATCTTAGGTATTCAATAGGGAAGACTGAAGGCAGGAAATGGTCCCGAGGGCTACACTATGTGATGAGTTCCTCAAAATTCTAAACCTTAGACAAAAGGGTTTATTGTGGCATAGCTAGACGTGGAGCTGCGGGAAGAGAGTAGGAGACGATGGCAGGGATTTGCCTAGTCAATTGTTGGCGGACATGCCCGTCTTGGACGCTAGGGTGTTAAGTTTCGGGTAACCAATGATAGCAGAGGTAATTGAACAGTGGGATTTTGATGGGAATTGCTGATAGTGTTTGCAGGTGTGAATCCCATTATTGAGATAGGGACATCAGATTAGGTCGACTACTCCCATTTTTGTCGATTACCCAGTGCAATTCACATTGTGGACTTCATAGGAATTGTAAATGCGGTTGGCAATAATCTTGCTCGAGTCTGAGGTTTCGCCTTTTGTTCATCTGGAGCACAATTTCATACTACTCGAAGGTTATGAAATTCGAGATTATTGAAATCAACGCCAGGGTGCTAAAATGCCTCTAACTTTTGAAAAAGAAAAAATAATAATAAACCTGCTACCCTAAACCCTTGCTCTTTTTCGGACTATATTGCCTGCCTAAACCATGAACCTATTAGTAAAACTCCATCTTTTATTCAATATCTCGGGCTAAGTTCTTAATTTTTGAGTGAATAAGTGTAACTTTATTTTCTTTTTAAATAAGTTCAGCAAGTCATGCTTTTCTATTCAAAGGTGGGGAGGCTTAGGGAGAAGAGGAACTTCGCTTAAATTTACCGCCTTATTCTGCCCACTTTATTAGGAGCCCACACTCATGAGTCTGCGCGTTTGGAACAATTAAATTTAATTCTATAAAAACTAATTACTCAATTAAGTGTAGACCATTCTTTGCACTTTACAAGCTCATTTACCTAGTAGCTTTGCTTAAGAATTAATTGGTTAGTCCATTCTTGAGGGATAGCCTCCCACTCTTGCCGAACCGCTAATTCTATCTCGGCCTCATTTGTTGGCTGCCGGGTACGTCGATGAATCTTCTGCTTTATCCAACGCCAGCACTTCGCAATTGGATTTATATCAGGCGAGGTATAAGGGCGAGGGAAGAGATCTATATGCCATAAATCTCTGAATCTCTGGCAGCAATTTTATGTGATTTATGGCCATGGGCTGGGTTGCTATCCTCTATGAAAAAAGTGGCTCTACCGGAACAGCCAAGAGTAGGCAAATAAGTCGAAAATCAGCGAGAATAGTACGAACGCTTGGTTGAAGTACTTATGCCAAGTAATCCACTTGTTAAAAAAGCTCCCTTCTTGCCAGTTCCATGGACAAAGATCAAGAGTGATTTATAGTCATATCCAATAGCTCCCCAAGTGTTGATAAGAGAAGTATACCCTCTATGGAACTAATGCTAGTACAATTCTCACAGTACCTTCCTTCCTCTTCACTCCTTGAGACTCTGACTTTGGCTGATATACCTCTGATTAAAAAGTAAACTTCATCTGACTAGAGTATATGAAGCTACTCTATAACCTAGAACATATGAACAAGAGCCTATAATCAGCGGGCATTCACTTGAACAAAACTCAAATGTGGCTTTTGGCAAGCAACACATCGGTGGAATCCCTTTTGTCGAAGTCTGCGAGCTAGAGTCTCAACTGAACAAGCAAACCTAAGCTCTTTATAGAGCCTTGCACGAGTCACCCTCGGTATGGGATTGTCGGATTACATTCTTTAAGTGGTCGGAATTTCGTAATTATTCTTATGAGGGGTACTCCAAGGGAAAGGAGTCTTTGGTTCACGATGGCGGCCCATTTTTCGAAGTTATTTCAGGGTTTGGTTGTATTTTGGTGGGGTGGAGAAATAGGCCTCAAACGCACAAACTCATGAGCATGGGCTCGTTAGGCAGTAAGCATACGCAGTAGTTAACTACGTTAGTCGATTCAGGATAATTTTATTTGTATGAACCTCTTCATCCATAATCGTACTTTATTTATTTTGAAAAGGAATTTATCACGATCATAAAAGAAATATTAACAAAAGTAAATTCTGACTTAAATAACCCTTTTTTTCTCTAAATCTAAGCTCTTCTAGGCTTAAGGAAGATAATATAGTCCGAAAACCAAATTCTGGGGGCCACTTCAGTCGAAAGCCAACTTGCTCCGGGTTGAGGCCCTTAGGCTGTAGAAATTAAGTACAAAAATGGGAACTAAAGAGTAGGTGCATAAAAAATTAATTTTAACTTAGGTTGCGAGACTTTACAATGAAGGTACTTTCTAAGAATTAAAAAACGTCGCTATCTCTTTAGGGTATTATCACTTATTCTACTGTGTAGTTGCCAAGAAAATTCGATGGATTTCAGGATATCGAAAAACTGCCATTAGGCTTTCAAGTATCGATATATTTATCACGCAGTTATCAAAACAAACAAGATCTGCACAGGGCTAGCAAGGCTCATCAAGTCTAAAGTCAATTTGAGGAGAGAACCGGATTGCCTGCTTCCAAACATTTCAGAGTCATAAGGGGCAAGAAAGCAATAATCGGTAAACGGTAATTCATTAACTAATATTTGCTGAGGAGTTCGATCGAAAATAAATATTTAAGCCACAAAAAAGCAAGGAGCCACTATCTAAAGAACGACAAGGTGAAGTGAACGTCATAATAAGAAAACCAGGGGCGCAATTTGATCAAGCCGATTTCTCCATAGATGCCTTCACTTCCGGTCCTTTCACCTCTCCATATTCTTCGTCCTTGGTGGAGTTGTTCATAGACATCCCCTCGATTTCAGGATACACTCGGGGAACAAAATTGTCTCCAGGCTCAACCTCATTCCACTTTGTCGCAATCCCTCCCACAGGGGGGGACAAAACACAAAAAGCATAGTAAAGCCCTGCGGCAACGATGGTTTGGATCAATGGCCCGAGTGTGAAGAGCTTTTGAGCGCCCATTGGTACTCCTTTTGCGCCACAAACGTGTGCAAATCCGGGGAGGAAAGGGACCATGCTAAGGATATAAGCTGCAAATGCACGCCAGTTCCAACCGCCGGTATAGTAGTATAATCCATTCTTTCTAGCAGAGAACAGATCGTGGATATCATAGAATCCCTTCCGAACGAGAAAGTAATCTGCGGAAATCACACCAACGAAGCCTGCTAAAAATACGGAATAACTAGAGGTTCAGTCAGAACAAGATTTACCTGCTAATAGAATATAAGAGGCATACCTGCTAAGATAGCTCGTGAAAGCGAAGCTCGTTTTCGTTAAATTCCATGGAGTAATCGCGAATGCGATAACCATGCAAATAATGGCACCCCGCTTCACGGAGATGTATTTAGGAACTAGAGCAGCTGTGTCGTTTCCGGCCGAAAGAAGATTGGCAAATATCATGGTGGTAACTTGTGAGAATGTGAAGCCCAGACCAAGAAAGAAGACGCCACATCTTGTCTTTGAATCGTAATCCGCAACGAGGAAGCCATCGAGAATCGCAATGGGATCCCATAGAACTTTACCATAGATTGCCTGAGATGCACTGACGATGAAGACTCCGAAGAATGCAACAATGCTCGTTCCAAGTGGGTACCCAAAAATCTGAGGCCACCAGGCGTATTTAGGGCGAGCAGCGTACCGAGCGATATCCGCGCTACCAAGTATTAGAATGAGTTCAATTTTATAGATATGGATTTCTCAACTTGTTACAAGCAAACGTGAGCTGGTTAGCACCTTGAAGCATAAATTGGCTTATCCAGAGCTGCAAACTGTTAGCTGATAGCCCAAGAATTGAGGAAGGAATCAAAGTATATCTGCAGTGTTAGTCACGTGTCGACCATCGCCGACGATTTTATCTAGGGTCTCCGAGTCTTAGAGTTGTAACAGTAACTCCAGATACAACTAGAAATATCCTTATAACTCTTCAGGGGGATATAGTTATGGAATTGCTTACCCAACCATGTGTAGTTCCATGAGGAACTTTAGTGGGGGCTCGCATTGTGGCTCCCACCCCCTTTCCCTTGACAATCACCCAAATGAAGAAAGCGAATATGAAGAATACCATAACAGGGCCCTTGACGATAACCAGTTTTTGGAACTTATGAAATGGAACCCAACAACAAGAAAGAGTGATAAGCCAGCCGATACTGAAGCCAACCAATCTCCCTCCTGTCATAGTAACGTCCTTTGAAAATGGGTCATGTACGTCTGCTATCGAGGGGAAGATCGCATGAAGGGTAACATAAACACAATTTCCTCTTTTTTTGGTCAGCCAGATGCTCTAAGTTAGAAGTTTTGGATGACAAACGTGGATACAGACTGAACTCCAGTCCATATGATAGTCAAGAAGTTTCTGCAAACGAAGGGGAAGTAGCTCCCCCATTGACCAAAACTAGTTCGAGATATAACAGGGAAGGGTACGTGGTATGTAGCACCTGCATAAGTTAGGCCCAGGTTTTCACGCTACCTCCCTATCTGTTCTCAAACAGATATTTGATTTGTTTCTTACCAGGTCTTCCAGTAGCCACCACTAAGAGGTTATTAGCATGTTTCATACCATGTTGGCGGATTCTGCCATCAAGGCTACTTACTATAAAATGCTACCATAAGATGAGAGAAAATAACGGCAAGCCAGGCCTCCCACCAACTCTAAAAGACTCCATCAGTTCTCACTCTCAACTGGGATATAAAGAAGCCAACTCACCAAGCCATTCTTCACAGAAGTTCCAACGGTTGTGAGGGAAGTAATACTACTTCCTTCGGCGAACCAAAACAGAGCATCTGGAATCGGGCATTCAGCCTGGAATGTCAAGGGGAAGCAGCGATCTCACAGGTCCAGAATCCCCAAGTTCTCTTTTCTACAGGGACCGGTAGCAAGTCATAGTTTGCAAGATAAAGTTCTTCGTGGGTGAGGCTGTCGTCTTCTCGAGGAAGTTCGGCGCGCTTTAAAATCTTCTGCCATGTTGAGGTCATGGTGATGGTTGGATGCGCGAAAAGTAAATATAAATTCTGTAGAGTCTTGTCGATAATTCCCAACTTGTGATGTGGGAAAGCGTTTTATAGAAACACCTTATCTTCTCTAGCCAAGTGTGGCTGGTTCTGGAGATGCTATCACTTACAAGATATCAAGGGATTATGAAGCTAACTCCCAAAAATCGAGATAGTGGGTTGCGCTTAACGAATGAGCTGGGAAAGCCTAGTCCCCACGTTTAGATTTTCATTGTGTGAGTGAAAGTTCAGGAAGATTGGATATTGGGCGATGCTAATTGAGCGACGGAGATGTGCGCTCCCAAGATGATTATCGCTCTACAGCGCAGATCTGCGAAAGGTATCCGGTCAGCTATCTTAGCGCACTCCCAACTTATCAGAGAAGAGAACGCGGACACAAGCGCGTTTTCATCTCCACTGTTTTCGCGAGTCATGTCCGGACCCAATGACGAGGTTTGCAAACGACAAGGTAGTTTCTCAAGAGAATCTCAAGTCGTTTATGTCCAAGTTATAATATAGCTGGGGGTCTTTCACATTGAGTCATTAAATTCGTTGGAGGTTTGTGCAGAGATATTAACAAGTGGCTTTTTCATCTCTTACTTCTCCAAATTAAACAAAGATGCCTTCCGCAATTATTGAGGAGCCAAGGGTTTCCTTCCCAATCGTCTCGTAAGCTTGCTTGAACAGTGTCGAGAACTTCATAGAGCTAATTTTCTAAAAGATTTCAACCATTCTTGCATGGAAATCCAGCTGAACAAAAGGAATGCGCACAAAAACTCTACGATGCTTTCCATAGCTTTGGATGGATTTACCTCAAGGATTTTGGTATCTCAACCGAGATGGTTGACAAAATGTTCGAGTTTGTGAGAAACTTTCATTGTACACCTTTTGCCAAGTCATCTATTAATCACAAACAGAGCAAGAAATACTTTGATCGTCCTATAGAGGCAAAGATGAAAGAGAAAGTTGTTTCCATGGAGACTGCCCAGGGATACACTGCCGATGGTGCAGAATCAAGTTTAGCAGGAGCAGTGTCACATAAAGAATGCTATGAGCATGGGAGATTCAAGAATGATAATTGTCCGCCCCTAGGAGAGCTAGACGGATTTAAGGAATTTGTGGATGATTTCTATTCAGTAAGTGTGTTCATTTCGCCTCTCTGGATTGAACTAATAGTAAAAAAGAAATGCTTTGACCTATGCAAGCACGTTCTTCGCGCATTGGCTATGATTTTAGATATGGACCCAGAGTATTTCACACAACCGATGAAGCAGGCCAATCCACAACTCAGACTTCTACACTATATGCCAATCGACCGGAAGACCTTGGAAGCAGAAGGTCACTGGAGAATAAACCCCCATGTTGACTATGGGTTGTGCACGATTCTCTTTCAAGATATGATTGGTGGCCTGGAGGTTGACCCAGACCACACTGGAAAATTCCTTCCAGCAACACCAGTCCGGGGCACATGTGTGATCAATGTCAGTTCAATTATCCCTCGCATTTTAGGTCTTTCTAATATGTCCAGGTTGCGGATTTACTCCAGAGGCTCTCAAACGACAGATTGAAGTCCACTCGTCACAGAGTCACTTTGCCACAACTTACCGAAGAGCAAAAGCGCACAATGGGACCAGATGATAAGCTACCACCTCGATACTCAACTGCTTTCTTTGTGCATCCAAGCCCCGATACAATAATTGACCCTATCCTGCTTCCTGGAGAGACATCGAGCAAATATGAGGCGGTAAATGCAGGAGAGTGGAGAGCTGGAGTCACAAAGAGGAATTATACCATGGCGCATCTTCACAATGCCCAGATCAAGGCGTAATTGTATATAAATAGAATAAATTTTTTGCATGCTTTCCTCGAATATGATGACTACTCTAAGTTTAGTTTAGGTGTGGAACGATTTAAATGGATTGAGTTTAGTATAATAAGATATAACCTTCAACATGACAAAAAAGGTTCTCAACAGAAAAATCACTGATCGTATAACGTTGAGATGTGATCTACCAGTAACCCAATTTTCACCAAATGCTCATGAGAATAGCTATCCATTCATATAAGAGGTTCCGGTGATTTGCCTCCTGGTATATTAAAGCTCAAAGGTTTGGGAGATAAAGTGGCACATAATGGCCTTGTGAATAGGTGTGGATTAGTAACATCATAGATCATGCCTCTAAAGAAACGGGATGAATTGAGTGTGTTCTCAGCAGGCATCTTTGATGGAGAAATGAGATTCCTGATTCTCCATACAAACTTTAAGACATTTACGTCTTGAATTTCTTAAGTATAATAATTTCTTAAGGGTATTTATATGTTTGAATGTCCAAAATCTGATTTATCAATTAAGAATATTCACTCTTTTAAATTGCCTAAGCACTTATATTTTTTATAAGGGATATTCACAACTCTAAATATCCTGAGACTCTTAGGCAAAAATCAGTGTCTTATTCCACCTAGAGAGAGAGAGGCTATCTACTGAAACTCGGTCTTTCTAGATAACTCGAAATCCACGTAAGTCATTCCACAAATCCATTCAATGACAGGCTCGTATATCAACAGGTTGGATTTGGCTCCCCGCATTGCGCCTAGCAATGCCACCCAATTCAATACTTCGTGTCCACCATGTCCTGCCTCCTCTTCTACCTCCTTGTATGTCAAAGCTTTCATCCACGACTTATCCCCTTCTGAAAATTTCTTCATAAACAATCTGTCCCAAGTCTCGTTTACTAGTGGATGGTGGTTATTTAATGGATATTCGTTCTTTGCGGCCATTTCGATTTCGTAGTCATCGAAGTCTTGGAAGAGATCTGGGTCATCCTTGAAGACTGACTTGCCTTCGGTTTGATATCGTTTCATACGCTGCATAAATTTGTCTTCGGGGTTTGCTTGGAATTCATTCCAATAAGGAGGCCAGTGCGAGAGTCCTCCAGTGCAAAGAAATGCTACCTTGATGTCTTCCGGTAGGGTGTCAACAGCGTTCGCGACCGCCTCACCCAGAGCGTATGCACGTCGATATGGTATAAGAGGTGGTGTGAAAACGTTGATGAAGATGGGGATTATAGGACATTCGATTCCGGGGTTCATCAAAAGCCAAGGCATCAATAGATTGTTTCCATATTCTACCGCTCCAGCTCTCGAGCAATCAAAGTCCTGGTCGACCAAAGAGGCAATGAGGTGTTCTGCAATTTCTGGAGCTCCCGCAAAGTCGTACTTGCGGTCAATACGCAGAGGCTTCATCCATTGGTCGGCAGGGCCTTGATGTGAGTCTGCGACTCCAATCGCAATGGAGGGCATGTGGTTTCGAAAGAAGTTTTCGAAGTGATCGTCAAGGAAGGCGAATATGACATCCGGCTTTCCGGCTGCGAGGGACTTTCCAAGCTCGAGGGAAGCCATTTCCAGCCTTTGTCTGACTTCTGGTTTGGCAGTTTCTGGGAATCCGATCGCACCTGGCGCATGGGACATGCCTACTGCGGCAACAACTTTGCCCATTTTAACAAACTTGAGTGAGGATCGGATGGTTGAGTTTTGTTGTGAATGATCGATTGTGAAGATTGGATCAAACTGGTTTCCAGGGCGAGAATGAAAGTGTAACACGGTACTACTTGCTCATATCTTGGGTAAAATATACCTACTATTATCTATCGTTCGTCCCAATCCCACTCTTCATTGAGATTGCTCGAACGGCTTCAGGAACGGAGTGAAGCATCCTTAGATTTCTTGTCGAAGTGTTCCTGGGTTGGGCAGGACGGAGAAGAGCGATGCTGTCGATGTTCTTATCGGTACCTTGTAGCGATGAACCTTGCTTTGTTGATGTAAGACTTCCGCCTTGTCCGCCTCCTTTTTAACCGAACTAGGCGAGTGTCCCTTTATAGCACGTCATCAGGGATTACTGCTCCGATTCCGCGGCAGAATCTCTTACGAGTTAGCTCAACCCCGCGTTCACGCTTACAATATCGAACGTACCTGAGATGCCCTCTCATAGTACCTTGCGTAGGTTTGTCCTTAAGCTCTACGAGAAGTCCGGCAAATCATCGAATTAGCCATCTCTCAATCTTCCATGATGGCGCAAGCGAAAAATATTCTGGTATTTGGTGGAACCGGTTACATTGGAGCGTACATACTCACGAGCATCATTGAAGCCAAGTCATCATTTGGGCGAATCGTGATTTTTACATCTCCGGATACTTTGAGTAGAAAAGCAGATGCCATCGACAAATTGCGAGCACAAGGCGTAGAAATTTTTTCTGGAGACATAACGAAGGAAGCTGACATTGTGAAAGCATATGAAGGTTCATTTTTTTCTGATTATCCCGCGGTCATGTGAACTAGCTAACCGTTTGAGTATAGGAATTGACACTGTGATCAGCGCTGTAGGACGCAATGTAATCGCAGAGCAAATCAACCTAATCAAAATCGCTAGCACTTCTCCTTCTGTCAAACGCTTTTATCCCTCCGAATATGGTACCGACATTGAATACTCTGTTGCATCAGCCAATGAGAAACCACACCAACAGAAACTCAAAGTCAGAGCATTTGCCAAAACTGTCTCGAACTTAGACTTCACATTCGTGGTTACTGGGCCGTATCCTGATGCTCAGGTACCAGGATATCTTTCGTCAGTACCGAAAGCATTGGAGAAGGTTGGAAGTTTTGATGTCAAGGGAAAGAGGGCAGTTCTTCTTGGAGATGGAGCTGGAAAAATCAGTCTTACAACGAATCCCGAGTATGAACTTTAATTCCCCATTTCAGCTTCGTACAATAACTACGTGCTAACGAAATTTTAGTGTTGGAAAGCTTGTCGTTCGTGCCCTTTTACATCCGGATGGAGCCGCATATCGCATACTTAGGGTAAACTCTTTCACATCTACTCCTCTAGAGATTGTCGCCGAATTCGAGAAGCAGACCGGAGGCAACAAATGGGAGCTGGAGTATGTACCTCTGAAAGAACTGAGAGAGCTGGAAAAGGAGGCCTGGGATGGGAATAATCCCATAGCAACAATATATACTTTGAGAAGAATTTGGGGAGAAGGGGGAACTTTATATGAGGAAAGAGACAATGGGAAAATTGATGCAAATGACATGGAAACATTGGAAGAGACTGTGAGGAAAGCGGTGAAGGTCCAAACTTTTGATGATACCAATTTGCACAAGGATCGGAAGTTTTAAATATTTGTATTAGCAGATACGAGCCTAAAGCGCAAATTTTAAACTAGATTACAAAGGCTCCAGGCCTCTGCCTAAGTACGTCCTCTGTCCGAACTCTGCTTCAACTGTTTGGAAAAGTGGCAACCCCATAACTGTCTTATGATAAGTATAGTGCGGCTGGTGTTGGTATCGGAGGATGGCAACTTACAATAACCACTGGCGCTATGCCCAAGTGCCTTCCAAGTTGCTGCTGCGTCGGTTTCTCCAATTACCACTAATGGCTTTCCACTCCCCGCAGAGGAAGCATCAGCCTCAAGTTGAACTTGGCAACACTTGTCTAGCAACACAAAATAAGCGACAACCTCCTCTATTGTACGACCTGCTGTCAGCAAGCCATGGCTAGCCAGTAGCGCTGCCTTACGAGGGCCCAAAGCTTTAGCTATATTTTTCCCCTCCTCAGCCGCCAGTACGACCCCGGCAAATTGGCTGAAATCTTTGTCAGCCTTCATGGTAGGGTTTCTTGGGAATCTAGATGTCCTTTCTTACTCATATAAGACATGGTCGTTGTAAAAAACGCAAGAGTCTTGTGTAAGCATATCGAGAGTTCGTCCAGTTGAGCAGAAGGCTCGGCCATATACGCTGTGAGAGTGTGCAGCACAATCAACGTCGGGTCTTGCTGTATGGATCTCAGAGTGAATTGCAAATGCAGCTTTAACTGTTAGCATCTGCTGATAGATGAAGTCCGAGAAGTGCTTTACCATAATTTAGCATTCTGTTTCTGCCACCATCAATAACCTCTCCTTCATGGTTAACAAGTATGAGGTCGTCTGCTGTGATAAGAGAAAAGTGCATGCCTATTTATCTCGAACATCAGCAGTCCCTCCCGTTTTAGTGCACGGCCTACTTTCGTCCTCACTCACCAAATGGATTGACCCAAAAGCTTTGACGATCAACCGGATCTCGTAATGTTATATGTCCTGCGACACCCTCAGCAAACCCAAAATTGGCAAAGATGCGGAATGCCATCGCTAATCTCTGCTTTAGGTATGCTCTTTCCTCATATTTGTCTTTAAAAGCTGGGGGGCCTGTAGGGACATCGGTAGGGAAGGTGAGAGAAGGGTCGCCAGATTTGTACTCTACGGATTTGGAGGATGGAGAAACTGATGAGGCTGTAGCTGAAGGAGCCATACCAACTTATACTATTAACTGAAGACAATTATTTCTAGGGTAGATGTCACTGGGCAGTGGGTATGGAAGGTGTTGTGCTGCTGAAATTTGGAATCGGGATAAGAATAGGAGCAAGAAACCATATCATAATCCGAGGTTCCCGCACCAGACATATATTCACTCAACAATTTTGGGGAGTGGAGTCAAGTTCATTGGTAGCAAAAGATGGTTGCATTTGCGGAGTTCAGCGTTCTTGGATAGCCCTTGGTTGAAAAGTCGACATGGGCTGATGCTAAGTAGAGTGGGGTAAACCCGTTGAAATATAGTGGGGGGATCATTTTTTGAAAGACCTCATGGGGGTGATATGAATTCTCACAGTCTCCGATTGCACGAAAAAAAGTTGCAATGGCGTTTCAACATCGAATCGTATGCCTGGACGAAATCTACTGCGACATTCCAGACTTCTCCCCACCTCACAGCTACACGGGCTACAATAACACCCTACCCGAACAAATTTCTGAAAGATTGAAAGATGCCACCATCATTATCATAACTCGAGTACAACTCCCAAAAGCGATTATCGAAGCATGCTCACCAGACCTGAAACTAATTGCAATTATGGCTGCAGGTTTTGATGGCGTTGACATGGAGGCTTGTAGAGCACGAGGGATTGTAGTATGCAATATTCCATCGGCATCATCGGAGTCGGTGGCGGAACATGCTCTTACACTATATCTCTCCGTTAAGAGGAGAGTAATTGAATTAGATGCTTTGACTCGACAAGGGATAGAGTGGCCAAAGAACAAAACCTGTATTCACAGATTTGGGGGATTGCCGAGAACATGTCGCTCGGAAACGATGGGAATTATTGGATACGGAATTTTGGGTATACTCATGGACAAATTCCCAACGTTGTCATTCGATGCTAACGGAATAATAGGAAAGCGACTTGAAATGTTGGGGAAGGCGTTGGGGATGTCTATTGTGATTTCGGAAAGGAAGGGGGTTCCATCCGGGAAAGTGAGAAATGGTCGAACTGAATTCCTCGAAACTCTTGCGAAATGTGATGTTATCGTGTTATGCTGTCCTCTGGATAAGAGCACAAGGAATATGATTGGGGAATCAGAGCTCCGAGGTATGAAATCCAGGCTAATTCTGGTTAATGTCTCACGTGGTGGTGTGGTCGAAGAGGGTGCTCTAGCAAAAGCCTTGAAGGAGGCTTGGATTGCAGGAGCAGCAACCGATGTCTTTGCGATTGAACCAGCAACTACCTCATCAAGCCCGCTTCTGACTGAAGAAATTCCTAATTTGATCCTATCTCCTCACGTGGCATGGTATGCTGATGCAAGCATTGAAAACCTCAAAGAGGGTATCAAAAGCAATATAGAGGCTTTCATAGAAGGAAGAGCGGTCAATGTTGTTTCGTAAAGCTATAGAGGAAACAATTAGAAAAGAGATGCTAGATTGCATAGGAGCTTTACATATATCATGTGATAAGCATGCAGCACATAGAGTGTCTTTTTATTTCTCCTTCTTCCGAAAGAAATAGAATGCGATCTAGGGCCTAGGCTTATTAGCTATATCTAGCATAACAATGCAGTGCCCCAGCTTTCATAGTGAATAGCAGGTCAAGGCTCTTGAGGGAAGAAACGAGTAGCCGATTTTAGTATACGTGTGAAACATTCAAAGTCGTGAATCTCACTAATTAATCTAAAGTTAGACTGGACTATTAATTGGATAAACGTTCATAATAAAAGGCTTTTACCAAGTATATTTCAAGGGGTATACCCCATAGAATTGTTTTTGCGAGTTTCGAGACCTAAGTATACTAAAGTCGTAAACCAAACCCGGATATTTATTTCTCCCCCGAAGAGCTCGTTATCATCCTCATACCCCCTTTTTTTTTTTTTTAAAAAAAAAAAAGGGGGAGAGAGGGAAGATAATAACTCAAAAATAAAAGATGAGTAATTGTTACTCTCACACGTGATCGTTTTCACATGTGAATCGGAAGTCTTGTCTGTGGCTAATTTAGGGGGAACTAATGGCCTAGAGGTTACCCAAAATTGGTATTTGAATAACTCCCGCTTCCAATTTATCTCGACGAGCTATGCATGAACTAATCTACAGCTATGAGCTCACGTTGCTTGACAATAATTGGAGACTTTGTTTCCTCCACCAGACTTATGTTTTGTCGACAGACATAATCATCATACCGAAGATAAGCGCCCAGCAGAACTTGGGCACCTGCAGCACAGTCTTCTGGCCTACTATACTCTGCAGGATTATGGCTTACTCCATCTTTGGAGCGAACGAATATCATAGCAGTAGGGACTATTTTCGAAGTATAAACCCTATTTTCGGCCAGTTAGTCCATTGACAACAGACACAATCAAAAAGGATTCTTACGCATCATGACCAGCTCCACTCGTCAATTCAGTAGTACACCCAAGCTCAAGGGCAGATGTACGAACACATTGTGTCATTACTGGATTGAAATTGACAGCTGGAGAGATCCAGATGACCTCGAAGGCCAATTCAAGACCATGATCCTTGCAAATATTTTCAAACCTCTCTCTGCAGAGTCTCTCTATCTCTAGAACGTCCTCGTCAAATGGAGAACGGATGTCCAAGTTCATCTGAACTTCTCCGGCAATGGTATTGATACTTTGGGGAAGTGAATTAATTACTGCAATGGTAGCTCGTGCCCCACGAAGGAAAAGATCGCCTGTAGTGGCAATTCGGTTTGCCTCCACTATCATTTTCGCACATCCTAACAAAGCATCGCTGCGCTGATCCATAGGTGTTGATCCTGTGTGAGCTTCTCGGCCAGTTATTTTCAAATTATACCACCTCATTGATTGCACACCCTTAACTACAGCTGCAGGAAGTTGTTGCTTATCAAGAATTGGTCCTTGTTCGATATGAACTTCAAAATGGGCCAGGAGAGGGGTCGTCTTGAAACTACAGGCTTCTGGACCAACATAGCCGATCTTCTCAAGTTCGTCCCCAAGAAGAATTCCGTCTTTATCAACACGAGAGTGTCCGTATTCGGTGGTGAAATGCTCTGCCCTGTTCATTTGTTATTAGAACTTCAACTCCAGCATTCTTTACCATATATTTTGGCGTATAAAAGTAATAAAACTTGCCAACAGCCACTTCCAAGCATACATGGCGGAAACCTCGCGCCTTCTTCGTTTGTCCAATTGACGATGGCTAGGGGTGCATAGGTTGTGATCTGATTGTCATGAAGTGTGCGAAGAACCTCCATCCCAGACACAACACCAAGGATTCCATCGTATCTTCCCCCAGTTGGTTGGGTATCCAGGTGAGAGCCTATGGCTATTGGAGGTAGCTCGTTGTTCCGGCCAGGACGAATTGCAAAAATATTTCCCATTGCGTCGATCTAGTATCGTCAGTCTAAATTAGACCATCGAAAGACGTAGAAATTACTTTATGAAAACACCCGCATTCTTTTGTCTTCTCAATAAACCAGACCCTAACTTTCTTGTCATCCTCGTTCGCTGACAAACGGTCTTCCTCTAGTGTTAGAAAGTAAGGAGGGCAACTTGGGAAAGTTTCTCACTCATTCCCCCATCTGGCGTACTGCTTTCAATGTCAGAAATGCAATTATTTTCGACCCTGGAACCTATTACCTTCCCCATTGACATGACTCATGGATGGTGGCATTGATTCTTGTCGAGTTTATCTGAAGTGCCGCATAAGTTGCGTTCAAGACTAAATCCATGATAGAACAAAAGTGTATTTTCCCATAAATTATATCATAAAGTATAAAGCCCTAAGCAACAAGCTTAACTCTCTATGAGTATTTGGGTAACAAATTTCAAGTACCTCTTAGCAGCTCCGTTCTCATCAAGACTGTTAGTCAAGTGTTGACCGGAATAAAGAGTGCAGCCACGTGATATGACTAGAATAGCTGACACTTAGCTCTTAGTGAGCTCCACTCTTTGCGGACTTCGGCGACCGCTCAAAGATGGGGGACGATCAAAGATTATTGATTTGATTTTAACTGCTATCTGCATCCTACATGAATGCAGTATGTACCTATCGCATTGGCCGTGATTATTAACCCTAGTTTGCAATCTAGAGGCAAAGACCGCAGCGGAACCCGCACACTTCGATTCTCCGCCGCAGAACTCTTCTGGCTCTACAAAGAGGAGACAACCGCTATGCTAGACGAGTGCTTGAGGTCAGTCCTCTCTTGTGCAAGGTGCAGACGGAGAAAAATCAAGGTGCGTCAAGAAGTCGAATAATATCTCTCTAACAGCGGTAAATAATCGACGGTAGTGTGATCGACTTACTCCTTCATGTTCACGATGCAAGACCGCGGGTGTTCCATGCACTGGCTTTAACCCAAAAGGGGATCTTGAGATACCAAGAAGCGTGGTCCAGTTTCTCGAACATGAGATTGCTTTTCTCGAAAAGGCAGAGGAGGAAGGGAGCAATCAAGATGCCATCACAAATGCCAAGTTGGTCCTCCAAAACACACAACATGATGTGAGAGACCCGAAGCATCCCATAATGAATTCCTCTATATCTCTACCTTCTTCAGAAACACCTCTCCCTGCTAAGAGCATAATGCGTAACGCTATCATGTCAAGTATAGAAGTCCAAGGCATGATTGCTGCCACAATGCCTTCCGGGTCCGTTCTCACTGGCATGCTGTCAAATGTGAGAATGGGTCTTACCCCCTCAATTAGTACTTCTTCACCATCAATATTACATTTGACGAATCGCCGAAACTCATCCAATGGGCAAGATGATGCGGTGGCCGACATGCCAATATTTGTGGGGCTTCCAACACACGTTATTCATAGTTTGGTCAAGAGATATATACACCACTTCCTTTCGATATATCCCTTTCTCCATGAACACATGATATGGTATCATGTTGAACAGGCCATACGAAAAAGACCAGCTGTTGATGTCGACAAGTCAGAACATTTTGCGAAACTCGACTACGATTTCCTTATCGTATATCTCATTCTTGCAATTTCATCGACACTTGGAAAACCCGACAATGGACATGAAGCCCGCTGTATGGCTTTTTCTGGCTCCCTGTTTTCCGAAGGAATAAAACATCTTTCGAGGGAGGCACCATTTCCCAACGATCTGGCTGAAATACAGTCCACTCTTCTGATCCTCCAATATGCGCTCATCAACCCAAAATATGCAAATGTTTGGATTCTCAGTGGTGTGGTTATGCGATCGTGCCTTGAACTAGGGCTCCATCGTGAGCTATCGCCACCAACAGTTTTGGATCCAGTAAATGTTGATATGAGGCGTCAGGTCTTTTGGGTAGCATATTGCATGGATAGATCTATATGTTCTGCTCTTCAGCGACCCTTGTCCATTCCAGATCCTACGATCAATGCACTTTTTCCAACATTAAGAAGCCAGAGCTCAACATCCAGCAGCGGTGCAGTCGAACATCACGTCCATCCTGCTAAAGTCCTCGCGCTCCGTCAGATCCAGCTGGCGAAATTACAATCTACTATAATCGAGGTACATTTCCAAGGAAAGCCACTTGACGAGGGACAGACTTGGGATCAATGGGTCGAAATGACCGATCAAAGTCTACGAGATTGGTATGAAGTTCTTCCGGCAGAGGAAGACCCTGTTCTAGCAGAATTGTCATTCTCTCAAGGCATCGTGAATATATATCGACCATCTCCTCGTGTTCCTCTTCCTTCCGATAAAAGTCTGATGATTGCATTCGAGGCTGCCTGCGGCCTAGCACGGATATACCAACAACACATTTCAGTCATGATCCTCCGTCGTCCATGGCTTACCGCTCACCATACATTTTCAGCAGCAATGGTAGCATTATTCTCGCTTCGATACGGATACGCCACGATTCGTGAGAGATGGAGTGGTGGAGAAATCTTCCAAATGACGAAAGTATTTACGATGAATCTACTATGTCTTGCTGATAAAGGCTGGTCAGAAATCTCAAAATATGCTGGCACATATGAGCGACTTCTCGGTCCTCTTTTAGACGGAGTGTTCTCTGGAAGTTCGTCGCCATCGAAGTCATTTGGTCCAGCTCAAGATGCTGAGCTTGCACGTCTCATATATCCTGGGCCAGCACACTTGGAAAAGCTCAGATTTGGTAATTCCAAGGTCCCTCTGATTGACGATTACCAAGAATTTGATGCTACTCTTTTCAACTGGGACGATGATTTTTCGGGTCTCGGAAATAGCATGATTTGGGATCTGGATATGCTTGACCAGAACTACGACATACTCCACGGTCAACCAGTACCTCTAGATTAATATAGATGAGAAATCCTCCCAGTGCTTTGCTCTAGAGAGAAGCCTCAGATGGCTCAAAACCCCAACCCTGTAACATACAAAAAACAAGAACTTTTGCCAATAATTTAAGTTTACAAAGAGTCAGTAGGCCCAGGGCTATCAGGATAGGCTGGCGCTTTGTGAGAAATAGAATTTACCCTCTCTGTCTGGGCTATATGTAGATTTTGATGCTCAAATTTCATGTCTAGATTTCAGTTATTATAAATCTTCAAGCGTCCTGAGTTTGCTGTAATATTAAAGGGTCTTGGTCTTGTAGGATGGTATAATCAAAGGTATACATCGCTTTTATCTACTGTTGTTTTTTAAGACAGATTGAAAATGGAATATAAAAAAGTCGGATTTTCGCATTCACCTTTGTCCCTTTTCACTTTCTACATCATGAATCCAACAATCACAAATTGTTGCCGACAGGCGCAAATCTAATCACGGTCAAGCCATCTCCTAGGTAAATTTGAGTTCCTGTTGCCTACTTTAAAGCCCGTTCTGATAATTGCTTTGGTTAGAACAGATTTCCTACTTAATTTGAATCATTAGGACGTCGGTATTGTAATACTAAATCTCGAAAATAATATAACAGTACAGCGAGAAAAAGCTACCCATCCCTCTCCTCCTTCTCCGCAACAAGTCTCGCCATCATCTCCAAAACCTCCCCCTCCCCCCCTCCCCCCCTCTCCTCAACCCACCCCTCATAAACCCTCCACCACCAAGAATGCGTCTCCCCATCCCTCCCCAAATACCCCGCTTTCCCATCCTTCCCCGCCCTCCTAGCCCACGGCTTATCAACAATATAATGTAAATTCCTAACCTCCTCATCCCTCCACATTTCCGGATGCCAATACCTCCAAGTCTTCAAAGCATTATATTGCCAAGCCATACTCTTCCATTCGCCCCTGAAGAATAAAGCGAGGAAATCTTGATCGGGGAAAAGCATCCTGCTTAATTTTTCGGAATTGGATGGGTGTTGGAAGAATGAGAGCATGTCGTCCCAGAGTTCTTGGGAGGGTTCGAAGAGGAATAATCCGCTGTTGAGAAGGGTATGTGTTTGTTTTCCTCCACCACCATTTGTGAGGTCTGGTACGGGAGAAGGGGATGTCAAAGCTGTTGGGTGGATAAGATCTGTATATGCGCAATTCTCCTTATTCCAATCTCCTGGTGCCCAAGAATCTTGATCAAGGTTACAAACACAGACATGTCCTGCTGCAATTCCTTTTCCTTTTCCATTTTTCCTTTCCGGTAATTCGATATCAAAAATTTCATCCATGTTCCGAAGTACCAGCATATCGGCATCGAGAAAACATAATTTTGTCCAACCACATTGGTTTGGAGAAAAGACTCGAAGTTTCGTCCAGGTATCTGCGAATCGTTCTGCGATTAATGTGGTCGAGCCTGAGGGGTTGAGAGGTGTAGTTGGCATCAACATACTATTGGTGAGTTTTGCTTCTCGACTGAGTATTGGAAGTAATGAAGAAGGTAGTGATGGGGTATAGAGGATGAATAGTGGATAGGCCGAGTTGTGTTTTTGCAGACTATGTGCGAGGATCACAGCGCCGGGGACATAGGATTCTCGAGTTACGAGAGTTACCCATGCCCATTTCTTATCTTGAATACTTCCCATAATGGATTTCTCAAAAGATGGAAATGAATCGAGATCGATTATGTTGGTATAGAAGTTGGGGAACAAAAAGAAGCTTTACGTGAAGGAAATTATTATACTGTTACTTTTCAAGGTAGGAAGTTGTACTCCAACTACTAGTCTATTCTATTGCGATATCAAGAAAGTACGAGGCAGAAGCAGAATGTCGTCAACGATTCTGGCAACTACCTTAGTTCCCGTTGTTAGTATCAACAGCCCGGTTCGGACATAACTCCCTAGTTCGCTCTCAGAATGCCCCCGGGCCTCTTTTGAAGAGCATTCCGGTTGGCTTTATACTTGAACTTTATACTTGAACTTCTATCGCCGAGAATGACAACCAGGACAAGAGAAAAGATATGTAATAGATAACCGGTAGTCACATGACAGTAGACTTACTAAATAAAAAACTATGCAATTGAAAGTATTTAACGCAAAATAATAATCATGAGACGTATAACGAAGCGTATATATTTCTAACAGAATTCTAAATGCATCCCTCCATTAAAAGAAACCGTGGCTTATCTCTAGTGAGCTAGCAGAATCAATCTCATCGACGCAAGTAAGCCACAGAAATAGAAAAATGCCTTAGCACCCCTCCAAAGCCCCCATCACTCGACAGGTTTCCAATGGAAGTCTCACAACCTATCTAACTCAAACACCCCCACACTTGTGTAAATTCCAAAAAAGTACAGAGGGTCGCCACAACCACATGATGACCGAGCTAAGCTTATTCCAAATCTAAAAAGAAAAGTCTCACAGGATCACAATCTAACCACACCCCAACAAAAAAGTATACAGCGCCAAAGAATCTGAATTTCTAGGCTATGTTATAATATATGTATATCAATCAATTAACCAACCCCCATCCCATCTCCTGAAATAGAATGGAAGTTTTGGAATTTGAAAATTGGGCCCCTCCCCTCCTCCTATGTGCACCATATTTTCGATTTCGAAAAATAATTCGATTGCCTAGCACAGCCAATCCCAGGGTGTATTATCCGTCCGTGTTCTTGTGCCTCATTGTGGTTGAGTGATGATGTTAAATGCGGATTATTGCGCTTAACAGCAGCACTCAAGACATTCGAAGCAGGCGAGACCAGCGCAACTGTAGAAGAGGTATTAGTATCTGATTGATTGTGTTGAGTCTATGCGATTGGGACGATCGGAAGCGCGGAAGGGTTAGAGTGACATACAGGCCACAGCAGATTCCACCACCACCTTGTCCACCGCGCATTGAGACTGGCTCGGCAGTCATTTGCTCGTTTGGGCGCTATGTACTCAATTAGCACAGTGAAGCCATTGATGGGTTAAAATGCAATGCGATAGGTTGAGGGCGCAAACATACAGGTTGCTCCGAGCTAATGCGAGCAGCTGGCTCTTGGGGCTTCATCTCCATCTGAGCTTGAGGTTGTTGAGTCTCTTGAGCAGGCATCTTGACGGTCTTTGTGTTATTAGAGAGATTGGGTAGTTAATTGTGATGTTGTACAGAGGGTGCGAAGACGAAGTGGGTGAATGTTGTTGGGAAAGAGATGAAACTAATTACGATGGGCGAGGTTGGGGGGCCTTTTAAAGCAACGCAAACCTAAGTCTCCGCTCACTGCATACCTTACATCAGACCTGGCGCTTTCAGGACACAAGGCGCAGCAAGCAAACAATTCACCAGGGAGCCTCGGCCAATGGCCGCGTGTCTCCTTAGCACCGTCTGACCGGGCTGTGAGCACCAGGCTTCGTTTTGGTCTAGCTTGGACCTCATGTATGGCCGGAAAGGATAGCTGCACCATCTTTCCCTTCGAGGCGCTTCCCCTTTCCACCGTCTTTCCATCTAAAATATAACAATGTGCCAAGGGGAAAGCAGAGCGATCTGCGCGGGAGCTGGACCCTTCTGACGGACTTACAGTACATATGCCGATGAAGAGCTTGGCAATCTGGTCTGTGACCCGGGTGCCGGTGTCCCAGCCCCAAGCTTGGGGCGCTGCTGGCTTTTGTGGGGTTGAGAAGGCTGTCTCAGGGGGATGGTAAAGCTATTTTTACACCTGCCGCCCTGCCTTATCTGCTTCTGTCATCGTTTGGCGGCAAGATATTAAGCTTTCAAAAGACGGGACATCACGCTTCTACAAAGCAGCAGGCGGGCCTGTATGGCGCGGAAAGAGTGGGTGTCAGTCAGGATGTTGTTGAAAGCTGGGGATGCCTTGGCAAGTCCAGGGTTACGCGTGCATTCGCGTCGAGCAGCGCATCAACCACCGAACACATACCTCAAGAAAGAGCATCCGAACCTGCAAATAGCAATTCGAAGTGTAGAATAATACAATGAAATTACCCTACAGCATACCATCCTATGGACAGCTACAGACCAGTCTACAACTATCTCTTCGCCGCCCTTCGTCCCACCGGAGCCACCGGGAAGTCCAGAGGCAACTTTAATTTTGCAATTCGGATCTGAGCTGCAACAGCTTTATCCAGTTTCATCGTCTTCATAGCCCCTGCTCCTAATGGCACAACCTTTGCCCCGATTTCTCTAAAGTATTGTACCATCGGCTTCAGCTCCAGTTTCAAGTCCTCCCTCAAATCTGTGATGTTCACCTCGTAATTATCCACCAACATAGCCAATGCGCACAAATGTGTGATCAGCAAGTCCCTCCTATGTTTGTCCATGATTCCAGCGTCGGAAAATTGCCTTTTCACACTGTCCAGGACCACTCCAGGTATATCCTCTCCCATAAACTCTTTCAATTCATTTGCTCGTGGCAATCTTCGCGACCCGTCCTTCGATTCCTTCGACCTATTGTAAAGCTCGAGCAGGAGAAGCATGTAGCGAAGAATCTTGAGCTTTTCAACATTTGTTGAATTCTTCTGAATCCTCAATGCAGGATATCTGCATGTGAGCATAATTTCCTTCTTCTCCTTGATTGTATTGAGCCATTTCATCACAGGAACCAATTCTAATGTCTTCGAGCCAATCAAACTCTCTATTGTGTAAACGTCCTTGATATCGGTGGCGCTCGTGTTGGCTTTTGGTCGTGGTTTGGCGGCATCAGCGATTGCTGCCATCTCCTCCTTGGTTGCCATGCCTTTAGTCGCCTCTGCCATATTTGCCAATATGGCTGTGGTTGCGGCGTTAAGTTTTAGCGTCTTGCCAGCTGCTTTTGCTGCCATTCTAGCTGATTTTTCGGGAGAAATAGCATTCTCTGTGACGGAAGCAATGGCCTTCTTTGCCTTCTTCGTACCAAAGGTCTTACCAAGATCGTTTCGAAGCTCTCGCATATCCTAAAATTTCGAAATTAGCCAGCAAGATTTTAAGTGGCTCGAGCAAAAATACCGAAGAGTGAGTAGCTTCTGGAACATCTTGATGCGCCCTGACACTCCCCCTAACCACCATCCTTCGTGCCTCCATGACCTCCACCTTACCCGTTTCAGGATCATATACACCAACATAATGCCTTAACAGAGTATCTGTTCCCCCAGATTCTTCTTCGCGAGCAATGTAGTCAAGTTTAGGGTGTTCCTGGGAGTTTAATAAAAGCTCCTTCGTCGCAATCTGCCCATTTGGTATAGGTCTCACGGGCGCATTTCTTCGAGTCTTTGCGAATGGTTTGAAGGCAATTGAGGATGGAACGGCAAGTCCAGGGCTGCTGGCTACATTAAGTCAGAAAATATCCACGCAACACAACGTTCCAAAGACATACCTATGATGGGTGCCCATTTATCTGTAGGTAAGAGGGAGACTCGAATCGGCTTCTCATTCTCGATCGCGACGCGTTTGCTAGGCTTCGAGGAGCTATCAGTAGTTCTCTTTCGTTTCATAGCCTTATCGATTTTGTCCGCCATCTTGTTGTATGTATGATTAAACTGATTTGAAGGTTTGACCGCAGCCTCGACTGAGAAACTTTGACATATCGGCAAAACATTTTTTTACCTCCGACCTCCTCGCCAAACTTGTCATTGCGGGGCAAGCGGCTTCCACAGCGACGAGGAATCAACAAGCTGAATTATCGAGAATACATAGGGCACTTGCAAATAATATCAGGTTACGTCACAGACCTATGTAAAATTCACGATACATTACAAAGAATATTTGAAGTACACTTCTTTTATTTCATATTCAGCAGCTAGGGTCGACGGCATCAAGCATCCAGGGCAGCCCTCCTCCAATCGCCTCCATATTCATAAACCCTCTGTTGCAATCCGATAAATTGTTGACCAAGCATTCTCCCAAGCGATACATTCCACCAAAGGCCATTGAATACGCGTCATCAGACTGCTCCATCCTTGAACAACCCAGCTGCGAATTCGAAGAGTGGTAGTTCCAAACTAACGTGCGACTGAATTGTTGAAAAAGGTATGGACGATGATGCGGGAGATGGCGTAGACGTGGAGGTTATGTTTTCATGATGTATGTTTCGTCAAGGATGATTGACTGAGATCGGGTTGTGTGCGAGTTGTTTATTTGCTGGGCCAAGTTAGAATCGGAAACAAAGAAGTATCGAATGAATGGGATCACTTACGAACGGGCTCGCGTCTTGCGGCGCTTTCTCTTCAATCTCCGAACACGCTTCTTTCTCCACTTCGCGCGCATCTTGTCAACTTGTAGCTGAGAGAGGGAGAATGATTAGCCTTGAACTCGTGATGTGTGTGATGTTGACATAGGGTGGGAGCTTCGAAGCTCCAAAGCTCCAAATGCGGGGTTATGTATGATGTCCATGATGCAGGAACGCCATTTGAAAAGCCCCCCAAAGCATTGATGCTCCAATACTGGAGGGAGCGCTGGTGATATCGTGCAAGCAGAAGGTTGGAATAGGTTAACTTACTTATAAGAGTTGAGCGTTGTGTGAAGTCGTAAGGAAAAGAAGAGGCAAAGGGAATTCGAATTCGGGTTGTTGTTGAAGGTGCTCGCTAAGCTTAGCGCACACGCTAGAGCCACGTTAGGGTAAGCCTGCTTAGGGTTTGTCACATGAGTGCCAAGGCTCGTCCCTCTGCCTTTGACTTCTCTCCGTTGCTATGCCTCATCAAATTGTGTAGATGAAGACATTGATATCTATGTCTATCGAGTGATCAGAACCTATTAGAGATTGTCCAGATGCTATAAACTTTCCTTGCCAACAACTAACATTTCTTCAACTTTCACTAATCCAACCTCAGACAGTTTGTTGCCCATGTTGAGGAAACCCAAGCCTTGTACTGGATATACCCCAACCACAATGCCCCAGGGAGATGCCGTTCCAGAAAGTTTCTACATTGATTCTCCTAGCATGCGTATCAACGAGACCCACCCTTCCACGGAGTCAATCGTTGCATTCCTACTTTGGAAATCTTGCCCTAATAAACGACCAATAGGTTAGTAATACTATCAGGGGATATTATTTCCTTCCATTTTCTTATCTAACTAGAAATTCCAATCACCCCTGGGATTGAGATTCGATTTGGCAGAAAAGACCCTCGCGAACCATCAGCTTTGGAAGAGCGAAAGACATTGTTCTATATTATCAACGATCCTCGCGTCTCCAAAGCACATTTCCGCATATACACAATCGTCTATGATATGAAACAGATAGATGAGTTTCCTCCTCAGATCTATTGTGGAGATTTGGAATCAATTAATGGTACTTTTGTGAATGGCATTTGCATTGGTAAACTTGGTGACGAGAAGATTGGGCATCTCCTTTGTGATGGTGATATCGTGGAGATCAAACCAGATTGGCAATTTGAATTTCATCAATCGATCAAATATTCAAGTCCGAAAAGCACCAAAGAACTTGAGGACATTGAGGTACGTGATGCTGCCGCCCTGGGAACCTTCCCTCATAAATATTCCAGCATTTCAAGGAACGATTCGAAGTAACCAACCGGGTTCTTGGCAAAGGCCATTATGGTGCCGTATATCTTGCGAAAGACACGACTACCTCCCGACAGATGGCTTGCAAGGTTGTGAATTTGGAGATCGGTGCTAGTCGCATCATGGAATCTTCCCAAGAATCAAATCTATCAGGAACCCAAAGTGGAAAACGAGAAACGGGAAAAGAGAAAATCATGCGGGAAATCCAAATACTAGCAAATTTAAGTCATGTAAGTGTCAGCTTCCAAAGTCCGTAATCGTTATCCTAAACTGATAATATTCCGAACTTCATTGTTCTAAACTGACATTCTCCAGCCTAATATTGTGAATTTGAGAAAGGCGTATTGTTCAGATAATTATCTGTGAGTGTTTCCCTAACTTAGGGTGTAATCCATTGACGAATCCTAGGTACATCTTCACTGACCTGGCACCTGCGGGAGATTTATATTCTTACGTTCAATACTACCAAGGATGCCTCCATGATGTACAGGCGCGGGTGATCTCCCGGCAGCTTCTACTCGCTATCGAACACATCCATTCGAAAGGAATTATTCATCGAGACATAAAGCTGGAGAATGTGCTTGTGATGGAACCACTTTTCGCCCCTCGAGTCGTATTGACAGACTTTGGTTTCGCAAATAAGATAAATATAACTGGAAGGTCAATGTCCAAACTTGGGACCGATGGTTATATTGCTCCTGAAGTGGAATCATCACAATGTGATAAGAGGGGCTATACTGTGGCAGCCGACCTTTATTCGTTGGGAATGGTGACCGCAATGCTCCTTACAGGCAATTGTTCAGTCCCCAGGGAGGAAATGGAGGGATTAACGCAACGATTCGTTAGAGAGGAAATCAGTCAGAATGAGGAAGTCGCCACGGAGGCATGGAAGCCATTGTCCCAAAATGCGAAGAGTTTTGTACGACATTTACTTGATCCAAATGACCAACGGCGACTAAGTGCCACTGAAGCACTGTCCCACATATGGCTCAAGGACCCTCAAGACGCAGAATTGATTGAAAGGGGATGTGTGAGACTTTTTCGATTCTGGAAGAGTCGCACACCGGAAGTCGGCTTAATCCAGCATATCTCGAGCAAATCGATGTCTTCGAGTAGTGGACATATTGCACGGCTATACAGAAACCTACCCGATGCAAGTGCATCCCCTTATTTTGGCCTTGAGCGTCGTCTAAAGGAGGACATCTCCAAAGTTGATTACAGAAAGCATGTACTAGCAAGTATTGAAAAGGAACAGGACTATTTCCTTTCGTCGAAGGGGCCACTGCTTTGGCCGAATGTCCAAGAGCCTGCAAAAACAGTATATGAAACAACGTATGTAGAGGGATTCGATATATTTGGGAAGCCGGTCGCCGCTAGAGCTACACAAGGGGAAGGATCGGGCCCCGAAAAGGACGATACGGTTGATGCCGCGGTTAGATTAGAAGACACTCAAACTCCTGCGATCATGCTTAGCAGTACTGC
This sequence comes from Neobulgaria alba, assembly GCA_003988965.1. NCBI lineage: Eukaryota > Fungi > Ascomycota > Leotiomycetes > Helotiales > Gelatinodiscaceae > Neobulgaria > Neobulgaria alba. Next base: position 123,029 of record QYAM01000017.1, read on the forward strand.
CATTCTTTCTCCAATTACCTCGCCAGTTAAAGACAGGACCAACCGACAAACGAATTATTCCTTTTCAAGTGAATCTACCAGAAAGAGAGCTAGAATTGAGATCGGCGAGGGAAAGGGGCTCCCAGAACCATCAAACCCACTGCCAGCGAAGAGGAGTATTGGCAAGAAGAAGAGTAAAGGAATTTCGGGGGGCTCGCCAAAACGAAAGGCTTTGTGAGGATGCATTTGAATAGTGGGGGACAAAAAACTCTCATGGGTTCAGATGATTCACGCTGAAGGCCTTCGTGATCTTTCGAAGGAGATTGGCGATTGGGGACAGAGAGTTGAGGGAATAAGGCTCACTGTCATCTGTATAACCATGGATATTCTGCATTATGGCTAGCAGGCAAGGGAGAGGCTAGGCTGAAGGGGAAAGGGGGAAGGGGTCCATTTGCCAACCAACCACCCGGAGGATTTTGCTCCATGCACGTCGCTGCGATTTAATATATCCTCGCCATAATAGCCCTATTGCTGCCCTCGCAACCTGCATCGGGCCTTTTTCGCATAATTTAGGACTAATTTGGGACTTTTATGCACAGAGCCAGAAGGAGGCTGAATACTGGGCCGTCCTGGTTGCTGGGTCGGGACTTTCCCATTCGAGGATTCCTCCACGTGACGTGCTGACTCTAACCTGTTCCAGCTCGTCTGTGGCGGTTTGCGGTCTGTCTACCGAGTGGACCAGAGCAACCCATGACACCACGGGATATTGGGCATGTACGAAGTACATGCATGTCCGACAACCAAGATTGAGCCAGGTCGCGTGGCCGACGCATCTTTTGGTTGCAATTTCTAGGTCCGCCGTGCAATCATTTCCGCCCAAAGGCATTTCTAACGACCGGTTTGACTTTGATTGATAATGGTGCAGCAGACTTCTCCTTCCAAATAGCTGTTCAAGGTTTGATGAGTCGTGGCCTGTTCTCAAAGCTTCTAGATGAAGGCGTTTATCCATTGGTTTTCCCCAGCTGGCCCCAATCGTTACTGAATCTGGATCGTGTTCCCGATTGCCTTGTACCAGAGTTGGATTATATTGTTATTGTCGGCTTTGCTTGGCTTGTTTCCATAATACTTTTATATACCGATGTAAGCATCAGCTGAACGATAATTAATTTTTATTCTTCGACTTAGTTTTACTCTACCCTTACAAATTTCGAAAACCCTCTTCAACATTCGTGGGGGTTTTTTTCCTTCTTTCTTTCTCGTTGGTGTTTTCACGTTTTGCAATTTTATCGGCAAAACGCCTTGCACGTATGGTCCCAGCCATTTCCAGATTGGGGTCACTAGTATTTATTATATGCCTGCTTGATACTTTACAGTAACACCAATATCGGCTTTTACGTCAAGAGCACTTGGCAAAGGCCTGGATAGGCACAAAATCATTAGACATCGGGCTTCCACGGGCATGCGAATTCTTTACCCTCTTGTTTATTGGAGGGGGCCTTTCTTCAAGAATCTGCGAGAAAATGCCACTTTTTCTTTACCCGTACCCACCAATTGCTGGCTTTGATGAGGCTATCATGCGCACGGTACTTTCTCAGTGTCGGGCACGATTTCCATAAGTCTATTGAAGTGTTTCTTTCGGGTCGACGATTTAGGACCAAAGTGCGACAAACAGCAAACAATTGTTCTTTTCGAATATAGAGTCATGATAGATCTCATGAAAGATCTCATCCCTCTAGAACTCTACCTAGGTATAATTATGAAACTCTTAGCACATCATAGAAATTATTTTACTTGGCTATATCACGTGGTTGTGGTTTGAACTAGCGTAACCGCTAACTAAACCCAGCTTCAACGACACTCAACTCTACCAAACTTCCCTCTCCTAGACCACCACTATTTAACATTCGAGGTATTTTGACGGTTGCTACAAACGTGAAAGGGAGTCGTATATCTGATCTTGGATTCCCCCACTTATTTAGAGAGTCGGGGACATCCTAAACCTGCTTTTTGTTGTCGTGTTTCGGATCACGCCTACGCTTGTATGTCTTGGATGCTCTCAGATTTTTTTGTTTGAGCGTTTGATCTCACTGGTGCCCACTTCATAAGTTTATTGCATCGCATACACTAGCGATTAGCAAGCGTCATTAATCTCTAAACCCTAGATGACCTGAGTTCTTTTCAAGTGTGCATTCAGCGGTCCGAATCTACTCCACTTGCCAATAACAAGAAGGCCCTCGAAAGCCGAAAACCCCCCCAAATCCCTCAATATAGCTTGGCAGAGAGGGGAAGAGAGAGATCTAGTCTTGAGGATTATAGTTTAAAAGTAAGTTTACTTTGTCAAGATAGAAGGAATGAGGTTGGGTGAACTTCATGATTGAGGTTAGTAGAGCGACTAGATCCTTAGCAATCGCTATTTCGTTTCTGTATCGCCGAGAGGGGCTGATTGTTCTCCACCTTCAGCAACCATCGTCGTGTATGCAGGAAGTCAGATATCCTAAGAAGATTCATCTATACCTTTCCCTCGGCCGAGTGTTAATCGTAGCGAACTATTTGCTCCTCCATAGTTGGCAGTTTGCTGCATTCAGTTAGTGAGAGAACGCACAGATTCCAAATTCTTGAGCCATCATTGCCTAGGCCTTGCAAGCCTGCCCTTTCCGATGCTCGTGCACAAGGCGCGTGGGAGTCAGCACCCACAAGGTCATTAGATCCAATCACCCAACTTCGGCGGCGATATCGTGTACATCACTTACCAGATGCGGAAAGGCTTCACCAAGCTGTGATCGAATGCAGGGCAGTCCAACCAAAAAGGCTCGATAAGCAGCAAAGTCTCCGCATAAATCTCGCCCGTCTTGTCGGGCTCAAGGCTGAGAGTCTGGAGAGGGTTTTGACAAATTCATACAGTGGTGGCCGGGGTGATCCTCAACCCGAATCCCCTCTCCTGCATCTGGACCCGAGGCCTTCAACCTCGCACCGTTCACACCATGCACGGCTGCTGTGGCGCTCTATCGTCTCTTGTTTCCTGGGAACGCTATCTCCTCTTCAAGGCCGTGGCCTCTGATTTCTGGGGGCATTTTCTCCTCATGTGGCTCGTCCGCGGCAATAGTCCACCAATTGCGAGCGCGCAGAAATGCGGCTGATATGTCCAAATATTGGGGTTGGGTTTGTTGGGGTAAGCCGCCATCCCGCACGCAAATCGTCGAGCCGATGGGGTCCAACGCCTCCAGTCGTCTCACGGGCCGTGCTGCCCAGGTGGCTTCGGTGGGGGACGGGGCCTGGGGGGCTGCTGAGCCGCGCGCTAAAGGCGTAAAAGCCAGCAGCAGCCCGCGGCCATTGGCTCCGCTGGTGGGAGCTGCTCCGGCTGGCTGCCCGCAGAACCGACGTCGAGCGAAAGAAGCTCTGCAGCGGCTCGTCGTCTCGGGCTGTTCCCTGGAACACATCCCCCCTCACCCTTATTCCATCCCACACTCCACATCCCCTTTCTCCAGCTTCACTTTGCGGTCCCGTCCTGGCTCCTTACAAGCAGCATAGACGAGCTGCATCCGATCCTGACCGCGGCCTCTGGTCTAGGCGGGCCCTCCCATGCTGGACCCGCAGCAGGCCTGCGTCTGGGGCCGCCCGCTGGGATCTCTCGACGAAGGGGCGCGACGAAACAACACACCATGTGTCCATGTTGCTTGCTCGTCTATCCCATTCGGGCCGCTCCAGTTGCAACTCCAACGTCCAGCAGAATCGCAGCGCGCGAGTGGGCGGTGGGCCTTGGGCCAGAATCTGGTGCGCTCCTGATCGAGGCCCCGACGCAGCATGGCGACGAGTGCTGACGGCGTGCCGCTGACCGGCCACAGCTCCAGCAGCAAACAAGGGCCCGTACGAGACGGCGCGGAATCATTGGGTCTTCGAAAGTGTCGCGCCTCAGGTCGTGAGCTTCAATCTGGCCCAAAGGGGTGCGGAGAGCTGCCTCCGTCCAGCGAGCAGCCCGGAAAAACACCCCATCACCCCAGATTCCACTCCCCGGCTTGCAGTACCGTTCTCCGAAACTTTGCGGCCGCCTCCGCCAATCAGCCCCAGCCATGCATTTTTTGCCTGCTGCTCTCGTCGTATGTCCTTCATCTGGATACTCATCTCTTCTAATGACCTGTTCAAGGCTCTGCAGCCTCGGACAGGAGGGCCTGGCTATACAGATTCGAAACTGATAAGTAGCCTCCTCCCCCGAGAACCAAATTCTTCTTCTCCCCACTCCATTCTTTTGAGAAGGACGAACCATCATTACCTTTTAATCTTGTTCATCTATTGGACATAATGGCGGACATCACAGAAAAGCAGCTCGACGCTGGTGTGGAGCAGGTTGACGAGGCAGCCAACAAGACGAAGATTGCAGCAACCAGAATTGCCATTGGTGATCAGACTTTCAACCAGGCTATGATCAAGGAACCCCCAATTCCATTCAACGCCATCGCCATTCAACTTTACTGCTGTGCTGTCGTCTCCTTCTTCTGCTCGACTTCCAATGGTTTCGATTCCTCCCTTTTCGGGACTCTGCTCGCCAACAAGTACTTCAAGTCTTTCTTCTCGGTTGGCAGTGTCGGTCTCGAAGCTGGTATTGTCAGTTCCATGAATCAAATCGGTGGTGTTGTGGCTATTCCATTCATCGGCCCGGCAATTGATACCTTCGGTCGACGAGCTGGCATGTTTATCGGAGCTTCCGTTATTATTCTCGGTGTCATCATTCAAGGTACCGTTGTTGGCACTCACAGTGTTGGACAATTCATGGGTGGTCGATTCTTCATGGGAATGGGTGTTTCCCTGATTGCCTCTGCTGGTCCTTGCTACTGCGTTGAAATCTGTCATCCCGCTTACCGTGGAGTGATTGTCGGTTTCTACAACGTTTTCTGGTAAGCTCTCCTCCCGAAAATAACTAACACTTCCATCACTAACTGTCAAAAGGCCCGTCGGTGCTCTGGTTGCCTCCTGCGCATGCCGTGGAACGATCGGGTGGACTGGCAATGCTGCTTGGATTCTCCCAATTTGGCTTCAATTGTTGTTCCCAGGTCTCGTTTGGCTCATTGCATGGTTCCTCCCAGAGTCCCCACGTGTAAGTAGTAATCCTGCAACTCAATTTTACACCACCTCGTTTTTGTAACAAGCTGATCATTACAATAGTGGCAATACACCAATGGTAAGATGGATCAAGCTAAGGCCTTCCTCACCAAATATCACGGAAACGGAAACCCAGAAAGTGAATGGGTCAAGCTGCAAATGTGGGAGTACGAGACTTATCTTGAACTCGAGGGTGCCGATAAGAGATGGTGGGATTACCGCGCGCTGTTCAAGAACAGATCCTCTATCTACAGGCTTATGTCCAACTGCACTGTCTCTCTTTTCGGCCAATGGGCTGGTAATGGTATGTGGCATACATACCCGCGATATTCGGTTCCCTACTAACCACCAAACAGGTGTTGTCTCATACTTCTTGATTGGTGTTCTCGAGACTGCCGGTATCAAAAACGCAACTACCCAAACCAATCTCGCTGTCATCATGAACGCAGTCCAAATTATTGTATCATTCACCGGCGCCATGTTTGTTGACAAGGTTGGCCGACGACCATTGTTAATCTGGGTCAACTTCATTTGTGCTTGTGTCTGGATTGCCGTTGTTATCTCAACAGGTCTTCAGGCCAAGAACCAAGATAAGGCATCTTCAGCTGCAACAATTGCCATGATCTATCTCTTCCAAATCATCTACTCATTCGGATGGACTCCACTTCAAGCCCTTTACCCCGTAGAAGTCCTCTCCTTCGAGATGAGAGCCAAGGGAATGGCCTTCTCCAACATGTTCGTCACCATCGGTACTCTCGTCAACCAATTCGGTTTCCCAGTTGCTCTCCAAAACATCAAATGGAAGACATACATCGTCTTCGTTGTCTGGTGTTTCATCCAATCAGCTATTATCTACGTTTTCATCCCTGAGACCAAGAACCGTACAGTAAGTAAATCCCAAATGTCCCACTTGAACATAACTAATATATCCCTTTAGCTTGAGGAACTTGATGATATATTCAATGCCAAGAACCCAATGAAGTTCTCTATCGCCAAGAAGGAACTCCAGCTAGATGAGAGCAAGAATGTTGTCGGTGTCGTCAATCTTGATCCCACTGATGAGGAAAAATAGAGGGATTTTATATGATACCCCTTTTGTGAAAGTTTTCGAAGGATGCCACCGGGTTGTTGGCAGGAATGGGGGATGTGTAAGACTGGCTTAGCTAGAAGCTACAATCTCTTTATACCAATTTTAATTACAAGATTGTCTAAACTTTTGGTTCTTGTAGGATCAAGATGCTGACTTTAATTTTCAATTCTACACGTTAACCCCACCTCCTGGCCGCTTTCTCCTTTCCATCACCTTTTTTTTTTTTTTAAGGGGGGGGAAGTTTGAAGTTAGAAATTTTCATTTCCTCTACAACTGGAATACAGGCTGTATTTTTCACTTAACTCGTAAAGCCGTTTAGAGATTAGCGACTGCTTTTTCTGGCGAGTTTCAATTTAAGGGAAATCTCTCCGTGGGTGCAGATGACCACTACCATTCTACAGTACCAGTCAAACCACAAGTTTATCCGAAGCAACGCTCAAGATATCACCCCACCCTACCTCTTTCACTCCATCCTAATACGGATATCTCTCGATAACATCCAAACAAACATTCCAGCATCCCCAACACATGTACCCTAAACGCCCCTAATTTCTCACCCTCAAACTCGTAATTTCGAAAAAAGCCGGCCCACTCCTCAAACCGGTCCTTTTTTCCAGAATCCACATAAGGTACATACCTTAGATTGTTCTTGCATTTGCCACCGCACGGCCAAAAAAAAAATACTGATACAAGACCCTCCCTCTCCCTAAAACAAACAAAGGAACCCCCCGCGCCCCCAAATTCATCTACCCCTCCAACCCCTTCCTTCCGTGGTGTGGAATGTAGATGTATGGTATGGCTTGCTTACGCGACAGGGATGGGGACGAAAGAACGCCGACATATGCATGTGCGATGTCGTTTCCCATCTCGGTATATTTGTGCCAATCAAGATGAGGCGTGGGTTAGCCGATGATGGGGGGGGGGGGCTATTGGAGTGGCGTTTTGGTGGCGGGTTTTGGGTGGTGCTTCGGTTGTAGGTCGTATTATTGAATGTCTAAGCAGGTGTTCGCGCACGTTTTTGGATTGGAATTTATGAATTGGTATTCATGGAGTTCTTGGCTGCTAAATTCGATAGTCATGGTCATTTATACAGTAAACCTTGGGAGACTTGGTAGTTTCTCTAGGACATGATGGAGAATGCGATTTAAAAGTATTTGCAAAATCTTGGTAAATATTGTCTGAACTTATATCGTCGTATTTATAATATTAAGGATGGAGGGGGGGGGGGGATTCGGTTTTAGGGATTTTTTCGCCAGAATTCGATTGCTTGGAGAGAGGAGCTCACATACATCTCAAAGCTTATATGAGATAGTGACTAACTTTTATTATTAGCTTCCATAGTTCTTAAAACCGCTATACTTTTACTTATTGAAATCACTAACGCATTCGTTGGGAATTATATAAGAAGTTTAATTGTGGGTTCTGTAGGAAGATGATATAAAAATGGAAAACTTACATTTGAAAAGAAGAATCTACAGACGCAAATACAATTAATATCTCCCATTAAATAAGTTATAAGGGCTAAAAATATCGTCTTCTAGGTTCTCCGGTGTATTACTGGCTTGAAGTGGTGAACCGGTAGTTGCTCCATTGCGATATTTTAGTTACGCAAATGTTGCAGATGCTTCCGATTTCTCATGGGATTGTTCATGAGAATGATGAAGGAGTTTACCATTGAGCATAATCCACGACTTGCTGCTTCATAGAGGTTGAGAAGCGGAATAAGATAGGTGGTCCGGAGAGATGGGGTTGGCTGGTAGTGTTTAAAAGACTTATGGCTGCGCGGTTTTGTGTTTTCTTGGAAGAGTAGGACGTTTTTAGTACGGCTTTGTTATAGAGTGATGTTTTTATTGTCCGCGAAAGATTCTAGATCGTATGTTTGTATGATACACCGTTTTTCGCTTAAAAAAGATATAAATTTGGGAGAATTTGCTATTTTTACAGTTGTCCTCGAGCTCATTGTGTTTAAAATTCAAATTATCTTTCTACCTTCCTCGACTTCCTGGAGATGCTGTTTCAATGGTAAGGTGATCTCCTCTGCCTCCAAATCCTCCAAAATCTTCATCGGAGTTACACCTTCGGCATCAGCTAGATGTTTAGCTCCCGAAGCTAACAAGAGCTTCATGACGTCCCAAATCAGAGGTCGTGGGCCATATTGACGGGACATGGCTACTGTATGCAATACTGTTTTCCCGTTATTGTCTACCGCATTTAAGTCCGCACCGCCATCAATTAGAATCTGTATGGCATGTTGTCGAGGGTATACTGCAGAGCCTTCCACGCGTTGTGAGCAGACTTGAGCTAGGTAGAGTCCAAATTTGATCAAGGGTGTTTGCCCAATAGAATTGCGAGCATTGATATCCATATTTGTATTTAGAAGAACTTGCATTACATTGGAGTTGCTACGCCATGCAGAAACGTGCACTGAAATTGTTAGTTTTGATGGAAGTGTTCTGGATACTTAGAGCTTACGAGGCGTATCTCCCTCTTCGATGTAGCCTCTAAAAGCATGCTTACTCTTTGCTGAAACGTCTGCACCGTATTTGAGTAGGATTTCGACGATCTTCTGGGAAGGGCTGCCTGCTCCACAAGCTTCTAGTAATGGAGTTTGTCCAAAGCGATCAACTGCATTGACATCAAACTTCTTTTCAAGGAGGATTGTTAGATATTCAGCTCCTTTAAATCTGGCCGCTGCATGGACGGGCCTGCTTTCGGCGATCACTGTCTCTGAAGCATGTAAAAGTAGTAGCTCGAGAATTTCAGTTGATTGCGCCTTCTCAATTGAGCTTGTATCAACTACGGCCCCAGACGAGATGAGGAATTGGGCGTTATTGATTCGGCGAGAAGAGACGGCATTTTCAAGAGGTGACATCGAGTCTGGGTGCTGTTGCTTATCTATATTTACAGATGCACCACTTTTGACCAGGAATTCCAATAAAGGTACACTCTCAAGCCGGGCGGCCTGGTCCAGCTACACGATTATCAATTATACCATGTGACGAGGAGCTTATAGGGTTTCCACTGACAATGGTTCCACCCGCATCTGCCCAGTACGTATTGATATCACACCCATGTTCAAGAAGAGTCTTAATGATCTCGATATCATCTGACTTTACACTAAGTCGCGTGCGAAGCACAAGATGGAGAAAAGGTTCAGGTTCTAAGGTACTGGGATCCTCACTGAAGAGGATGTTGAGATCAATGCCTGGGTGTGCTGCAAGCTCTTTCTTTAGAGAAGCCAGATTTCCTGCTAAAAGAGCGTCCGAAATCTTGTAATACGCTAGGGTTTTAGGAAGATTGTCCATAGCGAAAGGACGGTTAGCTGATAATAATGAGGAGGATGTATTGAACCTAATTGAGGAGGGCGACGATTTTGAAAGACGAGTAATTGATCGGTTTGAGAGAGGAAGTAAGCGTGACTTAGGTATAGCGAGTACTCTCGAGAGTCTCAAGAGAGATAGTCGGCGTGACATGTTTGCTTATTGAAGTTGGGTTGAAAGGGGACCAGGTAGGTTTAAGACTATAAGCTTAAGGTACTACTGACCTCTAGGGGCGATCATCCTTCGCTTACCACTATCTCATGTTGAGCTATTTTTAGTAGTGATTGCCCCAAATTCACAGGAAGAAAAATTATGACGTATACGGGCATCTCTTATGTTAGTTACATTTTCATTCATCGTTTTTCTGTCTACCCTAGGTTTTAGTTGAAGACGACTACCCGGATCATGTAATTAAAGGGAATTTTCTTTGGGATATTGGCACCTTGGTACCTTGAGGACGTTAGATAATTAGGCAGGACTGTAGAATTGAGTTAGATGATTTTTAGTTGACATGATACATAATCCAGCATTTCTTCAGTACCAGCAGCTTGTAGCACAGCGTGTTTTACCTAATTTCGGCGTGTTATAAAAAAGTCATCAGAATTATAACTTGCTCTTACCTGCTACCACAGGGCACCAAAACAGATATAGAGTTTCCAGTTCCTATATTACTTAAAAATCCAAAAGTGGGACAAATTTACGAATCTAATGATGAAAATAAAGTTAAAAACATAGGATATTGAAGAAGCTACCATGAAAACGTCAGTCATACCAAACAAACCATTCCAAAATCATAGACAGTAGGAACTATTTTATGATCACAAAATATGTTTGGGTTCTATTCTCAGCGAATTCGTTCCTGTTGTTATAAAGTAACAGTCCGGCCCAAACAAGTGTGCGGCCGCATCCACCACTCGAGGATATAATCCTACCTCACTGACAAGGCTGTCTTTCCAGCGTCCCGCCAACAAATCACTCAACCATCTTCACAAACAAGGTCGGTCGCACAACCACAATGTCTTCCTCCAAAATCGAGAAGATAATAGCGCGCTTACAGTCTAAGTACTTACCACTCCCTCTCTCACCAACATCTTAGCCAAGGTACAATTTGCTAACCTTTACCCCACCATATAGAATCACCGAAGGACAATTCTACGAAGCACAACAACAAACCCGTGTCGTCGCTGCTCGATATGTCAAATCTGCATCTTGGGGCTCGGCAATAGATATCCTCTACAATGTCGCATCTTCTCTTCTTAAAGCTGGACAGGGAGGGAGTGGTGGAGATCTAAGCTTGTTTCTTGTGGAAGTTTATAAGTTGGGAGAAGTCAAGGTTGATAGTGGGAGTAAGGGGAAGTTATTGAGTTTATTGAGGTTATTTGACTCGGAAGAGCCTACGATGAAGAAGTTTGTTGGGGAGATGATTGGGTAGGCCTTCTACTCATCCGTGGCACATCTTGGAGGGGCACAGCTGACTAGAAAACGATAGATGGTCCGCGAAATTCGGGGAATATCCTGCCGGAGAACCGGAATTACATCATGTTGTTGGATCCATATACGCAGAAGCACACGAAGCCTATGATGCGGAAAGACACCTTGCGCTTGGAACGAAAGATTCACCCGAAGTGTTTGCAAAGATGGAGTATGAATGGTATATACAAGACGATTCGCATACTGCCGCACTTTATGCTGCTCGAGCAGTCTTCCCTTATCTTCTGACTGGAAATGTTCGCGATGCAATGAAATCACTCAGGTTATTTACAAGTCGGTTGACGGAGGATAATAAGAGTTTGGCGGTACAGGATGTTAGCAGTAATGCTTCGGACTTGAGGATTTATCCCAGCCTGCCTCTGCTGAATTTCCTGGGACTACTTTTATTGGCGGTTCAGAAGGGGAATTCGGATTTGTATAGACAGTTGAGGAGTAAGTACGCAAGTTATATTAAGGAAGTGGGGATTTGGGACGAGTCTTTGACGAGTGTGGGGGAGATGTATTTCAATATCCAACGGCCGAGACAAGGAAACCCACTGTTTGATATGATGGGGAGTATGTTTGGGGGTGGGGGAGCAGGTACTGCTGCTAAACCACAACCTAAGAGGGTTGGGGCCTCGGCACCCATTGCAGAGGCTTTGGACTGAGGAAGAGAATATAAATATATTTATCAGACAATTTGTCTCGTGCTTTTATTGACTTGTGAAGCATTTGGGTATCGTGAACGCCGGCCTATGCAAAAACCATCTCCATGCTACCCAACCCAATTTCATACCCTACAGGCTTAACCCGGGTATCATAAACGCCTTGTATGCCATGCAATAACCAATCTGTAATCACACATTCTCAGCGATACATTATATCTTCTGCTTCGTACATCCAATTATCGTCTGCCAGCACTGCGACCTTAGATCTCAGACTTGCTTTAACAGCTTCGAGGAGTTCTAGTACCAATCAGCCATACGAATTTGAACCTCCTTAAATCATAACATACCAGCAGGCTCACTAGGAGCTCGATTTCTATCCCTCTGGTGATGTTTCACCGCCTCACTTAGTCTTTGTTTCTCCTCTACCAAACTATTAGTATTATTTCTTCAATTCTCCCCTTTACTGCTCCCATTCCCCTCCAACTAAAGAGCGGCAGGAAAAACATACTATCATCCTCCCTCTCCTCTCCACCTCCCTCCTCTAACTCATCATATTCCTCTAATGGCACATCATCAATCTGAAATTCTCCATTTTGATCCCGAATCACTATATCCGAATTCTCCACCTCGATATCATTATCCAATCGCAGAGTTTCCACTGATGTGGATGTGGAGGATGTAGTTGGACGACGAGAAAGGTGTTGGTGGAAGAGGTTGCGCCGGACGGAGGGTCCTTTGCTGGCGCCTGACGTTGAGGTTGTGGCGCGTGGATGGGAGGAGTGTGAGGAGGAGGAGGAGGAGGTGGCGGCGCGACGGGCTTCGGGCATTTCTGGGGTGTAAAGAGTGTTTTGGTGTAAGTATATTTATCGAAGGGAAGATTGGGGGGTTTGTTTATGGATGGGGAACATGGACGCGGGGTTTAGAGCTTGGCTTGGCTTTTGGGATGAGGCGTGGGGTTGCTAGGCGAACAAGGGTCTAGCTTCTTCAACCTCGTGAGAGTTTGCTTTGATACTGCTTCATACTTTCGAGGAGCACACTTCTTCAGGTGTGACAGTTTTTGTTAAGATATGGTATTGAGGATATCGTTATGAGTGCTGCTTTTGATATACAGCCCATCGGGCGGTTTGTGGGTCAGAGTGCTCCAGTGAAGCGTCCGAAGGTATGAAAAGCTCCAACTTCAAAGCGCGTCAAAATTTCGAAGATGAGAGCGCGATCGCTTGTTATTACGGAGTCAAATTATTTTCTTCAGCTCTTTATCTGCTTTCGAGAGGATACTTATCGTGAATCTTATGCTCATACGCTTGTTTCATGCGCATTTCTGGGGTTCATGGGAAGCTTCTAGTTTAAGCTACCTAAATTCGAGGATTAATTTTATCTTTAAATTTAAAGCTAATATTATCGTAGGAGATAGCTTATTTCTCATACGATGACCATCATCAATTTCGTCTGGATGATTCCGGTCTCAGATATTATTACCCTCCAGACTTAGGGGCGAATCTCTGTCGAGGTTTTGATACCTTTGAAAAGCTCGATGACTCGGCCGACGATCATCTGGACAGTCTTCTAAAAACTATTATTGCCCATGAGCAGAAATCGGGCCAGCCTGTTGAAGCAGATGTAGTTACTTGGAGAGGAATGATGACCAAGGTAAGCTTCCTCTATCACATCAAAAGAATGTTTTATGTTCCTGACATAAATTCTAGTTTCTGGGAGCTATTTTTAGCGATAGAGATGGGTAATAACCACGTCCCAATTTCTATCGACGACAGCTGATCCTAGTCGCAAGCTTTGAGATGAATGCTACGCTTTTCCAAGTGGGCAAACCTACATCCGAATCTCTTGAACATTGCTGACAATAATCTTGAAGAATACTATGTAGGGAAATCATTCGTTTTCTCGAGCATCGCACTAATCCGACTAGCTTCCTGGAAGAAAACCATGAGTATAAAGTCAAATCACAAGCAAGACAACGGTCACAAGTCTCACAGCCTGGAAGACCCTCACAAGATATGATGAGCTTTTGGGGTAAGCTTGAGGCAAATCTCTTTCTTCGATCCCCACGCTGATAAGGCAGGCTACAAGTTTGAGACTCTGTGTTTACTCCCGGCTCCTTGGGCTGAAACTCCGCGAGATTATATTGAAAATCGCGAGAAGGAGATAGTCAACAATCATGGCCAATACTGTTCGGTCGTGAAGACTGGTATCGGCAGTTCAATCTTGATCTTAGGTGGCGAAGTAGATGCAGGTATCGCGTTACATACCTTATCTTTTTCACATGGTTATTGCTAACCGGGAACAGTTTGGGACACGAAGCCGGAAGGCGATGGCCCTATCAACTGGGTAGAGTTGAAGACGAGTGCAGATATTCGGAATGACCGAGATATGGTAAACTATGAAAGGAAGCTCATGAAATTCTGGATCCAATCCTTCCTCCTCGGCGTACCAAAAATCATCGTTGGATTTCGCACGCCCGAGGGCATCTTAAAGCGGATTGAGGAGATGGACACTGCATCGATACCGGGGATGGTGAAACGGCGGGGAAAGGGCACTTGGGATGGAAACATGTGTATTAACTTTGCTTCAGCGCTTTTACAATGTAAGTTGCTTCGGGTGTTTTCGGAATGGCAGCTAATAGGGAACCACTTAGTCTTAAAGAGCACAATCAAAGAGGACGGTGTATGGAGGATTCGCAGGCAAGAAAGGAGCACTAAAATAGAAGTCTTCAGGATTGAGGAGACAGGCCATGGCGACATCCTTTCTGATGAATTTATCAACTGGCGTATCAAGCTTGCCTTGGGTAATACGAAGCCAGAAGGGAATGAGCCAAAGGCTCCTGTTGCGACCATGCCAACAGACGACAAGTCAGTCGATTAGGTCTGAGGCGGCGCAAAGAAACCCATCGGTCGCGGATAGCAAAGCGCTGCCGTCGCCAGCTCTCCCCCACGGTCTCCTGAGGATAGGTGGCATTGCAATGCCCAAGGAGAAAATGGAGTGCTTCTCCAGGGGCGCCCAGGGGGACCGACTGGATAATACGTCTGGGCTTATCTCACGTGACGGACTTATAGGCCTCGAACAGCAGGCTACAGGGCAGCTAGAAGGTTTATTCGACTTGCAACGAGTCGCACGACTAGCCAGCCAGGCTCTGGAGACATTATTGAGCCAACGGCAGTATTTTCGGGCGTTTGCGGGTTGATAAACGTTGGTTGGAAGGGGAATGTCATTTTGTGCTGAGACCTCGTTGACCGCTCTGCGCTCCCTCCTGTGGTGACTCAACCATAAAACAGGTTGTGCTTTCCCCTTTTTCGCGTGCCGATTCCACCTCCTCCCATCCCAAGTCCTCCCGAGGCATTCGAATGTGCACCTGAGCATTTGCCGCTATCACCGCTTCTCGGCTCGGTCCCTCTGCGCGTAGCCTGCCATGCCCGCTCTCCTCGACATACCGAGGCTCTCTCAGGGCCTCAACAAAACCATGGCAAAGTCCCTGACCATGACGAACACTCGACTTCCCAACCTCCTATGGGATTCCGCAAAGCGCATTCTTCCAGTCCGCCCTGCCACCTCTTTGGCATTCAACATGGCGCCGGAGAAGGCGACGTATGGGGCCATTGTGCCGGACAGCCTGAACATACCTACGTGAGTCCGGACGTCCCATGACGACACAATGCCGGTACATCTGCTGAATGGTGCCAGTTCTCCCGATACTTCCTATCCCATTGATCTCCGAATGAGACTTGGAGTCCACGGTCTCACCCCGCCCAACGTCGAATCCCACGCGCTGCAAGCCCAGAGATGTGAGTGGCGTGCTTCCGTGCTAGCAGGTGGGACGAACTAATTTTTTCCAGGCCTCAAACAATTGCATTCCAAGACGACGCCAATTGAGAAATACATCTACCTGAGTCACCTGAGGAATACAAATGTCCATCTCTTCTACCGTCTTGCATTGGCCAATTTCTCTGTAAGTTGTATCACGTGTTTGCATGCGGCCGTTCTAAGATGTGTAGACGATTGCGCCCTTGATATATACTCCCGTAGTTGGAGAAGCATGTATCAAATGGTCGGAAATCTATCAGCAACCAGAAGGTATACACTCGGAAGACTCGCTTTTGGCTTGTCGCACGTGACACCACCAAGACCTGCACAATTTCCCTTCACAAATCTCTTTACTAATCCAAACAGGGCTGTATATTTCCTATAAAGATCGTGGGAGTATTGTCGATGTTCTACGCAACTGGCCCCAACCGGATGTCCAAATCACCGTTGTGACGGACGGCTCTCGTATTTTGGGGCTTGGGGATCTCGGTATCAATGGGATGGGTATTCCAGTCGGCAAGCTCGCTCTGTACACGAGTGCTGCTGGCATCCGACCCGAATCTACTTTGCCCTTGACTTTAGATTTGGGGACTAATAATGAGGCCCTTCTCAAGGATCCACTCTATATGGGTTCTCGAACTAGAAAGGTTACAGAGGAACAAGAAAAGGAGTTCTTAGACGAGTTGATGGTAGCTTTGAATGAGGTCTGGCCTGGGTAGGTAAACTCTTATCCTATTAAGCGACTAACTGCTAACGTCTACAGAATTGTCATTCAATTTGAAGATTTCAAGAACCCTTTCCCCGCCCTTAAGAGATATCAGGATAAGTTCTGCTGCTTCAATGACGATATCCAAGGTACTGGCGCCGTCATTCTCGCAGGTGTTATCAATGCTCTCAAACATACTAGTGTCCCTGCAAAGGATCAACGAGCTGTGTTCATGGGTGCTGGAAGTGCTGGTGTTGGTGTTGCTAAAGAAATCGTTGAGTTCTTTATGAAGGAAGGACTGACGGAGGACGAGGCGCGACGTCGCTTCTGGTTTGTCGACACCAAGGTAAGCATCAAAAATTTATGACCTAAGAGAAATTACTGATTGATTCAGGGCCTAATTACAAATGACCGAGGAGACAAACTCGCAGACCACAAGATCTATTTCTCGCGTGACGATAACGAAGGCAAACAATTCAAGACTCTGGCAGAGGTTGTGGATTATGTCAAGCCAACCATGCTTATGGGTTTAAGCACTATCCGAGGCATTTTTGATGCATCGATTCTCAAGAAGATGGCAGCTTGGAACAAGAATCCTATTATCTTCCCACTATCGAATCCATCGAATAACGCCGAGTGCACTTTCGAAGAAGCTATTAAGCACACTGATGGTCGTGCCATATTCGCCAGTGGCAGCCCCTTCGCGCCATATCTGCACAATGGCAAGGTCATGCATCCTAGTCAGGGAAAGTGAGTCACCCGAGCTCTTAATAAGTGCATCACATATTAACATTCTCAGCAACATGTACGTCTTCCCAGGAATTGGTCTCGGCTCAATTCTTTGCAAGACAAAGCATGTCAGCCAAGAAATGGTAAGTTGCTCTCATCTCACCCTTTAATATGCAGGGTACTAACATTCAACCAGATCTATGCATCTGCGGTAGCACTCAGCACAGCAGTCAATGCAAGCGAAACTGAAGAAGGTCATCTCTACCCTCAGCTCGACCGAATCCGCGAGGTTAGCGTTATTGTTGCACGACAGGTTATCCGAGAAGCGCAGCGACAGGGATTAGATCGTGAAAAAGGATTGAGGGCTTTGAACGACGTGCAATTGGATGAGTACATCCGCTCGAAAATGTATGACCCTTCGAAGGAGAATTCTGGGGAAGCTCAGCTGAGAGCCTCTCTTTGATTATCGCCCACAAAAGTTTGGTCGAGCAATGGAGAAGAAAAGAGTCTACTTTGAAGGGGAGTTAAAAGCGAGAAGAAAGAGTAATTTGCTTGTCTTAGCTCATGTTCTGCGGATTTTACAAATGATTGTTGTTTTGATTGTAGTGGAAATGTGGATGGGTGCTGGCGCAATATATAAATAGATAGATCTGGTAGGGGACGATAGCTCGGTATTCTGCTATCTGGCGCAGAAGGTGGTTCATATTAATGGACAGATAAATTTATTGCTCTCTTCAACCTTACTCAAACCAATTTCCAAATCTCCGAGTTGTGATAGAGTTGCCCTGGGAGTCTCGTGAATTTCCCGTATATACTTGCTATTTAGTTCCCGCCCTTTCATATCAAAGAACTAGAAAGTGATATCAATTTGATGTTTTACATATTCATCGAGCTGAGCCTAAGAACTCCACTTCAACCTTGACCTCCTACCCATCAAATGTAGCTACTTTAACGCCATTTCTCCAAAACCCTTCCACAATCCTCGGTCTTCCCTGTCTCCCATCTCTAGGTAACTCATTCAACCAACTCCATTTTGTAGCCTCCTTACATCCCTTAGCTTTCCAATCATTAAGTGTTTCATCCGTATCATTTAGTAAAGGCATTACGTCTTTCAATCCCGTATCATGGGATAAAAGAATCCAGACATCGGGAGAGGCATCGAATTCTTTGAGGCCTAGTATACTCCAATTTGCAGTTGGCGGGTCAGAGAAGACACTTCTGTAATAAATAATAAACGAGTTAATAACATCCACCTATAAATAAATATCGCAAAGAGCCAAAAAAAACTAAAGAAAGTTAAAAATTCAAACTTACCCTTTAATATCACTAGCTCTAAACCAAGGCGTGATCCTCTCCTCCCCCTCCGTTGCCTCTTTTCCAACACTAGGATGCATCTCATTAAACATCTCACAAGGACAACCTCCTTCGAAACGAAAATACTCATCTAATCCATCAGCAACGCCTAATCTCTCAGGCATTGGCGTGTATTCACTAGGTCGGAAACAACCGGTTAGATGACAGGTGTCGGCACCGAGTAAGACGAAGGTTGTGGGTGTGGTTCGGGCTAGGCCGCAGATATGACCGGGTGCGTGGCCTGGGACGGAGAGGAGATAGAATGACCCGTCGGAGAAGTAGTCGTGTGCGTGGAAACGACCAATTTTTAGGGTGGAGGTTTGGAAGGGAATTTCGTGGATTTCGTGACCGCTGTGTGTCTGTTAGTAGTGTTTATTATTTTTTTTTCCTATTCTTGGAAATTTTGGTACTCCCGCGATAGGGGGGGGTTGTGAAAGGGTTGAGAAACATATCTTACGTATAATCACTCTCTAGCATTGTTGAATCCGGATTTGTAGGATATCCAGGTATATATTTCTCTTTAAATCCTTCACCAACGACGATTTTCACATTGGGAGGGAATTTCGAACAGTCCCCTATATGATCGAAATGTCCATGTGACCATATCACCGCGTCGATTTTATCCAATTCGTATCCTTTTTCTATTAATATCTCGTCAACGGATTTTGTGACTTTCATTCCGGCACTGCTTCCACGGATAAGACCGAGGGTTGTGGGCGAATAGTTCCAGTAGTCGGTGCGGCCGCCGAGATCGAAGAGGATGGTTTTGTGGAGGTGGGGGTGGTGGAGGAGGAAGGCGTAGGTTGGGAAGTTTAGGTGGGGAAGTCCCGGGAGGGGAGGGAGGAGGAAGGGCGTGGTGAGGCAGAACATTTGGAGGGTTGTGTCGAGGGCGTGGATTTTGAGGGTTGTGGGGGAGGAGGGGAGGGAGAGGGGTGGTGGGGGGACAGGGGTGATGGGTTTGGCTGTCATGGTTAGAAGGTTGGGGGTTGGTTGGATCTTGGGTGATGTTTCTGAGGGGTTCAGAGAGGGGGTTTAATGGGTTTTGGGAAGTGAGGTTTGATGCAGCTTCATATGTGTTGGTGTTATTGTTCATGTAGCTGAAGTGGGGCGGCAATGGCGCTCCAACCGGCTTCATATCTTTTCGGGGTTGGTAGCTAAGATACCCATACGGCTCAGTATCTACATGGGTAGTAGAATAGTGGGGTGTTAAGTATTGGAAGAAATGGGTGGTAGAATTCATACTAAACTCTGAAATATTTTTTAAGATGTAAAGATTCTGGTAGCATACATATGAAATCTCTATAGAGCTCTTTGACTACTTTTTAAAACTCGAAGGTTGTTTAATGGAAGAGGCAGGACCTAGCTTAATCTCAAGTATTGCTGTCTTTTCTAGAACCTTGTATATTATTTATTCTACGGTTCTACTAACTGAATTCAAGCTTTGACACAAAACATATGTATTAGAACCTACTCGATCTCCTACACTAAGCTCCAGATTCAGCGCCTCCTTCCACTCCATTTGATCTCCAATTGTCTCATAGGGATATATAAAATAACAGACAATATTCCAGCAACTTCGAATCCCAAATCTCCAGTCTTCTTAGCAAATGGTCCAGTATACCATGTCTCATCCATGCAAGGAACTAAGAAAAAATCACAAATTAGCTTCAATCTCACCACTCACAATATCGAACAAAAATAAGAAGACTTACCAATAAGAGCCCATGGCAAGAAAACAGCTAATGTCGCCGCAATTCCCCAAGGCAGGTCTTTCGGAGAATCCCAAATAGCATGATCATAACTCTTCGGATCCGCCTTTCTAAACCACCACCACTCCAACAAAACAACCGCCACATACGAAGAAGAAAGATATCCAATAAAATAAATCAAATTCACCAAACTCGTATAAAAATTTCCCACGGCTCCAATCGCTATGCCAAGAATAAGGCCTCCACTAACAAGAACCCATACAATTCGAGGAATTAAATGGGCCTTTGGAATTAGAATTTGGAAATCATTGGCGATGGTGTAGATTTCTCGAGAACATGTTCCTAAAATGGAGAACGAGAGGATTACGAGAATGAATTTCCCGAAGCCACCGGCTGGTTCGAGCATGGCGCCTAGGATTCCACCGGTGGAGTATTTGTGGTAGGCTGCTAGCCAGGTGGGGTTGTTTACTATGGCGGCTCCGATTGCTGAACCGAGTGTGAGGAGAAGGATTACGGGAGTGCAGATTCCAAAGAGCCCGTAAAAGAATATTCGAAGTCTAGAAGGTGGTTGTAAGTATAAGATATGAGAGCAATTTAAGAGGGGAAACTTACTTAGGTGAATTCGGAGGCATGTATACACAATAATCTCCGGCAACATTCCCCCAACTAATTAAATAACCAGCCATGAAAGCAATGGTATTGAAAATTGCTGGAGCAGTTACAGGCTCAGTCGGAACTTGGCGACTCAGTCCTTTATGACTATATCCGATGAGAACAAACAATGCGAATAGAACAGGAATCCATGCAAATCTTTGGTAGAAATGCAAGACCGTATATCCAGTAAATGCAATACACATGGCTGGGACAAGAATGAGAACGAGTGCAACTTGTTCACTGAGTACTCCCTTGCTGAGAGATTGGAGACACTGTGCACCGATTGAGGCTGCGATGACTCCAAAGCCAGCGACCGTAAGCATTGTGATGAAGACTTGAATACTGTTGAGCTGTGTAAAGTTAGTTTTGGGTTTGATTCTTGAGAGAGGGTGCTTTTCGTCGTACCCAATATCCAAAAGAGTATCTTCCCTGGACCATCTGGCGCATACCAGTTCGAGGTGAAATGGTCATCATATATGCAGCTGGAGCTGTAAATATGAAAGAGAAGAAAAAAATAATTAAAAAGGCATCGCGAAGACTAAGTCCATAAAACAGAGTCGGGACAAGACCACTTCCGATACTACGCTCCCTTCAATTAGCGGTGTCCATTTTGAGGAATATCAGTTCAGCGTACGGCAACAGGCTACACAGTGAGGTAGAGTAAACAGTGAAAACATTCAAGTATTGAGTATCAGTTTGCTCCTCGAGCGGAATTGGTGCGCCACCGTGAAATTCAACACCACTGTCGTAAAGCTTGTCCCAGAATCTCTTTTTAGTGAGGTCTTCTGTGCTGCCATTCTCAGGGGTAGCTGCGATTGAGGAGGTGCGCGCGCTCTTCTCAAGATCATCGGTCAACACAATATTCTTATCCATCGAAGCCATGTCGCGACAACGAAGTTAGTCTAAGGAGTTTTAGAGGTTGTTCATGAAAACACGCTTCCTCTAGATTTTGAGAATGCGAGGTGTTACATACGCGGAGCGGCATTTGTTATAGGAAAGGTTTGCTGAGGTGCATGGGAATTCAAAATTGTCTCATTGGTTGAGTTGCACTTGGTTGTTGATAGCCTGCCGGTTAACTCGAGTACATTGGGGCTTTAGCGCGATGTGATAAGTTGCCGGTTGG
Source organism: Neobulgaria alba (assembly GCA_003988965.1). Lineage (NCBI taxonomy): Eukaryota > Fungi > Ascomycota > Leotiomycetes > Helotiales > Gelatinodiscaceae > Neobulgaria > Neobulgaria alba. The sequence goes on from QYAM01000017.1 coordinate 144,734, forward strand.
ATTTCAAGCCAAAGTCCACGGTGCGCTTCAAGAATTGTACTGGAAATTACCTTCTTCTCATATTTACACAATCCGCAAATCTAGGCCATTTCCTTGTCCAACTAGCAATAACTAGTTCTTGACGGCATTCTATAATTCAGGCTGGCGGTATACATCGTTGGAACTGAGATAGGTTATTTGGGAGGCATTGCACAATCGGCAGCTGACTCTAGGCCTGGCTTACGAACCCTTGAACCCAGAGACTGTGCCCCAACATCAATCCAAGCATCTTCAATTTTCCTACTTAACAAGAAGTCCTACCCTCACTTTATTCTATCAAGGATGGAAGTCTTCATTGTTGTCTACCAGGATCAAGACGATGGTATAATGATTACATCAAGTGGCACCACTTCGATTTCTCCGAAAATCCTTGTGAGCCATCTAATCCTCAAGTTCTGATTGGTGATCAAAGATGAACGATTATAAATTTCTCAGCTGAAGACTTGAGTAAACGATATATCTACTTTCAATGCTTCAAATCAGCGACGATGTGACCCCAGCCTGAGAAGTAAAGTGGGGGGGCAATTGTGGGTCCAACCGGCAGGCAACTTCTCCATGGCCGACAACACCAGGAATATAAGCGAAGGCCATGGTTATCATCAGAATATCGATATCAAAATTCTCCATAATTGCCTCTTTTCCCGCTTCTCTGATAAGATTGTGAAATTTCCCTCTCGTGCATACAGACCACAGGCGCCTCTTCCGGAGAGGTGGAAGGACTGGATAGTCGATTGAGAATACAGTTCAGATCGTGATATTTGTGGCTGCATAAATTGGCAAATATGAAGTAGAGGAGAAAACTAGTATGATACTTGTTGCGATCAGTTTAAGAGGATTAGAAGTATTAGACACAATAAACTCACAGTCCTTTCCTAAGTTTCTTCGTTCCTGTACGTATTATTGTTCATGAATTTTTATTCTTTTGGATCACGAGCATGACTCGACTCGCCTCGTTCACTAGCACATAAGGAGCCTCTTTTTGTTGTTATAATGTCTTCCATTCAATTACACAGGTGGATAGCGAATACTTGAATATATATCTTGGTTAGTAAATCCTAAATTAGCACCTCTCCAACAGAACCAAATAGAAAATAGAGTGCAGGTCACTTCATAACTGCTTGCTAAAAAAGAAAGCTCGATTCTAACTCGTTTGTGGACCTTGCTGTCTATAATACATGCACTGTGTCAATTATACTTCAACATTAGAGCGCTTTATTGTACGTCTTACAACTAAATAGCTATAAAAACATAAGTCCCTAGGGAATATTGGCAGAACTGTACAACATTCTGTTATGAATTTAACTTAAGCTACGAGGCGAAAAGTTTAGTAACAATCTCGCTCGTTAGGATGGCCGATTTTACTACCACTTCTAATAGAATAAATAAACTTCCACGGCGCTTCTATTAGCTAAGGGTTTGAGTGTCTCTTTACTTAGCTTTGACTGCAATTTAGTCGGGCAAATAGTTTCTTGGCTGTGTCTCCCGTCAACAAGGTATAGCTAAGAGATTATGACTGACAAGGAAGCGGCTTTGAATATATCCATGTAGATCACTAGGCTAAAATGATGTTTGGGCGTGATATTATGCCGCTTTGTTCTTCGCCCTTCCTCTTATCTCCATAATCACACCTACGTAATAACTTTCTTGTCTCATCAGCAAGTAAGACAATTTAGGTTTAGCACCTTGTTACGCCATCAAGATAAACTCTATGGTTGATATTACAAGTATCACAAATAAAGGTATCATGATTTTTACCCTCCAGCCAGTCTTCATAGCGATTCCACTCTGAGAGAAGTAGAGATAGTAAAGTCTTCCTAATATTTATCATTTCTAATAAACGAAGAGTACGAATGAGAGCCTACACTCGCATTAGGCTCTTCAGTGAAGAAAGAAATATGTGATTTTAATATTTAAATTTTAGGATATTTAAGATTAGAAACGCTTATTAAGATATAGGTAGTTAAGATATTTAAAGCTATAAATACTCTTTTATAAAGATAATAATTTAAGATATTAATCTTTAAAGTAAAATGTTTAAGACTAGAATGTTTTAAGATTCGTATGCTAAAGTTAGCCTATTATTTCTCCCCCGAAGAGACTAGGTTACTATCTATTATCTAAGATAAATACTTTAAGTATTAGATATAGATCTTGAAGTAGTAGACCTATCATTTAATAAGATTTACTCATCCTAGAAACCTTATAAGGCTGTCTAATTCTACTCTTTATCTGCTAACCCTAACTGTAGAAAGTTTTTCTTAATCTATATACTTAGTGCTTCTTCTTACCTATGTAGGAAATATGATCTACCTTCCTTAATAAGATAAATCGCTATAAAGTATTTCCTATCTTAACAGTAAAATTAGTGTTACGCATCCTCATCCTATTTTCCGACCCTAACACCCTAACCTGAAACTAGTATAAAAACAAAAATTAAAATAACTATAAATTAAACTCTTATGTACGTTCTACTATTAACTAACCCCTTTATTTCCCCATCCTTTCATTTTCCTAGAATAAAATTTTCCTCATAGTTAATTTAGAAAATCTACTTTCCCCACTCATGCCAAGACCAGCAAAACCGGCCAAAATTCCATCTACCGATATAATAAACGATAGATCCTCGCGATTATTAAGCACTCTTGGTTTAGTGGTAAAATCAGCGCTTCCCATTCCTCACTAAAGGATTGTCTGCGCTGGCCCCGGGTTCGATTCCCGGAGGGTGCAAGACTTTATTTTTGAAATTTTTATTTCTTTTGGGTATTATTTATCTCGATTTTTTGGAGGTTGATTATGTTTTTGGTGGGGTAATCTCGAGATTGAGGGGAAGCGAGATTTCTTTTTGGGTACTCTTTTGTTCGGTCAACGCGATGAGTGAAATTGGACTTACTCATGTTGTACTTTGTCATAGTGGTGATTCACTTGATGTACTACTTCTTGGTCTATGGTAGTATGTCGGGCAAACATTTCAAATTGTAGTTACAAGCTCGCTTTTTGCGTAGAATAAAGGGATATAGCAACTGAGGGTTGTAGTATAAATAATCATACTAGATGAATGATTTGAGTGATGAGTTCTATAATACAAATCTACAAGCTATCTACCTACACGATTTTCATTTCCCATTTTCCTTGTCCATGAGTGTAAATCATTATCATACAATCCAGCCCGAAAAACACCATCCCGCCGGCCTCTATCTTAACATAAACCCAACCTTTTCCCACTCCCAAAACAAATACAACCACCTTATTTATCTTCCCCTTCCTTGGTTTCTTCACCTTCTTTAATTTCTTCCCCGCCTTTGGTTTCTCCTCCCTCTTTGATTTCTTCAACCTGTTTGATTTCTTCCACCTCTTTGATCTCTTCCAGCGTCTTTCCACTCTTTAAAACGACCGGATCAACAACCCTCACCGGTTTATCAGCATCCAACAACCTTTGCTTTTCCTTCCACTCTCTTCCCTTCTCAATATACATCTTCAATACCTGCATAAAGCTATCGTTATCCCCCTTCGCATCATAAGTATTATTCATTGCTCTAAACCTCCTCATAACAAGCATTTCATACAAATTATGCACACGGTCATTATCATCCTCAATCTCAGCCAAAGCATATTCGACATCCCATTTATTTTCTTCGGTGAGGTCAACGGGACGATCGGTGTATTTGCCATCGACTTTGTTGCGGATAGCGAGCGTCATGCCTAGAATCTCTTTCTTGGAATCGGGGAGCAATGGGGTTGCTCCGCGTTGTGATTTTGGTGCACTAGTCTCGGCTGCTTTGATGCCTTCTTTTGTTAAAGGCCATCCTAATGCGTCTTCGAGAGAAAACATGTTCTTCTCCTTGGAGTCTGTTCCCTCTGACCCAACGGAGAAAGGTTCCTCTTCGATAATAATGCTTTCTGACTCTAATGTGGCAATACCGTCGGGATTTTTGGGTGCTTCGCTCCCTGGCTCCATGACATCATTCTCAGGTTCCATTGTAGCAACCTCCGGATCGCTGGAGAAGTCTTCTTGCGATTCGACTGACTCAGTGATAATATCCTCTTCGGTAATCTTGCTATCTTCCGAAGCTTCCAAAATTTCCGGCTCAGTTTCTTGAATTAGGTTCTTCTCTGCTCCTTCGACTGGATTACTCTTCTCTAAATCATCCGAAATTTCCTGGGTAGTCGCTTCAATTAACTCCTCATCGACCTCCACGACTGGATCCCTCCTTTCTATATCTTCGGAAATTCCCTGCTCGGTTCCTTGAATCGACGTTTTTTCTGCCTCTTCAACTGGACTGCTCTTGTTCTCTGAATCTTCCAAAATTTCCGGCTCAGTATCTTGGATGACCTCTTCTATCGATTCTTCGGCGGGATTATTGTCGTTCTCCGACTCCTCTATGATGTCTTCCAGGGACTCACTAGCAGAAACGTCCACGGCTAGGTCCCCTGTCGTCGAAACACCTTCAACTTGATTTAAAACCTCTGGGGCATTGCTTTGATGTTTACTATCCTTTTCAAGAAGATCTTCCGAAGTAGATGCTTGTTCAGACTTATTTTTTTGGTGCTCGTAGTCGAAAAGCTTGTCTAATTCATGCGAGGTTGCTTCGTCTTCATCCATAACCGCCAAATCCTCATCCGCAAGAGCCTTGCTTTCCTCAGATTCAAAATTGTCTGTGTCCTCAACCTCCACGGGCTCTTCAACAGGCTCTTCCGCCTTTTCTTCATCGAGCTCATCTCGCTCCAAGGTTTCTTGAATTCTTGCTTGCAAAGCATTCCATTCAGCCGCCTTTTCATCCTCTGACTGCTCTTTAGGCTGAATACCCAGCACTCTCTCCTCAAATTCTTCAATGGCTTTTTTGTTTGTATTTTGGATCTTGATGATTTCGCTTTCTTCAACAGGCTCAGCAAAGATGTACATGAAAGGTGTCTTTGTATCTCTTGTTTCGAAATGCAAACGCAGTGACTTTTCGGGAAATCGTGCTATTGCTTTGTCGAGGACGCTATTGAGCAACTTCACACTGAATTTGAATTCGGAATCTCCAAGAGTCGTGTTATCAGTTCCATGCAATGCGTAATCTATCTCGCCCAAACTAATATATTGGAACCCAAAAATTCGCTCGATGTTGTGGAAAGCCACAAAAATGCCGTCCATCCGGCCCATACGGACTTGAAGGGAATATTTTAAGAATGCAGATCGTATCATGTCATAATATTCTCGCTCAAACGACTCCCATTCTCCATGTCGGCCACGGATCTGGTAGCCTTTCCCTTCCTCCCACTGTGCCATGTCCATTCTAATAGAAACTACAGCTCGAGTCTTGAGATCAAACATCCCGGTGCCTGGTAATCGCGAATCGTAGGCATCGAGTTGAGATCGTAAAAGGAAGTCCCCCAACTTTGAGTAGTGAAATTCCTCCGGATCGTTTCTCTGTTCTTCTGTAATTTGGTCTGAGTTTTCTTTCTTGTACTTCTCGAAGTCGCTGGTTGGAAGAGTGAGAAGCTTTTCCATAGACTTGCCTAATGACATGAGGACATTGGCCGTGTCATATTGTTTGTCGGCGTCAATGGCATAAACACCATCTCTATAACGCAAGAATATAGCAACAGGTGCCCGTGAGATGTTCGTAAAATTCTCAAATGTAGCAGGGAAACCCTTTGAAAGGTTGTCAAACTTGATTTTGCGCCACTGGGAAAGGAGAAAATGAAAGTGAGCTAAAGCAGAGGTCATACTAGATGTAGATCCAGTATACTTGAGTTTCTCCAACCGAGCTCTGCTTAATAACACTTCATCTCGGGATGAAGTAATGTATTCCTTAAGTGCAGTGAAGTCAAACTCCTCGATTGGCATAATTTCCTGAAGATAGGGATCGAAGTTGAATACTCTAGACCGAGGATCCTGCAGTTGATACACCCCAGGATTGAAAAGCACTCGATCCAAGCCGTACGATAAGCGAGGGACTTCAAGCGGTTCCTCGTTTAGAGGAGTGAGCTTGAGCTCATCAGCAGATACTGTCTCAATTTTGATTGAGCCTATCTTCTCTGACTTTCCTCTGACCGCACGTACTTTACCTAAGCGCTCCACTTGTGACCTCACAGCGCGTACCTTGACCTTGGCCTCCTCCTTGGATGCCTTTTTAGACGCGCGTACACGTTTCACTAATGCCTTGGTTTCAGGAGTGGCTTCAGTAGCATTGGAGGCCGGCTGTAGCTTTGCTCTGCTCTTCTCCTGTTTGAGATGTGACTTGGACTTAGAATGGGGTTTCGGTAAAAGTGCCTGTCGAAGTTGCTTCACCAAAGATCTCATTTCGGCCTTTGGAAGCTCTCCTTTTTCAATCAAATTTTCGAGGGACTCCTTTGAAATAGTTGGGAAATCCTTCTTATCACTAGACTGCCCTTCTTGCAAAACACTGCTCCACACGCTGCTGTTCTCTTCTTGTGTTGTCGTATCTGAAATTGTCTGGGATCCATCGTCTTTCCTACCAAGATCTATCGATTGCGAAGTGTGAGGAGCTTCTGAAAGCTTTCCCCTAGTAGACTGAGAAGAACCTCCGTCGGCATTCTGTTGTGCTGCTGTTTTGCTGATGCTTTCAACCGGTTCCGATCTTTTCTTTTTCGCTTCTAACTTTGCCAATTTTCGTAGCTCTTTTGCCTCCTGTTTCCTCTGTTTCTTCGATTTCTTCCCCTCCACTTTATCACTCGCTATTCCATCCTCTAGCTTGGGTTCTTCCTCCTTCAGCTTCACTTTGTCCTGCGAATTTTCACTTTCCGCTTTGACCTCTTCTGCGTCTCCGTTCTTTTTCTGAGTTATCTCCTTCTTCTCAGCCTCCTCATTTGTACTAGGCTCTACAACACTGGCCAAGGGTCCCGATTCTTCTGCCCCCACTTCATCTCCCACGGTATCATCTCCAAGAGCCTCTAAGGATTGCCTGAGACTCATTAACGTTGCCGAGGGCATCCGCTGCCGTCTCCTAACACCCCTGGCATTTCTTCTTTCGGGTCGAATCGCTTTGACTGCTGTGGAGGCGCTTGTTGAAAAGTTCGGAGCTGCTCTGCGGGGTGAGAGAGCATTGCTACTGTGTGGTGCAACAATATTGCATAAACAGGAGGCGCAGATGTAGGATTGATTAACCACCGAAGCCCTGCGAGATAATATGGGTAACATGAGTGCAATTGGTGCGTTTTCGAAGAATTGGGTAAGTATTTACTGCGTGTACACATCGGAAAGTTTTTGAAGGGATGATGGAGATCTTGAGAAATTTAGCCGCGGGTGCGTCAAAATTTGACAGGGATGTATAAATGTTAAGCGCGAGTTTATTGGTCATATGCACAAGTGCAATCTCTAACTTTAATAAATACCATTGTACAGAGGATTTTGAGGATGCCAAAATAGGCTTCATGTATTCGTGCTGCTATCAAGGAAATTTTCACTACTGGTATATATAAACAGGGGCTTAGGAGTAAGCTTTTGCTTCGCAAATTGATATTTACCCATCATACAACAAGCATATTAAAATCCAATAAGTAAAAATTAACCCAGTTTTTAAGATCCCATTTACCTCTCATTTTCAAATATTGGTCAGCCTTACTTTATTTGTATTTAAAGACCCCCTCTTAATCCAAGACAGCCAACAGCAAAAGCGCAAATGGGTATATATGACATAAATCCGGGTCTTCCCCACCATTGACTCCGATATCACAGTAAACTCCTTAGCTATTAAAGCTATGCACCTGAAATTCCACATACCGTCCTTATTATTGAAATCGACTATCAATGCCTCACTTGTTCCGTTTGGATTGCTCGGCAAGTGCCTCCGCATGCCCCCTAGCCCACTGGGCCTCCTCTCTCGCCCCTTGTACCTCGTAACATCCCGCAAGAAGGCCATTGTTGACGCTCATCCATAATGTATTGCGAGTTTTACCGGCTTGAACGGCTGCTGCACTTGCACTCTTTAAGGCTTGCTCTCCAACAACACCAATGAAGAACCGACTAAACATTACGCCAAGTGTAATGCAAAGAAAGTGCACATTTGCTGTGGCCTGAGCTCCATTCAGAGCGCCTTTGAGTTCGTTCTTAATTCTCAGTAGTGAGACTGGTGGCTCGGTCCGGAGGGAGGCGACAGTCAAGTGGAATGCCGTTTGGATGTCTATGTTGGGGTGTTGTTTACAGAGAGGCTCTAGCTCCTCTATCAAGGCAGTGTTCTGGGCCCGATCTGCTCGATATCCATCTTGGAGGATCCATAAACGGCTAAGCGCTGCCAAAATTCGGATATCTCGCTCCACTTGCTCGGCTGATGACAAATTTGAGTTTTTCGGTTCTGATAGCTGTAGTTTATGGTCCCGGAAGATGCGCAAAGCGCCCTCAAAATCGCCACTACCTTGAAGATAGACCCCCTTGAGGAACATCAAGAGGTAGTCGAAGGGTCTGGCAGGATTTTCTTCCAAATTTCGCATTGTTGTTTCGAGGCCATCGAGACATCCTTTCAATTTGTGCCAGTGACCAACACCGGCCCATGCAAAACCCATATACATGCGGATATAGCAAGATAACTGTCCTCGCCACTGACGTTTGCTAAGATGGTCTGATAACACTCCTGACGAAATTTTTGTTTGGCGTAGCTGAGCTATTTCATTGGTCAGTAAACCACAACGTCGATAGCGACTATGAACGTACCTTCTACTGCATCCAGCCCAGCTTGTAAATACTTGAGGCCTTGTGACTGTTGCTGGCGATCATCCATCGGGAGGTTGTGATCATCCGTGAGATCTTTCTGCTCATGTTTGTGAAGAAGTACGATACCAATTAATAGGGATCTGTCTCTATTTTAGTAAAATGGATGATATTAAGGGGAGGTACACCAACGTAATCGAATAAACATCTCTCCTGCTCAAGGATGACACCATCAGCTTGTCTCTACCATCATTACCAATTCCCAGAATGGCTTGCGTGTCTTGACTGATCACTTGGGAGCTTTTCGAGGTTCTATTGATTGGAATCGAGACAGGCTCTTCCAAATGACCCCAACTAAGGTCTTTTAGACTCTCGTCCAAGGCGGTTTGCATGACCTTCAATTTGGTGCGGATTATTGCATCCTTACCTTGCTTGATGGCACTGGCTAAATCTAGAATATTAATGAGGTTGAGGAGCTGGGGTATATTGCAATCGGGTTGCAACTGGGTTCTCCGTGCCGCTGCGATCGCCCTTTGAACATGTTCAAGTGACTCAGGGCCCGTCATCTTTAAGTGTGCCACAGCTTCCATCAGAGACGCCAAAAGATGTATGGCATCGTCACCTTGTTGGCTCGCAATATTGGCTATCGTCTGCAGGTTCTGGACAGCAGCATGATTATCTGAGAGAGTTCCAGATTGCATCGCGTAAGATGAGCGAAAGAAGCGGAAAACGTAGACCCAAGGATAATGTTGATAACTAAATATTGCCTCAGCAAGATAAATAATGAGTATGCATGGGTACTTACGCTTGGGAATCGGCAATATGGCTATCGAGTGCTTTCATCGCTACTTTGCGGTTCTTTAGCGCCATAATTTGAATAAGTAGGAATTGCATAGCATATTTAAGATCAAAATAATGGTTCTAGGTCTTGCATTAGTCCCATCATATAAAGATTGTAAATTGCTTACTCGTTCACAAAGAGCAATTCCCTTGGTCAATGTCAATTCTGCGTCAACAGGATTGTTGGTTTCTTCAAATAAGACTCCAGCAAATCGCAAGCGTATCGTCGCCTCCAACCTCGGTGCTATGCGAGTATGCTTCAAGGCAGTGTCCAAGCAACCGAGACCCGTTGCAATCAAATTGGTATATGTATCGACCTCAGAATCTGCCATAGTTGGCGCAATCGAAGGGGCCAGATCGTGAGCCGCAGCAAAGTACTCTTCTGCCAAAGATACAAGGAGGTTCGGCATATCTGGCTGTCGATTCATCGAGGGATTCGAAGGTGTTCGTGGTACTGGTCTGGGTGTAGACATTTGCATCTGCTGACTGCTAGGGCCTTGCACAGATGCCCGTTGGTACGGCTGCGAGGGACGAGGAGCAATCGGTGATTGTTGCATGAGCTGTGCTGGAGAAATATATTGCGCGGGAGATGGAAACTGTTGGGGCATCCGTTGGATCGAAGACTGTGGATACATCTGATTACTTGAATATGAAGCAATTGCTGGAGAACTAAATTGGCTGTTCTGCTCCCAAGACTGGTGATTCCGGTCTGGATTGTAATTCCTGTTCCCATTTTGGGGGGTTTGGGGTGCCATCAGGGGAGGCATCTGAGAATGTGAATGTTGTAGATGTAAATGTTGAGGATTGTATTGTGCCGGCGGCCCTTGTCCGGGCCAGGAGCCACTCCCATATCTTGGGTCCTGATTGCCCTGGTACGACATGACTCTTCTCTTGGGAGTAATCCTAGTGTTCGGGATCCCCTCACACAAAGTCTCCATGAGGTTGACGCGACGGACCTGGATGACATAAGCAGACATGAACAGGGCGGAGGTCGGGGGTAGGACCACCGACGGCCGCCCTCGCCGGCCGAGGCAAGTGGTGCAACCCCTGTTCCAACGGTGACTTGAAGATGCGGGCGTGGTGGAGATTCATAGTAAAGACTGGTATTTCTGTTTACTTCCTCATGTTATCCTTGTCTTCCCATGTGTTCTTTAGGTCGTCCATGTTACTACAACACACCCCTCCTACGCTTTCCGTCGCCTCAAGAAGCATATAAGAAGCCGCTTCCGACTATCCGCGATACTCTACTCGTCTAATAAAGTCACCATGGAGTGGCTGGGGCGTTCTCGAACCTCTTTCCACGCCAATGAGGAAACCCTTATACTCGCCAAAAAGGACGGATCAAAAACCAATCTGTTGACAATTTGCCAGGAATCCACGCCGCCATGTCAACTAAACCCTCTCTTGTTCAATGGCCACCTTCAAACCGCGTTAGTCCCCTGTTTTAACTCTAGGATAACCCATATGTCGAGATTTCACCTTCTCAGTTGAGACCATCGCTGACTGAGAAACTTTAGGTGGACGATGTTCAATGATGATGGGCCACCAATAAATTACAAGCGCAAACTGTTCGAGAATGAAGACCCTCTGTTCGCTGGCTCTTTTGCGGTTGACTTCGTTGTTCAAGACACCCCAACAGAATCCGATTCCACTCTTCCTCCCCGGACAACTTATTTTACAGAAGAAGAATTCGAAAGCATTGGCTCACTAGACAATCGTCCAATGCTCGTCACTCTTCATGGCCTATCGGGTGGTAGTTTCGAAAACTACCTTCGAAGCGTATTAGCACCTCTTATTGGTGCTGTTGGAGATGAACAATGGGAAGCTTGTGTTATCAATTCCCGAGGATGTGCTATGCACAAAATCACAACCAGTGTTCTTTACAATGCAAGAGCAACTTGGGATTGTCGACAAACCGTTGCATGGTTACGGAAAGTCTTCCCCAATAGGCCTCTTTTTGGAATTGGCTTTTCTCTGGGAGCTAATATTCTGGCAAATGTAAGTGCGTTCAACTCACTATTTATGGTGTCCTACTAAAAATAAACACAGTATGTTGGAGAGGAAGGATCCTCCTGTGTTTTAAAAGCAGCTGTGGTAGTCTCAAATCCGTGGAACCTTGATGCAGGATGTTTAGCACTTAAAAGAACCTGGTTTATTCGAGAAACTTACTCAGCAACTATGGGAAGCAATATGAAAAAGCTCATTGAGCTCCATTACGACCAACTATCCAAGAATCCAAAGCTCAACTGGGAAAAGATTCGTAGCGTCAAGTATCTCTATGAGTTTGATAGAGAGGTTCAAGGTCCGACTTGGGGATATCCAACCGAGAACTGTTATTACCGTGATGCATCAAGCGTTGACAGTCTGCTTGCTTCAAAGATACCCGTTTTTGCAATCAATGCCGAAGATGATCCTGTAAGTCCAGCTCCCTACCTTCCCCCTTAATGAAATCAACTAACATCATCTAGATTGCTGTTAATGAAGCAATTCCATACGAAGAATTTAAACATACTCCCAATGCAGTACTATGCACAACTTCCCAGGGTGGGCATCTCGCCTGGTTTGATTTGCACGGGGATAGATGGCATGCCCGACCTGTAAGTAGAATTCACTCCCTGCTAGCTAAATTTTACAAAATACATAGTTAATTTTCGAAATAGGCAGTGAACTTTCTCAATAAAATGGCCTTCGAGATTGACACCTCGACTATCATGCCATCAGCAAATGGTGTTGTAGAGGGCGAGAAGAGGAAGGCCAAATATGACCCGACACGTCGAAAATGGGGCTACTAAAGGATTTATCTTCCTCCTTCGATAGTTGTTTGGTGAAACCGTGAGGGTGAGAAAGGATATGTTGGACTTCCTGACCATGCACTTGGTGCCTACCTAGCGAGCATTATTCCCCTTTGTTTTGTATACAAAACACTCGTTAGATTAGCAGTTTGATACACACCTAGAGTACTGACCTGTAACCTTAGCATATCTAGAATACTCATACCATGATCCAATGTAAAACATTTTCCATAGTATTCATAGCTAGGTTTACTCCTTATGAGTTCCTCAATCAGGTCTCATTTATTCAAATCATTTATTCGAATACCCATTGTCAAACAGGATAGTAAACTCTCCACATGTAATACCATAAAGCCGTTTTCCATATTATCGATTTTCGGTTGCGCTAACCAAAAAGCTTCTGTTATCAACTTCTTTCTGCTAAAAATTTTAGTATACATCATCCTAAGTACCCTATCGATAATGAAAAAGATGAAAAAAACGCAGAAGCCAGTTCTTAAACCCGGAATCATCACTAGTCTTATCAGTGTTCAAGAAGGCAGTTTAATCAAGGAAGGAACCCAATAGTAAACAGTTCCAGTTGACGGTTATACTAATGACCTAAATGATTTCGTGTTAAGGATTTTTTAATATACCCTGCCACCAACTCAAACCCTGAATTAAGCTCACTTCCACGAGCAAAATGAGAAGCCCCTGCAGGTGTCTCTTCCACCCCCGCCCTTTCTGAGAAACTCATCTTTAAGTGACATAGGACAAATTTTACGAAAATAATTTTCTCTAGATGTCACTTTCGATTTACATCTCTAAAAATCGCTTGAAATCCTCGACTTGTAGGCCATATAAATAGTCACCCTATTATCATGTCCAGACTATAGAGGGAACAGTCCAATATGGCCACGTACCATCTGAGGATTTTACCCAACTATCCCGCCACTCCTCACTAAATACTTCCAGACTTCAAATTCACCAATCAATCCTTATAATCACAGCTACCCATAATACTTAGTTTTATATTCCTCTTCCTATTTTCAACGCAAAATTTCTTTTTTCGCTTTAAGAACTCATCCTATAATCCTCTTTCGCCTCGCTAAGCTAAGACAGGGGAACATGAAATAGGAGGTTACGAAGTAACCTTATTCTTTATATAAACCTAACATTTACTTCATCATAGAGTCTAGTATAGAAATATATATATATGTGTATATATTATTCTCTCATCATAATATACCCATCCTATCATCCCCAAACAAAAATAAAAAAACACACTATAAACTCACTTTCCCCTCCCCCCTTCCCCATCCCTTCTTAAACCGCATCACCAGCCCTTAAAGGCACAACCGCATGTCTCGCCCTCAGCCTCGTAATAACCCTAACATGCTCCACCCCCAACCCAACCCCCTTACTACTAGCCAACAACTGCGCCGTCTTAATAATATTCTTAATCTGCCTCCCATTCAACTCAATCTCCGCCAACTCATCAATATCCTCCTCCGTAAAGCCCTTTCCCTTCTCCCTCTTCCCTCCCTGCCCCTGAACCTGCGTCCCCAAGAACGTTTTCCAAACCTGTTTTCTCGACGCGACGGAAAGATTACCGTATTGGAGGGAGAGATGAATACGGGATTCGAAAGCGGCATCGATGTTATCGACGCGATTGGAGGTGAGGAAGAGGAATCCTTCGTAGTATTCTAGGATACGGAGGAAAATGGAGACGAGTTTGTTGCGTTCGAGATCATCTTTTTTTATTTTCTCGTTAGTTTTCTTAAAGTCTTTAAAGGATTAGGAAAGAGGATGGGGGGAGGGGGGAACATACGGGTGCTTCTCGCCTCTAAAAATACATCCGCCTCATCCAAAAGTAAAATCGCCTTCCATTTCGTCGTCATCTTTAAAATCTGCTTCAGACTCTCCTCAACTTGCCATGGCTCCGTTCCTAAATCCCCAGCACTCATCATATATAATGGAACTCTCATACTTTCCGAACAGGCCTCTGCTGTCAAAGTTTTACCTACGCCAGGAGGTCCACTCAATAGCATAATAATCCCTTTTCCTTTTCCTTCAATGATATCATCAAATGCTTGTTCTCGCTTAATCTGACTCTGGGCGAAAGCCAAAACGAGATCTTTCGTATCATCAGGAAGTTGGAGGGAGGAAAAGGCTTTGTCATTCCAAGTTATTTCTTTGACGTCGGCGAGGTTGAGGTTTAGCCATAACTTGTCTTTCATAGAGTATCCGCGTAAGATATCGGTGGCGAGAAGGTATTGATAGGGTGTTAACGAAATTAAAGATTCTCCTGTTTCGGAACCTGGAGGAGGGGTGTAGGAATCATCTTCATCGAGATCGTAGACTGTGATTGCGTAGTTTGGATTGGCTTCTCCGAATGCAGCTGTATCGAGGATAACCCGACTGTCGACAGAGTATTTTATACCGAGGACGGATTTTCCGACACCCTTGTAGGCTTTAAAGAGATAGGAGCAGTGGGATTCCCATTGTTTGCCTCGGGCGATACATTTCTTTTGGAGATTAAGAGTGTCGGGATGGTATTTCAGAGGGAAGGAGGAGAGTTCGAAAATCCTCTTCGTGCCGGTGAATTTCTTGATTGTGACAATCTCATCTTCCATACCGAATTTGGTTCCTGTCCATTCGACGAAGTGGTTTCGGATGAAGAAATCTCCATTACAGTCATGACCGTAGCTTGTGACTCTCATAACTCTATCAGACTCTCCTTTGCGTTTGTAAATCAGAGTTGCTGGTTCGAACATTGTCCATAGATACTGGAACGTGATGACCTATAACATATCAATTAGTACCCAAATATCCGCATTCCCTCCTTGAAAACACTTACACCATGCTTCAACAAATCATCCCTAGCCGCCAATGTCGTCCCCAACTCCGCATAAAGGATCTCGTATAGTAGATCCAAATGAACTCGCGTATCCAAATCTCCCTCCTCCTTTCTCGCCTCCATAAATCCATCCCACCTATGGACAAATGCTTCAAAGGGATTCTCAAATTCTAATCTATCCAAATCCGTTGTGACTCCATCATATCCTCTAAACACTCTCCCCAGCACCTTCTTTATAAGCGGGCTCTGAATAATGATCGAATGTAAAGAGAACTTCTTCCTCGCATCGGTAGATTTCGAATTTCGTTTAAGAATGGCGAATAAAGCAGTTTCATCATTCTCAGCTGCTTCTTCAATGTTCGTAGGATAGGTTTTCGTCCACGCCCCTTCTTTATCGAGATAGAAATCTATCGCTTCGCATTTCATACCCGGTTTGGCGACTTTGACTAATTCCTTTGATGTAGCTGGTGTTGTAGATGTGCCGTTGGTATCGGAAGCAGCTTCGACATTGGGAGTAACCGTGACATAACCATCAAGACTTGCATCTTCGTCAGTCTTATCCGATTCTGCCGTCTTCGATGCTTCGCCTTCGGTCTCCTTGTCTGCCGCAGCGGAGGTAGCTTCTTTCTCGGGGGTCTTGGAACTTTCCCCCTGTTCTTCCTTCTCAACAAGCCTCCCTTTCTCCTTTTCGTCCTTCGCAACTTCAACAGTACTTCCCTCTCCCTCGGCAACAACGGGATCACCGTACAATTCCGCAGTGGTAGCTGTAGCCATTTTGTCTGATTTTCCAGGACCAATTTGAGGAGGAATAATTTTTCTTTCTGACTTAGTTAAATGTAAATCAAGCAAGAAAAAAGAACACTCTCAACAATCAAGTATATCTCAAATAAACCGCCAGAAAAGATAATCAACAACAAAGGTGGGAAAAAAAACGAGGCACACAAGCACCTTTGTACCAGTCAACCACAAGGCTCCCACCACACATCGCCTCGCAGCCTCACTCCTGCGACCCATCTCACCCTCACGCATGCCCACCAGGCATCACATCTCATCTTCTCCCCCGTCTCCGTCCCAGTCCCAGTCCGTACCATAAAATCCCTCGCATAGGTACGGTAAGTCCAACACATCACACCGAAGAAATATGCGTGCCTCTCCCATACATATCCAACCCTACCGTGCATGTACATGATGCAGCCGCCAACAACAACAACCAGAAAGTTCCAACCAAACCGGAAATCACCCTCCATGAAACCCCCCCGATTGGTTAAGCCCAAAATACTCACTAAGAACAAAAATACATATTCCTCTGTTTGCATCTATCCAATGCCTCCCGGCCTCTACCTACCAGCACACCTTCCTCACAACACTTCTCCACTGAATGGGTAGTTACACGACCATCGATCCAGACGAGGCGAGGAGTCACAGCCCCACCGGCGAGTGAGCGGACTCCAAACATTGCGAGAAGTTATGTGGGGAAATCCCCCCAGCACAGTCAGCCACAGCCCTCGCTGCCTGAACCCACCACGCAAAACCCAGCCAACCACAACCCACCATGCCCTCTCAACCTCATTCATCACGGTCCAGCACCCGCCACCACCCCCAAGCCTTCAACTCAAACCTCACCGCAAGGCATTCTTCAACATCATCTTCCAATAAACTCCCTTCACCACCTTCTTCGTGCATACAATCCAAAACTGCGGGGCCACCCGGGCGACTGTTGCCTGTGCTCTATAACGAGACATTTCCCCAATACTCGAGGGGTCCCAGGCAGTCATGCATCAAGGCTTGAGGCTCTGCCCGTTCGAACCGAGACCGACTAGGACGATGCCTTCCTTGGCTGATAGGTGCATGAGAACAAAGGTACCTTACCAAGCTGATCAACATACTTACTTACCGACACCCCAAAACAAGAGGGCTCATCATGCAAGAAAGAACACTTTGAGAAATATTACTAATTAACTTTTATTCTTTTTTGTTAATGGTATCATCGAAGAACCCCCACGTCCACCCCCTCACTTCCGTCCCAAAAATCTTTCTTCATGGTTTCGTTCGATTCATATGACAATCCATCTCCTCCCTCGATATAAAAAATCTTCCTAAAAAGTGACGAGCCCGATTCTAAAAAAAATTATGTACAATACTCCGTCATACAATACCCTCTTACAAGAATAAAGCAGCCAGCCCTCCAGCTGCAGCAGCGAAACTAATACCTACAGCAGCACCACCACCAGCAGAGACTTGAGGAGACACAGAATCAGTAGCCGTACTCACACTTCCAGTCGTACTAGCAGCAGCAGTAGGAGTACCCGAAACAGAGGTAGCTGGGATTAAAGAGCTGTTTGCGACTGCTGGTTGCGTGGTAGTGTTGTATGCCGAACATGTAGAGTTGACGGCAAGAGGGCAGGTGTCGTCAGTGCAGATACTTTGGAGTTGTGCTCCTTGGGAGGGGATGATGGTGGTTGGAGGTGCGCAGCGGACGTTGAAGAACGTATTGAGAGCGGCACCGACGACTGCGATATCTGCTTCTGCTACACCGAATGAGGCGGCGGAAAGGGCAACTTGTTGGATGAAGTAGGAGACTTCGGCGTAGGAGAGATCCATGAACCTATTTATCGTTAGTGATGGTTAGGAAGTGAGAGGGAGTAAACGTACTTGTGGACCTCGTATTGAGAGGGATGGGCGGAATAGGCTGGGAATGCAGCATTTCCCATAGCAGTGCAGCCGAGAAGAGCACCGAAGTACTCGTACAAGTGAGTTAGGAGCAGGCTGTTCTATGTTAGCTGAGCCCCAGCCGGAAAATGTTGTTGAACGTACTATTGATTCGAAGTTGTATCCTCAGCAGGCATGTTGTTCATTAGAGGAGCAGCTCCACCACCATCAAGGAAATTCTTGGATATTCCAGTCATACCACCCCTATTGGTCGACGCAAATCCACCATTGAAATAAGGAAGAAGGTCAACAGCCGTGCCATTCCAGTTCCCAGCAGCAAGGATACCTGGAACCTTAACACCAACATTCGGCAGCGTGTCTAGAAAATTATCAGCAAAGTCCATCTACACACAAAGTTTTTTCATTTTTGTAAATCTTACAATTTCCAATAACAGCAGTATTAACAACCAGAGTCAACAAAGTTATTTCATTCTCCACCGTGACATTCGTCAATAGAGCACCGGTGTAGTAATCGCAAATCGAGATATTTGCCGGACGTTGAGCAACAGCATAACCAACCGTTGTGGCGAGAGCAAGAGTCTTGAAAAACATGAGTGGAGATGATTCAAATATCAATCTCAAAAAGAGAAAGTTACAAGTTTTTCTTTTTAATTTTTGATGTTCAAGCCAATAGAGCAAGGTCGACCAAAAGTTGGTGGGTGATGAGGTGTGAAGAGAGCTGAATACAATCAAGGAACTGAAAAAAAAAAAACTAGAAAGAGGGGATAGGAGATATGATATGTAATCTCCTTGGGAAGGAACCCTCTTCACACCCCCCATCCCCCTCCCCAAAAAAAGAAGAGGAGTAACCATGAATAAACCCGACGCAGGGAGCATTCAAGATTTCCTTCCCGAAACTCGCACTTTCACCGAATAAGGCAAGCTCGAAGGGAACTAGTCGTAGAAGAAGTTTTGTTCTTCACCCAAACGCTAGAGGTCACCTCTCGGGAGTTCAATAAACGCCGATAATTGAAATTGTATCTTTATGATTGGTTGGTTGTTGCTTCTTTGGGGGAGCATGTACCTGTTCTGGTCGGAACGTCCATCTCCCGAAGAGATATCTAACAGGGATGAAGCTTTTGGAAACGAGATCTAGATCTAGGATGGAGGAGTGACAGAACTGCGCTTATGGACTTGCGCCGCATGATCTGTGTGGCTTTGAATAATACAGATGAATTAGATGTGTTTGAATCTCTTTTATTGAGGAGCCAAGCAGAGGTTGTTGAGGGAGATAGATATTCTTACTTAATGTATGTGTGCTTGAGAGATAGAATAAATAAATAAAGAGGAATAGGTGGTAGAAACTCTCTTCCTTCTCATGTCATTCTCATTCTTCCCCATCATCACTCTCACCTCACGGTACACGATCTATCCACTATAATCTAACCTTCGAAGTAATATTAGAATCCATCAACCCAATTCCCTCCGGGACCTCCGGGGATCACCATACCCTCCTAGCTTCCTACCCCAACTCATCTCACAACCTGATTCCCCCCCTGAAACAACTTATCAACGCTAAAAAAAAAAGCCCCTGTAACCCCAGGTAGGTAGGTACCTTCGTCCACCCATCGGGAAAATCCCCACGTCATTCCAAATTCGTTTGTGGAAATCAAACCTCGCTGATTGGACCACTTGGCTGAGACTAAAAGTTAAGCTTCTCTCTGGTGGAATGCCACTAGACCGTTTATGGCCTTGCCACACATAAAGAAAATATATATCACCGGATGAGAACCAATCCGTCGGATCAAGGAGAGAGGACGGGGGCTGAATGGGGTGTTGGATGGTGCTGATCGTAATACGAAGGGAGTTCAGGTGATCTGGTGAGGGAGGGAATGGGTAAAATTTCAAGGAACGTTGGTGAGATGAGATGAGACCGAGATGGAAAACTTTTTTCCCTTACCTCCCCAGGTACATGATTCCATCATAAAAATTTTATATTTTTCCGATAGGTACAGAATACGCATATTGTGTTTGATTTTTGATCATGCCGAGTTTCCAATCTCGGATTTAACCCATTTTTCTAACCCGCCACGAGCGATGATTTCTTGGACGTTGGGAGGAAGTTCCCCTACTTTTTGACTCCATGTTGTTCCTCCTTTGCCTTCGGTAATAATGACTTTACTCCTCTTTAAGTCCCAGACGAACTTCCATCCAGTTCGTCTTGTCAATACCTTCTCACCTGCTGGACTTGCTTGTTGTGCCGGAGGTGGAGAGTCCAGCTCTTTCCCGTTGGTCTTTTGGACTACGTCCAATTTGGAAAAATGCTCGCGAAGACGCTGAACTAGTCGAGGTACCTCAACGCCCATGAGTGCGTTGTTGATACTATTTCTGGCGAAGATGTTTCCAAAGCTGCCTGATACAACTAATGGGATTTTCTTGGCTAGAATGGCTGTGGCAGCTTGTTCTCTTGAGCTACCACATCCGAAATTGAACCCTGCCACGAGGATATCACCGGCCTTTGCAATCGATCCGAAAGTTGGATCGTAGTTTTCCATGCAGACCTCGGCCATCTTCTCCACTGGGACATTGTCTTGGTATGTATATTTACCAGGGTATATGCCATCAGTGTTGATGTTGTCCGCATCACAGAAGACGATTTCGCCTTCCACCTTTTCAGGGAAACCAGGCAGGATCGCGGTGACGGCTTCGTCTCCCGCCTCTTCCGCTGGCTCACTCTTCCCGAGGATTTCCTCCTCAGCAGAGCTAATAATTGAGTCGGCTTGGGCAATAATCTTATCAAGCGCCTCTTGAACGCTGAAAGCCCGATCTTCGTCTGCAATGCCATTACCTTCCCCGAGGACAACCTTTTCAACTCCAACGGGCTTCTCATACCATCCAGGTCCGCTGATTTTTCCACTTAATGCACTTGCTGCCACAACTTCGGGGCTGGCGAGATATGCCTTCGCGTCTGGTGAACCCATCCGGCCTTTAAAGTTACGATTGCTCGCACTGATTCCTACCTCTCCGGGCTCGAGTAGCCCTGTTCCAAGGCCAATACAAGGCCCGCAGCCCGCTGGTAACGGTGTTGCTCCTGCTGCAAGAAGTGTTTGCCAGTCTCCTGCTTCTTCGGCTGCCTCCTGCTCTAGTTTTGACGCGGCTGCAATATAAAAGTTTACACCTAGGGCAATCGTTGCAGGGGCACCGTTTCTGAAAGCCTCTCTGAAAACTCTAGCTGCAGCTGCCAAATCAGATGCACGAGAATTCGTACAGGAGACTAAATAGGCCTTGCTCAACTTGATGTTTTGAACCTCAAGATCCTTTAATGGAGTTGCAACTTTGACTGAGTTGGGTCCTGAAACATAAGGCGACAGTGTGGAAAGGTTGAGGTATAATGACTTAGCGTAGACAGCTCCCTTGTCAGCAACGAGTTGATTTGCAACCAAATCGTCAATTGCAGAGTGCGTGAATCGCGAGTCTTTTCCACCATCAAACAATGCAGCAGTCGTTGCTTTCGCCCTCATCCATGCCTGTAGCATCCCATCAATAGGAAACAAGCCAGTCAACGCCCCCCACTCTGTCGTCATATTGGCGATTGCCAGTCGATCATCTACAGGCAGAGTTCGCATTGTCTGCTCACTCCCTGTAAACTCTATTGCATGATTCAACACCTCATCGTTGTTGAATAGCCCACAGAGGGCGACGATGACATCCTTTCCCGTGACACCTTTGGGAAGCACACCTGTCAAAGTGACTTTGGCGATTGGGGGGATCTGCCACCACGTCTTTCCAGTCGCCCATATACTTGCTGCGTCCGTTCTAACCATAGCAGTGCCCAAGCATCCGACTCCGCCATACATATTGCTGTGACTATCGCTAGCCACCGTCATAGTTCCAGGCCAAGCATAGCCCTCTTCCACCATAATTTGATGCCCAATTCCTCTGCCAGCAGGATAGAAGTCGACACCTTGCTGTTTAGCGAACTCCTCGATCTGCCTATACTTTTTCAAGTTCGCTTCGCTCTTATTCTGTACATCGTGGTCGAGGGTCATAACGATTTGCTTAGGGTCATGGATTTTGCTGGCTCCAATAGACATGAACTTCAGAGCTACCGGCCATGAATTGTCATGTGTCATGCAATGGAATGGCGAGAGCGTCACATAATCCCCCGACTTGACAGTCTTGCCTTCTGCAAGACCCAAAGAGTATCTTTGCACGATCTTCTCGGTGAGGGTTTGGGGGTTCCGCGAGGGTGTTTTGAGGGACGAGAGAATCGCCGATGAGCCTGGATCCGAGGCTTGCGCGTGGAAGACATCTTGGAAACGCTGTCCGGTCGAGGAAATGGCGCGCAGACTGGTTCTTGGGGTGCGCACTGCGAGGAGACAGCGCGATGCGCAGGGTCGAGCCCGCAGGCCCTGGAGGCCAAGTCGTTGCTGGGAAGAAGCTTAGCTTGGCTGGTCAAGTTGGGGGAGAGCAGAGGCCGCATACTGGTATCATATTGCGTCCATTGACCCAAGGTGGTGGGAGTGAAGGGGTGACTCCGTGGAGGCTCTCTCTCATTTCTGGCCCAACTTTTTCTGGTGTTCCGAATCGGCGGGCTGCTGATTGGTGGCCGGGGCAGTGGGTGTGCTCGCAACACGCCCGGCAAACGCGAACAGACGCCTGCAGCCCGGAGTATGTACTGTAACTGACATCAGATGGACGGATGCCCTATTTTCGCAGAGACATAGGCTCCTGGTGCGACGCCGCGGAAAGTGACTGGTCGCCCTCGCGCCGCTGTTTGTTCCTCCACGTATCGCCGCCAGATGAACAGCAGCAGTTCGTTCCCAGACTTTTCATTGCCTGCTCCCAATCAGGTCGCCCCTGCAAGGCAATAGCGCGGGTACCAATGCATAAACTCGTGTCGTCAGCCCAAGGCCCTAAAACTCCTTGCTCTGGAACCGGTCTTGCCTTGCACCTGCTCGTCATTCGTCTTCCCAGCTGTCTGTACCACGCTCATTAACGTCCTCATCGACCCCGTTGCCCTCCGCAGGACGTGTTTACTTTCTATTTCACAGACGCGCCTTCCTTTCCTCCGCTACCTCTGCAACCACCTCCGGTCCAGACTCTGTCATGCAAGTATCCGACACCACCTCCAACTGCTGCTGAAAGAGCTTGCGAACCGTCCAGAACCACCCTATAACAATAACATGTTTCGTTTCAGCATTCCCGCGACTTCTTCTCTTCTTCGAAATACTTAAACCATGCGACCAATTTGTGCGGCCGAATAATACTAACTCACAGCAATGGCAATGGACCATCCAATACTTTCCCCCTCGATTCCGCGAATTATTCCCCCAACCAGGACACATTCCCGGAACCCTTCCAGATCTCCTACTCGTCGGCAGTTTGCAGACGATCTCCTCTCTGATCTGTCACCAGCTACAACCCTCGAAGCGTTTACTAATCCTTCGGGGAAACTGCAAGCCAGCGTCGAGGCAGCCTCCCCTTTCGAACGTGCATTTGGGCTTCGGGCAACACTCGCATCGAAAAAAATCCAGGAATGGGTCCGGGAGCTGCAGCAATGGCCGTGGCCATCTCGAGGGGGGTCCGTAGGCTTCGACATCCCCACTGCGAAAAGGAGGAAGCTATCAAACTCAAGCGTAGATAGTACAAACGATGAATCAGGGGAGCCAGAATATTTTGGCAGTCTGCTCGCATCCGAAGTCGCCCGCTACGAAGATCGTCTTGATGAAATCGAAGACGATATGGAAGATTTACATGTGGAGGAGATAAAGCGTCAAGTTCTGGATACACATTTTTCGCCCAAGTCTCGCCCTTCATCATCAGCCTCAAATGCGCCACCGATTCCGAATCTCCTTGCTACCTATGTCAGAATGGATGATTTCACGGCGATCGTCACAGCCACAGTTCTACAGTCCCTGCCCAACCTCAGTCGTTTGTTGAGGTTAATAGACGTTTGGTCTGTCAGGCTAAGAGTTCTGAGAAAAGTTCCTCCATTAATAAAAGGTTTGGAAGATGCTGAAAATGCGCTTCGAAGCAGCTGGGACGAAAGCGGAATGGTTGGACAGCCCGCCCAGGAGCCGGTGGAAACTTTATCTCAAGGGACTTTCAGTGCCATGAGGGCTGCTCTGCAGGACAAGGTGACGACTTTAGGGCAGGATTTGGATTACCTGCTGGATACACTAGAAGGACGACAGGATACTCTTCCGGAGAGTTGGCTGGATAGAATGGAAGCTATCGAGCAGAGCTACGGGGAATGGGTTGTTTCCGGGGAGAGAAAGGTTAAAGAGGGAGAATGGGCAAAATCAGCTGAGATTCTGAGGCTGAAGGAGGAAGCTCTTAGAGTAGCTAGGGAAGCAGAGGAGGCAGATAAAGCTCGGAGGAAAGAGGAGGAAGAGCGCCGTGCGCTTCTCCAAGCCGAGCAGGAAAGGCTCGACGCTGAAATGGCCCGACAGCAGGCTATCGCAGAACAACAACGGCGCCAGGAAGCAGAGGAAGCCGAGAATTCTCGAAAGGAGGAAGAGCGTCGTGCGATTCTCCGGGCAGAGCAGGAAAGGTTAGACGCTGAACTAGCCAAACAGCAAGCTACAATCGCAGAAGAGGTCAAGCGACGGGAAGTAGAGGAAGCTGAGAACATTCGGAGGAAAGAGGAAGAAGTGCGTAATGCACTTCTCCAGGCTAATCAGGAAAGACTAGATGCTGGAAAGGCCCGACAGGAAGCTGTTGTCGCAGAACAGATACGGCTGCAAATTACCCAGAGGAAAGAGGAGGAACAGCACCGTGCACTTCTCCAGGCCGAGCAGGAAAGATTAGCTGCTGAAATTGCTGCCGAAGTAGCCAAGCAGCAAGCTGCAATCTCAGAAGAGAAACGGCTAAAGGAAGAAGAAGCCGAGAACATGAGGAGGCAAGGGGAAGAGCATCTTGCTCTCCAAGCCGAGCAAGAGAGATCAGATGCAGAACTAGCCAAACAGCGAGCTGCCGTGGTAGAAGAGATTCGACTACGGGAGGTCGAGGCCAGGGAGAAAGCACTCGAAGTAGAGCGCAATGCACTTGTTCAAGCCGAGCAGAAAAGATTGGATGATCAAGTAGCCAAACAGCAGGCTGTTATCGAGGAACAAATACGCCTACAACAACTAGAGGCTAAAGAACGAGCACTTGAAAGGGAACAGGCTACTCTAGCAGCAGTTAAAATCCAAGCTCCTTCACCAAATCCCACCTCCTCTCCACAGATAGAAGAGACATCAGTTGAGACCACGCCGGTAATTGGGGAAATTTCGAAAGAAGATTCCGATCCCACGACACAAGAAGCTAGATATGAACATCCAAATATTATTGTGGATGAGCAGCTTCCACTGGTCCCTTTCGCCGAGGACGCTCGCGAACTACAGCATGAATACCCTTCCGTACCTGCTCCGCAAACACCAGTCACCCCGGAGAACAAGATCAACTTCTCTCAGCTACAACAAACTCAAACGGAGGACCCTGCGAAACTGACCTCTTCAGATTTCACCTCTGAAGGGCCTTTAGTATCGCCTGAAGAAGAGCCTATCCGAGAGCAGCCTTCCGTAGACATCCAGGAACGGAGTAGCGAGGAGCTCAAAATATCTCCATTCGAGAATGGGGACCTGTTGTCAAAGGAGCAAAGCCTACATTATCTGAATAACCGCAGTTCTGAGCACTATGAGGTCCAAGCCCAAGAACCTGTGGGCACAGTCAAAGAATCCATCGAACAGGCCAACCCTCAGTCAGAATCCACAAGCTCGAATTCTAGCATGATGATAGACACGGCCGAGTCCAGTCTTGTCAGTAGTGGCGTTGAGAGCAAACCCAGCTCCTTGCCCACGGATGACTTCAAGGATGTTTTTAGTCCTCTTCCACTTTCGCGATTTGCACCTTTCGATGGAGCTAGTAGCGAATTTTCCGAACCAGCAATCAACGATTTTGAGGAGTCTTCATTTCATGAGGATAGTATTCATGAAGTTTTAGAAGTGCACAAATCCAGCTCGGAGCCAATCTTATCTTCGTTGATGACCACTATTGATGGTGAAGCGGATCCACCATCGCCATCCTCAGAGTCTAGCACCTCGAGAACTTTCAAATCACCCGTCACCGAGTCGGATGGTGTCGCGGGTTCTCCAACCCAAAACATCTCCCAATTTAGTCGCGTGGGTTCACCTGAGGTGATATCTTCGCCTATTGTCCCGGATGAGAAATATCCCGATATATTTGGAAGTCCATCTCGTCGGCAATCGGTTGATGGAGATACCTTTGAGAAATCCTCAGAGGTGATTGTAGAATTGCCCACCTTTCAGAATATCCTAGAGCCCGCCGACAATACCCAAAAGCCGGAGTCATATATTAGCGCAACTGGTGGCCAAGACACGATTACAGTAGACTCGACCACTATCGCACAACCCACGCTTGAGGATTCATTCGAGGTGGAGCCTGTGACTACTCAGACACCCGAGACAACATCTACTACCAGCCCAATTGAGTATGGAGAGAATAGCTTAATCGGTCAAGATATCCCTATTTCTAACATCGTAGCCGAGGTTTTCGAAACACAGGATGAATCTGATTCACGTTATCTCTCAGATCCAGAGAAGTCGGAAAGGTCAATTCTGGAATTCTTTGATTCAACTCCTCTCTCCTCTGATGCCTTCAAAACCCCTCTCAGGCCTGCCCTCCGAGACTCTCCAATAATATCGGAGCACAGATTTTCAATAAGTACAATGTCTCCGGTTGCCGAAGAAGATCGAACTGAATTGCCGATTAATTCTGGAGACGGTGCTAATGAGAGTATTGTGAAGTCTGCTTCGCATCCAGCAAGAGAAATTGAGATGAGGGAGCTTGATTCCTTCATGTTTGCCACTAGCACATCCGGCAATTCAACGACGACATCGGCCGCTCATCGTGAAAGTATATCCTCTGATACGTCTACCATCGTTGATATACCAATTCGGCGTTCGGCGTCGCCAGTCCTTGCATCTCCTTTCTCACCAACGGCATCGAGTTTCCTAGACGCCGATGAACAGTCTCCAACAGCTGGTCGAACTGGACTACGAGCACAAAGATTCGATGATAGCCCCATTGGTCCGCCCTCGTTCGCGATACCACGTGGGAGCTCATCACTATCCAAAGCTCACGATCTATTCCCAAGAGACTCCACTCCCTCGCCCACGTCTCCAATTAAATTCAGCTTAAACGAAGCACCTGAAGCGTTCTCTCCACCCCGTCCACAAAGTCCCAAGAAACCAAATTCTGACGAGCAAATGCAACAGCAAATCAGCAATTTACTCGAATCGATACCAGCCCGCTTCCACCTAACGTCAGCCTTCAACACATCGCCATTTGCTGCTGAAACTCTGCGACCATTGAGAACCAGGCATTCAGCAAGGACTCTTCGATCAGTACGATCTAATTCCAGTATTAGCAGCTACGATTCTCGAGCGCCTACGCCATCATTTACTCTGGCGCCTGCATTTTCAAAGACCACTCAACGATCAAGGCCACCCAGTGCCAACCCTGAGATTAAGGTCTACCATCTTTCTCAGTCCACTGGCGAAGCCCCAATCAAGCTTTTCGTCCGACTTGTAGGAGAAAATGGCGAGAGAGTTATGGTTCGGGTTGGAGGTGGCTGGGCCGATCTTGGGGAGTATTTGAAGGAATACGCAAGCCATCATGGTCGCCGAGCAACAGGTGAAACTGCCGATAAGGTAGAGATCCAAGATCTGCCATCTCGAGCTCCATCAAGGGTATCCTCCAACAACTCCGTCCTGTCATCAACTTCGACCCTACGTGGCAATCCTGGATCTAGCCCAGCATCTAGACCAGTCAGCCGCATGGAGGCACGGCCTCGAAGCAGTCTACTGATCCGCAAAACTCGGAAATCTATGGGCGAGGCCACTGAGACAACGTACTCCCGTCTGGGCGATTATCGAACACCTTCTACACCTCTCCCAGCTATGAATCGGGCCGCATTCAATACCCCTCCTTCAGCGACAAGTCTCTCTAGCTCTCCAGGTGGACCTGGAGTAAGTGGTAGAAGCTCACGCCTTAGCTGGACGGAAGAAGATTCCAGTCTTGGTCTTGCTGGCCCAAAAGGCAGGAAAGTAACTATCAGCAAGAAGGATCAAGAATGGGTTGAAACCATGAAAGAGAAAGTTCGCCTAGCAAGCGCCGAGAAGGAAAAGAAGGAAAAGGAAAAAGAAGGTGAAGTAACCAGTCGAGCTGCTAGTTTCGGAGAAATGGATAGGATTGGAATGACGAAACGATTATTCCGAAAAAGTGAAAGTGGGAGAAGCAGTGTAGCTGGGAGGAGGGAAAGTGAAGGTGGAAATGGAAATGGAAATGGAAATCGAGGGAAGTTCTAGAAGTGTCGTTCTATTTTGCTTTGTGTTATTTCCTTGCGTGTTTCATTTGCTTTGTGAGGGCATTGGTTTGGTCATTTTCGCATTTGGGTTTTCTGGAGCGAGAAAAGGCGATGCTATCAAATACCCCCAATTTTCTTTTGTGATGCCACGAACACATATGGCTTTCGATTCTGGATGGATACACGTAGGGAGGAGGGGGGGTGGCCTTGGTTGGGGTTGGTAGGGGAGGAAAATCTTTTGTTTGGGGGCTGGGGAGGGAGGGAGCTTTATGCTGGATATATCATAGAGTGGTGTCCGGATCGGCTGGTTGGAATGGAATGCATTGAAGGAGGGGATACAACACCTTGGTACATAGATAGATGGCCTGGATTAGGTCAGGTTTTATGTACTATTACCGTACCTATCGTATGTGTGTGGAATACCCCATAAAAGGAACTAAAAGTTTGAAACACTGTTTTTTGGTGGTGTGGTGAAGAGATGTGATGTGGTAGTCTTGCGTATGTCATATTTCGGAGAGAGCACGTTCTCTACTATTTTTGATAACCCTGCCTCTTCGATGGAGAAATAAGTGGCGGATTTTGGCACTTAAGGTCGTGAATATCCCTTATAATTTCTTAAGTATTTAGGAAATTTAAAAGCTAATAGTTCGAAAATAACGATGACTTATCTAAGAGATTTTAATATATAAATATCCCTAGTAAAATTATTGAACCTAATGGTTCCAAGATTCCGATATTTAAATCGGCTACTTATTTCTCCTCCGAAGAGCCTGTCTATACTTATGTTTCACATAGGTATATTAGGATCCTTGTATTAGTACTCACCTTCGTGGTTTTTTGTGGTGGGAAGTAAACCAGGACGTTGCTTCAACAAATTCAAAAAAGGCACAAACAACTTCTTCTCTAAGACCTCGCCTTCCTTAGTCTCTTCTGCTGTTTTCGCATACTCCAACAATTCCTTCCAGCTCCACCATACCCATCTTTCACACTTCTCTGGCTCTCGAACCTCGGCCTCTTGGGTGTCATTCTCACGCTCACATACCATGAACATCGTGATATAATGTTTGTTGTCTTCTTTCATGATATCATTCGTAGCAGTCAGGTATCGAATGTTCTTAACTTTAAGCCTAGTTTCCTCATCTAATTCGCGGGAAGTACACTCCTCCAGTGACTCGCCAAATTCCAAATGTCCACCTGGGAGCGCGTAGGTCCCAGCACCATGAGAGTTGAGGCGTTTCCCAACAAGGAAGCAGGGATTGTCATGGGGCTCTTGTGGTGACGCGAGCACGAAGGCACCAACACCAACTCGGACTTGAGGTGGGACTGTAGCCATGGTCGGAGATGATGACAATTGTTGGGGATTATTGACGGCGGGATGTATCTTGTATTAATGGCTGGTAAGAGATTTTATCAGCTTACTGGAGAAAGTTGTGAGGGTATTCAGGTATGCCAATAGTGAGGCTTACTTACAGGTGTGTCTAGCTCTGAGCGTTGGACAAAAGAACTCTATTTTTAGAGATTTGTCGAATGATTTTTAAGTGTTTTAATGCTACTTTTGAGCACTTAATTTTTTAAGTTTTGGTTTTAGGGATGTTTTAGGAGACTTTCTGAGGGGAGAAAAGTGAGATAGATAGGGGGGTTTGAGATGGCTGTGGGTGTGAATTAAGAAATGTGAGGGAAGAGGGGAAGTGGGATGAGGAAGGATTCTTTTACTGTTGTTGTCAGGTGACCGATTGGTTTCCGAGTTTCGACTTGATAACCTTTATTGGGATATAATTAGAGAAGGGGACTGGTTGTAAAGGTATTTGGGTGATAGATAAGCCTCATTTTAGTTCGAGGGAATACTAGGCATTCAGAGAGTTTTAGTATATTCTAATTCTAAGAGATAGCTTCTTCCGGAGAAATAAGTAGCCTTTTTTGGCATATAAACTTTAGGACATTTAGGTCTAATGAATGGGTATTTATATATGAAAAATCTCTTTAATAAGATAAGTTAATCTTTAACTTTGCCCTTTTAGATATCCTAAGCATTAAAGTTTCTATTAGGAGCATTTACGACTTTAAATGTCCTTTCATTTTAACCGGTTTAGCATTAAGAGAGGAAATACTATTTACGCCCTTAGAGACATAGCAAAGGGCAGGGACGGTATAAAGTAATTCGACTGATTCTATGTTACCTAGAATTTCTATTTCTAGAAACTTCGGTCCTAACGGGGTTTATATACTTATAAAAAGTCGTCAATCCTCAATCGGAGAAGATAGTTCAAGTATATCAAGCTAGGTTCATCTTTCTTTTAATTCACAGCACTTAAAAGATATATAAAAGCAATAGATAAGGCTTCCTAGCAAACGAAATAAAACTTTCTAGAGCGAGTATTTACATAAATATCTTCATCTGTTACACCTCTTGGGTAGTAAGAAAAACCCTTATGACTTCTCTGGCTCTATGGGGTGCTTTCTTTGATTTTAAATTCTAGTTCTTCTTTTTTAGTGACAACTTTCAAGGAGCAAACATTTGCTCGAGGATCAGAATTAAAATCGAGTGGGATGCCGAAAGTAAATCTGAGGTGAGTAGCCTTTTCTTCTTATTATCGTTGATAATATTATTACTAAGCTTTCAAGGGTGATGTAAAACTTAGGTTTTAGATCAGTTTATGCTCGGATTTCGTATTACGAAAGGGCTTAGAATCAAACTCGGGAGAGTCTAGGAGAGAATAATCAATACTTAATTGACTCTGAAGCTATGACCGAATACATGATATAATACATCTAGGGCAATATTTCCCATACGTAGTGCGCTTTCAAATTAGTTGAATAGCTTAGTGCTATCTTTATACCCTAGCCGTCGAACATTACCCTTGGGATCTCAACGAGAGTAAAGAAGTCTAATCTCACAATCTAATTAGGAGGATCTCTCTTAATTTAGAAGTGTTTCAAATCGCCTCCTCTACCCCTACTCTAGCCCACGCAGGTTCAGCTTTAACTGAAAATTCTTAAAATAAGAGTAGTTGTATTCAAATATCCTATAATACTCTTTAAATCAGAGGTTAGAATTACTCAACAAATCCCATTGAATCATTACACTCTTTCTAAACAAACCTTCGTGATTATACCTCCATGTGGTTTCACCAGGGTTAATAAAGTAGAGCAACAAGAGACTGAAGTTGCCATAAGTATACCGCAAAAGCGGCAGCAACTTGGTAGAGAATTCGTATCTTCTGGACCACCCTTGAAGAGAGCAGAGAGTAAATCTCAAAAGATCCTGTATCATAATCCTACATCTTAATTTTTATTGTTCATAGTTGATATTCTAACTCTCTCGAAGAGAAGTCATGAAAAAAAGGGTATAATTGTTAGGTTAGAAGGTTTATGTGGATCTATTCTTGTTGTTAATACAACTTTCGTTGCTAATTATTTTTTCTCGCGAATTTCGGTTTCTACTCAGCTTCTACTAGGTTAGAAAAAATGAAGATATATCTCCCTATTCAAAACTTCGTCACCATTCTTACTCCTTCTAAAAACCATCCATTTATCACTACCATCATCTAATCACCGCATGGAAAATCCCATCCACTCTGCTTATAGTTCTATCAATCCCATGATCAAAAAATCTCATCCCTCGATGGGATTATAAACCTTTTCTAAAATTACCTAATTGAATTTTGAAAGATAGGAATCCACTTTACAACCGCTATTCAAGGGAAATACCACAAATTATAAGCACGTACTCGTAATTCACAACCCTCTCAGCTTTAGCAGTTCTTATTCAAATCACAAATTATATAAATACACCTGCGGGAGGGACTAATGATCAAAACCTATAAGTAATTGGTGGCATAGGACCTTTTTAGCTGCCAAGATCTCTATTTAACTCCAAACCATTGAATTCCAAGCCTCATGGTAACTACACTTGTCAGGGCTCGAAGACCAACACAGAAATCTCATTTGAAAGTCATTTAAAATTTACCTTGAAAAAGTAATCATTTAGATATATGGAGGTAAGAAATTAGAATTATTGTTGTCGATTTAGTTATTACTACCAATTATTTAGATTTTCTTAAGGATTCCTTCATAATTCATCTAAGCAGTATTGTTGGGTTAGAGACCAGACTTGAGAGTTATCAAAGTCTAATTAATTTATGATATATCTGACCTCATTGTTCTCTCACATAAGTTATAGTTTCCTTTGCTTGAATTTCAAAATTATGAAAGCAAGAGAAGCTTTTTCATAAGCGTCTGAAGCATTTCGACTTACTAGCTTGGGGTTCGGAGGGGAAAGATAATGGGCAGCGAAATAAGCTAGTTAAATGGAGAGTATTAGAAGGTGATCTGTTTTGCAAACATACGCAGTGATGATCATTGGTTTCCTGACGTAGAAGATCGGGAGATAGGAGAGTTGAAGAATCTTTTAAACCATAGCTACCCTCATTCTACCAACCCCCTGTTCTCGCAAAGACTGCAGTCCCCTTCTCTTTACCCTAATTGACGCTCTGATGTCGGATTGGGTGGAAAATTGCTAATATTCTATGAAAGATTCACTGGGAGACAACTTTTCTGGCCGCGTTGCAATTAAGCACCTGAATTCAAGATTGTTGCATCAGCTTTTCTTTTTAGTAAAGACAAACCTTGCAACAAAAACAACTTATTCCATGGTATCTTTTCCATTTTGTAAACCATATATTAACAAGAACCCAAGCAAAAGTTCCCCACCCAGAACGCCATATAATGCTACACAAGCCAATGCTTCCAACTTAGGCAAAAGAGACACTCTTCCTCTTCTTCAGCGGTTTCGTTCCTGCCAATGCCTCATCCCTCGTGTTCTCCTTTGGTTCACTGCGCGCACGCTTCCTCTTCTTCCTCAACCCCTCCTTCGTCTGATCCAGCTTCTCCTTTCGCTCTTCGTACCTCTTATCTGCCTCCAACTTTCTAGCCTCTCGAATTTCCTCCATCTGTCGCGCCTTCATCATTTTACTCTCGATTTGTCCTTCTTTATCCGCATTTACCATTGCCAGAATAGTCATCATACTCTCCTAATAACCAATTAGCTCCCATCCAAGAGCTCCCCTCCATCTCCATTCCCTAGAATATAAATCAAAACATACCCTATCATCCACAAAAACCTTCCCCTTCTTCTTCCCCTTCGGTTTCTCCACACCAATCGGCGTAATCATATTCAACGCCGGAATATCCAATTCCTTCTCCGTAAACACCCTTCTCTTCTTCCTCAACTTCGCCATCGGACCGCCCTCCTGTTTATTGTGCGTTTTCAGAGAAACACCTTTACTCTGTGTTCTTTTCGATTTCTCGGATTTGGGTTTGGAGACGCCATCGAATGTGGATTTCGTACTCGCCTTGCTGTTTTTTATACCGGATTTGTTGGCTGCATGTTTGGATTTTACGGTGGAGGTACGGGAGGGCGCCATTGTGAGGAGAGAGAGTGTCGACTGTGCAACGTGTGCTGGAGAGGTGGTGAGGTGGTGAGGATAGCTGTACGTTTTTTCTAGAGGCGCGATAAGATAAACTTTTGATGGCGAGGAGACTTTTTATTGCGGCCGCTAGTGTCACATTCCCAAAGTGTGGGGGGGGGATTGGAGACTGCTGCGAAATCCGGACATCTCACTCCCAGTCCCAAATCTGTCATAAGCAAATAACAACATTCGCAATGGCTTCATATACAAGAGTCCGTTCGGCAGCATTATCACGCGATACGAATGAGACGAAAATCCAACTTGCGATAAATTTGGACGGAGGGGAGTTTCCAGAAAATACCGATAGTAAATTGTTGAAGCAGGTTAATGGTGGGGATGGACATGCTACTCAAGCTTCGAAATCACAGACGATTGCGATAAATTCGGGAATTGGGTTTTTGGATCATATGTTACATGCGTTGGCGAAACATGCTGGGTGGAGCTTGGCTCTGAATTGTCAGGGAGATTTGTATAGTATATACTTTTGCCCCAATGCTTCAAATCTGGATGAGAGAAGCTAATTAGAAATTCTTTTGGCAGTTGATGATCACCACACAGCAGAAGACGTGTGTTTAGCACTAGGAACAGCATTCAACGATGCCCTCGGTCCTAAAAACGGTCTCGCAAGATTCGGATCTGCATACGCTCCCCTGGACGAAGCACTCTCGCGCGCGGTAATCGATATTTCGAATCGTCCTTATAGCGTTATTGAACTTGGATTGAAAAGGGAAAAGATTGGAGATTTAAGTTGCGAGATGATACCGCATTGTATGCAGAGTTTTGCACAGAATGCAAGGGTGACGCTACATGTTGATTGTTTGAGGGGGGAGAATGATCATCATAGGGCGGAGAGTGCGTTCAAGGCGCTGGCGGTCGCTATAAGGATGGCGACTACGAGGGTTGCGGGGAGGGAGGGGGAGGTTCCTAGTACGAAGGGGACTTTGAGTACGTGAGAGATTGGCATTGGGTTGGATGGGCTAAGAAAAATGTATGATTTGGATATTGGTACTAGAAAGGTCGAGCCTTGCGTTGTAGATTTCCTATAATGTGTTAGTCGCACACCCTGGAAAAAGGTTTCAGTACAAGAAGTTTTCAGTTACCCCTTAGACATATTCTCGGATCTCGACAGTTCTGTCGGTAGTCCTGCAAACAATCGGATATCTCCAAGACATGCGGCTGTATTGTCTCAGCCGATCCTTTCCTCCATTTTTCACCTAAGGCAAAGCCATTGTTTTGGAACTCCCTTGCTAGGAATGCTAAGTCGTGCAAGATAGAAGCTTTGTTTAAGATTGAAGTGTCCTGGGTAGGATTTTAATGTTACTGCAAGGTAGATTTTGTTGAATTGCACTTTCGGAGACATTTTTTTTCTCTGGAATTAAGGACTTGTGTATCCACTTTCATTCCAATAGAGAGTTGGAAATGTAACATACTGAACTCTCTCCCTTATCTTTTCAGGAAAGAAAAACATTATATATCTACCTTCTATTTTTCTCTTCCTAATCATCACTACTAACCTACTCTCCACCCTCCTCCTCACATCCTATCAACCACAAAAATGAAGCTCTATTCTTTCGCCAGGCTTCTCCTTCTTTCCACAAGCATCTCAGGAACATATGGAACCCATCGCTCCAACGCAACGGAATGTACACGTAACAACTGTGCTCGTGCCGTAATCGGTGGTCGATACGGACCGGAACATCAACAACAAGCTGCGCTAGATTGTCAGAATTTCGCGGATGGAACGTTAAGTGTTATTCCTGGGTATGCAGGGAATTGTCCTGATGTGGTGGAGTATAAGAGTGCTTGCTCTTGTTTTTGGTTGACTGCTACTGCTTCGGCTACGGCTACTGCCACGGCTACAGTAAGTTTCTTAATTTCTGTTTGGGGTAGATGGGAAAGAGCTGATGTTGGGGATATAGACTGCGGTAGCAAGTTCAACAACGGAATGCCCTAGCGATACTACTGTTTTGGTTACTGTTACTGTTGCGACTAATGGAACGACTACGACTTCTTCAGATACGAGTACAACGGATTCTTCATTCTCGATTTCAACAAGTATTCAAGATCCTACTTCGACGAGTAGTATAGATTCAACAAGTACATCATTCAAAAATTCATCTATAACCTCGACGAGTAGTATAGATCCAACAAGTACATCATTCAAAAATTCATCTATAACCTCAACAACGATTTCAGATCCAGGTTCAACGAGTATATCTTTTGAAGAAAGTTCCAGTTCATCAACGACGATAAATCCTACCACAACATTCAAAACTGAAACCTCCTCAACATCTACATCTACTCTCCCAACCACATCATCTAGTTCGTCCTCCCTCTTCCCTTTCCCTTCCCTCCATCCATCCAACCCAACTAACCACTCCCCACCATCATCAGCCACCCCCTGCACCCCCCAATCCTGCGGCTCCTACACCCCCTGTAACTCCAACTCCAGCTGCCAATGCTACCGAACCCTCTCTCAAACCGGAACGGAAATCGGTGCCTGTGCCGCAAGTCAGAGCTGTAATGAATTGAGCACTTGTTCTTCGACGAGCGATTGTGGGGAGGGAAGGTTTTGTGCGAGGGGAAGTTGTTGTGGGAGGAATGTTTGTTTGGTGTTGGGGTGTGGGAATCCTGAGGTGGTTGTTAAGAGGGTTTTGAAGGGGGGGAGTGCGAAGGGGGAGTGGAGTGGTGGGTTTTGATTTTGATTTTGAGATATGTGTGGAAAGGTTGGGGGGTTGGGGGAGGAGGAGGGGGGTTCATTTTCGGGATTTATTATTATTATTATTATTATTAGATATTCTTATAACTTAGACTATTTTTTGCTTCGGCGTATTCGAGATGGATAGACCTTTCCCCTGCTCGGATGGAGATGGTGTGTAGCAGGGTGTTTAAAAACTGCATTTGTCTGCCTTATGCTTTGGTGATTTACCCGAAGGTAGATAGGGGATTGGGGAGGTAGTGTTATGTGTTTATATGGAAATTCGACTTTTATACCTAATCTTAAAATCGGTAGTATAATTTATTATATTAACTCAGATATACTTAGTCACGGTTTTAAGATTACTTAATCGAGTACTTTCTCCGTCTGTGTTCCCCCCTAAACCTCTTATGAATATTTAAATAAAAATAAAAGAGGTTATAATTTGTGGAGGACAGTAAATCTATGTTTCCGAAACGGTAGTAACAAGTATAACTCAGGGATAGTTTGAAGTAAGAAAGAGGTTCTGTTTATATAATTAATTATAATGATTTCTAGCGATTCTAGGAAATTGTTAATAGTGAATATAAAACTAATGATTATTATTTTCGGTGAAGGATGAAGTTATTAAGGTTTAGTATTTTGAAGGGTATAGGTATTGTTATGGTAAGGGATGGAGTTAAGAAATGACTTTTGAGGGGAAGCTGTATTGAGTTATGTTATATCTCGATGGAAGTATAAAGTTTTTAAAATTCAGGATATGAAAAAGTGAATAGGGAGGATAAATATATTTTATGCTGGGTTTATTAGTTCTTTTTATATATATATATATCTTGTGTTAATATCGTGGATCGAATTACTTTCTCTAAAGAATGCTCTAATTTTTTAGATGTTTTAAGGTATATACTTGAGTATTCATTTTTGATTGATAGTTTAACTCTGAAAGATAATATGGGTGCGGTTAGGGTTAGGTGGCTTGGGTTTCGGTATTCAAATGAGGGAGGGTTCGCATTTTCGTTAGGATTCAATGTTCCTTTCTCTGGCAACGTCTCATTGATTAAAACTATTTCTTATTCCTAATTCCTTCATACTACGCCAATGTTGGCTTATGTTGGGGAATAATGCTCTCACGTTCGGTAATTCAAAGAAAGAAAGAAAGGGGTGGCTTCTATCTCGGTAAGTGATGAGGCGATTTGAGGTTATGTTCGGTGTAACGTGAGGTTATGGTTATTATTACGAGTTTTGAAGGCTACAGTTTTAATAAAACTTTCATTCGCTATAATTATATGATACATCTCGAATTGTTCTTAAGACTTATCCAATTTCGGTTGGAGTTGAGGAGTTTTCCCCTCTGGGATGAGAAATTAATTTGATTCTCAAGGCTACAGTCGTGGTGGCATTTGATGGCCTACACATACCTTAACTCCATGACAGTGCCGGAATTAAGTTCTTGGCTATGCGATCCTGGGTTGGGGTGAAATGAGGTTGCCTTCGACGATTGAACTGGTGGTTGTTAAATTTGAATTTGGTGTAGCGTGATATTGGATTCGCTTTTACAAATCGTCAAGGCTGCAGTCTTGGAGGATTTCACCTCTATTGAATGGAGACCGCGATAGCGCCGGCGTCGCTTTGGGATCATTTGATCCTAGATCGGTAGAGAAAGGAGGTAGGCACCTATGAAACGGAGCAGCCTCCGAGGGATACTCAAATCCGGGGTAGCGGGAGGTTGCATGCGTCTTTAGCAATTTCAAATGCTGCACCTTGTTTGCCTATGCTCGCGACAAAGCCCCAGTAGTTCTGTTAGGCCATCCCGTCTTTGATCGCGGTCAATTCAAGACGCCTTCTCGAATAAGGCTAATAATGGGCAACCTCTGTGGTGGTCACATGCCATCACTACCGGACAAGTCGACGGCGGGACCAGCTCTCCTCAACCATGGTTGAGAGTCCCCTTCTGCGGGGCGTGTCCGATCAGTCTGGAAGCTTAATTGAACATCAACATCAAGACCTCGTGGGAGTCCCGGGTTCAGTTGTGTGCAGCATTTCATGCACTTCCGTCTCCAGGCGAGGCTCGAATCGCCCATAGTATACACAGGGATCGCGATGCTATTATTACCGCTGGACCCCACTATGGATTGCCCCTCCATCGCTGCGCCAAAGGTCGCTGGGAGGCACCGTAGCAGCGCTTGCTGTCCGAAAAACCGCTGCCTGGTCGTATTCACCCTTTCGTCGTGGCTGGGCTGAAGAACGTCGAGCAAGCGCTGACTAGAGAGAAGATTGACTACGAACGGCCCCGTGCCGGCGCTGCCCTTGCACACGCACGCCCAAGCCAGCTGCGGACCGCGAGCACGAGCGTCCAGAAGCGTAAAGAAGCGGCCTGCTTGGCAAGAGTATACAAATATGTTCCGGGCACTGGCGGCTGCTGTGATGGCGGCAAAGGCCTTGGTCCTGCCGCGCGTTGCGAAGGCGCGCCTGCACCCGGGAGACGGAGCAAAATGTTGTTGCCTCTCAGGCTTCACAGTTCAGTCCGGAGCGGTTGCTGGCAAGTGAGACCGTCTGAGTTGCGGTGTGCTTGTTCGTGCCATGGGGGGCCGGGGGTTCGTCGTTGACAACACTGCCATGGCCAGGCAATATTTCCAGCGTGCTTACCACCCAGATTCCGGCGCCCGCTGCGAGTAGAAAAAGAGTGCATCCCCACCGCCTGCCGCCGGTGTACGCCCTCAACGTGGTCTCTATCCATTCCCGCCCGCCCCGACCAAGCCAGCTCGACGTCCTGCCCCTTCCCAATTCGCGCTGTCGCCAGCCCCCCCATTGCCCGTACAAAAGCGGCACGAGGCTTTTCTCGCCTCCCGAAGCAGTGACGACCCACACAATCTTCTTGCGAACATCGTTCCAGTTCGGTCCTCCCAACCTCACGAACGAACAAATTTCCATCATCGCCCATACCACCCCTTCTACAACTCGCGAGTGTCCTCTACGGTCCTCCTCAACCTCGCTCCCGTTCTCGAGATCCCACCATCGCGAGACCAGTACACCGCTCTATCCCGCACAACCCTTTTATTTGACGCCGAGTCGTAATCAGCAGCCATGGAGGGTAAGAACACCTCGATATGTGTCCCGTCGCGAACGAGGCCGGGCGCATCGATCTCGAGGCTTTGGGATGTCTGCTAACATGCTTTTCCACCACAGAAGAAGTCGCAGCCCTCGTCATTGACAATGGGTAAGCTCCCACATTCTCAACCTTTGGGCTGGAAATTAGGGGTGGGGTAGCTGGCAGGACACGCCCAACCGCAGCTCAACACCCGACAACTTCGAATCCAGACCCCAAGAAGGTGTATACTGCGGATATCGCTGACGGGATGATACAGTTCAGGAATGTGTAAAGCCGGTTTCGCCGGTGATGATG
Organism: Neobulgaria alba; assembly: GCA_003988965.1. Taxonomy (NCBI): domain Eukaryota; kingdom Fungi; phylum Ascomycota; class Leotiomycetes; order Helotiales; family Gelatinodiscaceae; genus Neobulgaria; species Neobulgaria alba. The sequence continues at coordinate 184,484 of QYAM01000017.1, forward strand.
CTCCCAGAGCTGTTTTCCGTGAGTATCCCCGCTACGCCTTGCAAACGCGACCCCCCCCGTCAGCAAAGGCTCGATAGAATGCTCCAGCGCGAATTTGAGGCTAACACTCGGTGCAGCATCCATCGTTGGCAGACCTCGTCACCATGGGTAAGGAACCTCCTTCCAGACCCCGCATTTTCCCCACTCCCGTAGCACAAAGAATATGAGGCTGATAAGGACTGCAGTATTATGATCGGTATGGGCCAAAAGGATTCCTACGTTGGAGATGAGGCACAGTCCAAGCGTGGTATTCTCACTCTGAGATACCCAATTGAGCACGGTGTTGTTACCAACTGGGATGATATGGAGAAAATCTGGCATCACACCTTTTACAATGAGCTGCGTGTTGCCCCAGAGGAGCACCCAGTCCTCCTTACCGAGGCACCAATCAACCCCAAGTCAAACAGAGAGAAGATGACACAGATTGTCTTCGAGACATTCAACGCCCCCGCCTTCTACGTCTCTATTCAAGCCGTTCTTTCTCTATACGCCTCCGGTCGTACCACTGGTATCGTTCTCGATTCCGGTGATGGAGTTACTCACGTTGTTCCTATCTACGAAGGTTTCTCCCTTCCCCACGCCATTGCCCGTGTCGATATGGCTGGAAGAGATTTGACCGATTACCTGATGAAGATTCTGGCTGAGAGGGGTTACACTTTCTCCACCACTGCCGAGCGCGAAATCGTTCGTGATATCAAGGAGAAGCTTTGCTACGTCGCTCTTGACTTCGAGCAAGAAATCCAAACGGCTAGCCAATCTTCGAGCTTGGAGAAATCCTACGAGCTTCCCGATGGACAGGTCATTACCATTGGTAACGAGCGTTTCCGTGCTCCTGAGGCCTTGTTCCAACCTTCTGTCTTGGGTCTTGAAAGTGGTGGAATTCACGTTACTACCTTCAACTCTATCATGAAGTGTGATGTTGATGTCCGAAAGGATCTATACGGTAACATTGTTATGGTAAGCTTCTAGAATCTGCGAATTAAAATGCATCGTCTGCTAACCTTAGTGAATAGTCTGGTGGAACCACCATGTACCCTGGTATCTCCGATCGTATGCAGAAGGAAATTACTGCTCTTGCTCCATCCTCCATGAAGGTCAAGATCATCGCACCACCCGAGAGAAAGTACTCTGTCTGGATCGGTGGTTCCATTTTGGCTTCCCTCTCTACCTTCCAGCAAATGTGGATCTCCAAGCAAGGTACGTATCTTTCTACAACGCAAACGATTTTGCGCACATTGTGCTAACTGAATAATAGAATACGACGAGGCGGGTCCTTCCATTGTCCACAGAAAGTGCTTTTAGAGTGGTGGAAAATACAATTTGGGGGTATGTGACCAACAGCAATCTTAGTTTTAGGAGGATTCAACAGCTAATCGTGAGAACAGCATCTGGAGGAACATCTGTCCGCACTTCACAAGCCTCACGGATACAACCACGATTCGAGCAAACCATGTCATTCCGTTGTTCTGCTGACTGGCGGCGAGTTATATTCCGAAAAGTTCTGGTAGCGATCGAGCGGGTTGGGTGGTCTCTCTGGAGAACGGATATTCGACTTGAGCTAGCTCTTTGTTTGCTTGCTTGGAGGAGTGATCACCACATTGTTGTCTTATTGATCAATAAACTCGGTCCCATACAAAGCCCTTTTTACCCTTTTCGTTTAGTCGTTTATCTTATTCCAGGTGGTTGGTTGTTCCCTTTCCGTTCATAGCATGATTCTTTAGAGCAAGTCGGTCACAATGAAAAGCTAGTCGCAGAAAAGTATATAATGAGTCTTTCTTTTTTCTTACTTTCTTATTCTTTCGAAGGGAACCTTTTATAGATGTGATTTGAGTGAGGCATGACTAATAGAGAGATGGGTTTTTGAATACGTAAGAGAAGTGATGATTATGATTCAAAATCGTTTGAAAAGCGTTGTAGTAAGTAATATCACAAGTAATATTAAGAATATAATAAGCGCACTAGTATTCACTATTGCCCTTTCTTTTCATGAACTTAAATAGCTACTAGCTACCTACTCTCCCTATAAACGTAATAACTACAAATCCCCAATTTCCTCCAAAAAAAAAATCCCACTGCCCCTGAGATTTCTTACTCTATGTTAGGGAAGGGGAAGGGAGAGGGAGATTGGGAAAAAGGGGGGGGATGGAAGGGAAGAGGATAATTAATATATGTATATCTCATATACCTATACCTACTCCTATAATAGTAGTAATAATAATCATATATATCACCTTCCAACCCCCAAACCGTCGTATTACTAAAACTCAAAGGGTAAATAACCTTTTTTTTCTTCCCGCACGAGATCTAATGTCTAGGAATAAATTCGGATTAATATTTTGAATTTCACTGAAAATATGAAAATATTCTGCTGTTGTTTTTGGGTTTAGAATGGGGGTGGAGGGGAGGAGGGGATGTATTTTTGGAGTTTGGACGGAGAGGGGGGGGGGGGGTTATTGGATGGGAAAAAGGGTAGAAGAGAAGTGAAGGGGTGGAGGAGAGAAAGAGAGGGGAAGGAGAGATATATGAGGAATTTGGATTGAGATATTTATATTGTTCTTACGAAAAGAAAAAAGTTAGGATCCGATGTGATATACTGTCAAGTGATAGATACTATAGACTTTTGTTCGGCTGTTTGTGGAGTATATGTTGTAGAAAGTTGTTGATGTTGTGGCTGAATGCTAAGCGTGCTGTTTTGATGAGAGATTGGATGGATGTGTATTAAGTGTAATGTGGCAGAGATGGCCTTCGAATGATGCACTGATAGGTTTGGGACCTCAGAACAGCTTCAAATGGAGAATGTTATGCAATTGACATTTTGAATTGAGTAAGATGGGTAATTAGTGGATATAGTAATTGAATTTCTATCGAAAATGGTAATAGCTATCACAAGATATGTTGACCAAATGATTAGGACCTCCATGCCTATAAATTTAGGACATCGCGGTGAGTAGACGGACAAATTCTTCTTCTCGCTCCAAAAATAGGCCTATACCACAGATTGAACCGATCCTCAAGGGAAAGGGGGTAAGGGCCAGAGTGTTTGGCGAGGGACAAGGTTTGGAGGCTGTGTATGATGCACGACCGACAGGTAATATGAAAGGGTATAGAAACATTATTGAGAGAAAAACTTCGGTGGAACAGACAATTCCAGCGGCGTTCGATGACAATGTAGAGCCTGCCCATATGGGAATGTTAACCAGCTACAACAGCATGATAGCTGTTGACAAACCAAGTTTATTACAACCATAGGCACAACAATTTGTTGTGATAGATCAGTGACCAGACGACATGTAATAGACAGTATGGCTGATCTTGGGGATGTCAAAATCAGGCGTCTTGACTTTCTCGCTCGCAAATGATTCGACGACGGCATCTCGAAGAGGCTTCGTGAGTTCTTCTGCAATTGCTTTCTCCTGATTCTGCGGCCAGTCAAGGACGGACACAGTACTACCGTCTGTAATCGAGAAGCCAGACTCTTTGTGGTAGATATTAGGCATATTAGGTCCAGTTAATGAGAGAAAGAGTTCTTCGGGAGTCCCAAGATCTCGAATGCAAGCGACAAGCATTTCGAAGCGGCCAGACAGTCTTGAATTTCGGTTCAATGTTATGGCTACATTTTCGAACTTGCTGAAGGGCCTATCCACAATTGGGAATGATTTTGGGGGTAGTGGTATGGCTGGATCCCCTGGCTCAGGTCCACCGCTCTGGCACCATGAAATATGGAGGAGGTCGAGCTTCGGGTGGATAAAGGTACCAGCGAACGGAACATATTCTTGCAGACATATTTCCCGTGATTCTGCATTGGTTGCGAACAACTCAGGGAGTCGCCGATGTTTTGCGTTTCCTGCGATTAGCTGGAGGCTGGCACAGATCCAATTTCCATCTGAGTCGCGAGTCAGTAATGGGTTCATCAACGCGGGAAGGACGGTACATACTGTCCAGATCCAGGGATGCCTCGACAAGTCGTTGCGACAGCGCATGGAGCCAGATCTTGCGCCTGAGTTCTGCTGGTAGCAAAGGGAATAAGTGAAAGGGCGGGCTTGGCTGACGGCGCTGCAAGGACGCGTTGGACTTGGAGTCTCTTCCTAGAATTTTAGCAGAAATGAAGCTGTACAGATCGCGCATGCCTGCGAGACCGCTTGGTTCTGCTGGGTTGTTGAACGCCATAATGGGCAATGAGCAGCGGGCAACGAGCAAGACAGACAGGAGGAGGATAGAAGGAAGACGGAAGGAAAAGGGAGTGGCGGGGACGGGAGAGGTTTTATATGAAGACCAAACGAGGGTGCCTGTTGAAGAGAATAGAGGACGCGAAAAAAAGAAAACGGAGGAACACGGTAGCGCGGTGCACTCGCCCGCTGAGGCCGACTCTCCGCGCAGCCCAGTACCCACCAAGACGACCAGCATCATCCCGACGGGACAACGTCTCAGAGCAACACTGCGAACCACCTCCTCGCCCACCACCAAACAGCCTCCGCGGATGGCACTGCCCGAATCAGGATAGCCTCGCGACAACACTGTGGAGCCCATCATGGCTCGGAGAGGGGGCTACGGAGGCCTTGGGGACGATCCCTTTGCGAACGGCAATGGCGCTTCATCCTCCACCGACGACTATGATCCATACAATACCAGCTACAACGACAGATACGGGACCCCGCCGATTGTCTCTCCCCCAACGATGCCAGCCATGAGAATGGCGCAGGCAAGGTCGCGGCCGCGCCTGGTGGCCGAGAGTGATGCGGAGAGGGAGATTGGGAAGGTTTTGGAGCACATCAAGGCGGACTGGCCGGCCATGTGCCAGAACGAATGTGTGCCCGTCCATCTCGCTCTTCAGCTGCTAGATACCAGCTCGGTTGGCCGATCGCATGAGTACAAGAACTTCAAGAAGACGCATAACTATCTGCAAAGCTCGCTGAAAGCTATTGTGCATGAACACCATCAGGGATTCAATAGTTCCATTGGCACTTTCCACAAGATTCAGTCGAGCATACAAGTTTCGCAGAAGAGGGTCCGGACTCTGAAGGAATCCTTGAATCAATCAAAGGCCAGCCTGGTAACAACCGATCCGGAGCTAAAGAAGCTGGCAACTGCGTCGCAAACCTACGATGCACTACTACATACCCTTTCCGAAATAGAAGATCTAAGGCTGGTCCCAGATCAATTGGAGGCGCGAATATCCGAGAAGAGGTTTCTGACTGCGGTGGACATATTGCAGACTGCCTTGCGGAGGATACGAGTTCCAGAACTAGATGCAATTGGGGCTTTGAGCGACCTTAGAAGTTATCTTGCGAATCAAGAGACTGCTTTGACAGACATCTTGATTGAAGAGCTCCACGACCATCTATATCTTAAATCTCCTTACTGCCAGGAACGATGGCAAACTCTGGCCAAAAGTCAAGGAGGTATGGCTTTGGCCAAGGACGACCCATCTCTGTCCATTCGTCCGTTCTATGAAGTCATTGATGCCATGGACCTCACGCAACCTCTTATGGAAGATCCATCTCGAAATCCAGAAGGAGATACGTTTTACTATATCGAATTGCTAGTCGAGTCTCTCAACAAACTTGGCCATCTAGAGGCCGCTGTCAACACGATGAAGCAAAGACTTCCCGTCGAGCTCTTCGCAATTGTCAACGAAACCAATGGCGAAGTTGACCAGAAACATCCAAGCTCTCTTCGGGGTGGTCTTGCAGGCTCGCAAGGCAATCAAGCATTTAGCAGTCGCGAGAATAGCATCCGCGCAGACGTCATTTACGATTTGCTGTGGACTCTTTATGCGAAGTTTGAGGCTATTGCCGAGAGCCATCGTGTTTTCCATGATGTGGTAAGGGCAATTGTCAGGCGAGAGGGAGTGCGGGAATCTTCAAATCTCCTGGGCAGTTTTCGCGAGCTTTGGAATTTGTACCAAAACGAAATCCGCTCTCTACTACATAATTATGTTACCACCGATGCAGATGTCTATCAGTTTGATACATCTCCAAAAATTGGAGCGACTAAGCAAGACTCTAAAAGAGAACAACTTTTCCAGTTCTCTGATGCCGATTCAAAGTCTGTTCAGATGACAACGGAATACCAGGAGCTCGAGGGCATTATCAGAGCAGCAGTACCAGGTCTCATGTCAAAACATGGAGCCGATGGCAAGAAGGTGCCTGGTAAGACTGATAGCTTGATCAACCGACCTGGTGCAAGACGATTGACGCACAATTCTACCTATGACAGCAAAGGTAATGGAGCGGAAGCTCATAGGTCTTTGGTTGAGCCGAGTGTCTTCAATATGAGCCTTTTATTACCGCCAACACTCGGTTTTCTACAGCGATTGAAAAATATCGTGCCGCCTGGATCGGATCTTGTCACGAGCACGTTGACTTCCTTCCTCGATAATTTCCTTGTCAATGTCTTCTTACCGCAATTGGAAGAGACCTTAGGCAAACTTGGTGACTCTGTATTTGAAGAGTCGGATTCCTTCCAGCAAGATTCGCAATGGACGAAAATTGCTCGTCGACCAGTTTTCAAGGGTACTTCTGCATTCTTTGCTCTCATCACAGCATTTTGTCGAATGCTGGACACAATACCCCATGATCAAGCTCTCAGCCAGCTTATTATTACACAGATGATGAGATATTATGATCGATGTTATAATTGGTTTAAGTCCTTGGTATCTAGAGTACACGAAGCTGATAATACCGTTCTTAAACTCTCTGCGCTGCTAGCAAGTGAACCAGGCGAGGTCAATGAGACCATGCGAAAGCTATGGACTGCGGATGAAGAGGATCGAGGACTTCTCGATAAAGAGATTGGGTTGCTCATCTTACAGACTAACGAAACACCCTTGCATATGGATGATATCATCCTCGACCGCGAGACAATCTCTTCGTTGTGTCTACTTTACACTAGCATGAAATGGCTTGCGATTAAGATTGACCATCTTCGTCATATAACACGGGTCGATGCAGACTCTTCTCGAACCACAATGCAAAAGCCAGCAAATAGGCGCTGGACACTGCTTAATGACGCCTCAAGGGTTCAGGATGATCAGATGCCGGTATACCTACCAATGACTCAGGAAACAGTTGTGTATGTATCATCGGTTTTCTCTTTGCTATCATCGGCTAATTTTCCCCCAGTGCATTCGATTCCATCGTGTCGTCCTACCAGGAGCTCGCTGCTACTGTCCTTCTCACACTGCACATGGAGATTCGCTGTCAAATTGTGCACTCTCTGGCCATCGCCTTATCTCCCGAGTCTGCACCATACCTCCTCGAGCAAGTTGTGAGTGATCCAGATCCAAGGATCTTGAGCCTCAACGCAGATTTGGTGTCTTACGACGAGACTATCGTGCGATTCCTTCGGGACAAGGAAATATCCTTCGTTCGAAATGGTCTTGGCTTATTAGTCGACACCTTCCTCGTCACCAATGCTGGCATGGTTCAATCAATCAATGCCTTCGGATGTGGTAGAATGCAACTCAACATCCTCGTTCTCCAACAAAATCTTAAAAACATTGAAGCTGATGTCGGCCTTGAACGCTCAGCGAGATTCTTCGATCTCTTCACTGCAGGCCCTGATGCTGTTCTTAGACAAGCTAAAGATGGAGATGGAAAAGAAGAGGGTGGGAAGGATGCGTTTAGTTATGATGAGTTGAAAACTCTTATTGAGTTATGCTATAGTGAACAGCTTGCTAGTCCCGAGAGGGGGATTAGTACGGTTGCTAAGAGGGGGATGGGAGAACATTTGTTACAGTTGAGTGAGTATATGTGGCAGAGTTAAGATGGTTTGGGGCTGTGAATATGAATATGATTATTCGTTTATATATATTGAACGTAGGGGAGTTGGATGCGGGGATTAATTGGAGTTGGGAAAAGGGCCAATTTAGGTACGCCTTATGGTACTGCCTTTTATTGAAATGAAAAATGAATATTCGATAGTGCTCTATGGTATGTCCCGAACAGGCCACAGGACTAAAACCTTCCTCCTATTGTTTCGGAGGGGGTCTGCACTCCTTTCTCGAGGAGATTTTTGAGGCCACGTTGTTATGTAAGCTATCCACACTGTATAGGAGGTAATACTACCTTCCTTAGAAAGGGGCTTCGAGTCTCATAAAAGCGTACAACATTTCAAACTTGTCCTTGTACCTCGAAGAAGGGAAGTGGTTACATAAGATAAGGTAGGTAGTTTCCTTCCTGCAACCCTTGTCGGGTCGGGGTCATTTCTAAGCGAGTGTTCAGGGGCGCGACACTGGGAAAATTAGGTAACTTATCAGGATGAGCGGTAGGTTGGGAGGGAGTCTTTGCTATTAAATAAATTTAATTGATAGTCGCTGCTCGCGCTCTCATTTTTGAGAGAGATGCGATGGTGTAGAAATTTGGGGTTTGTACTGTGCCTATTCGTAGACGGGATGGTTACAAAGCGTTTGATGAAGAAGTGAGGCGTTCGGGGACCTGCAGAATTTCTTGCGGTTAGGTTGTGAAAGTACTGACATGGGCTTGAAACACACCGAGTGAGGAGGTCTCTGAATCGAGCCATGGGAAATGGAAAATGAGATTTTAGCCTAGGGATTTGTTTCTCTTCGTTAAGGAGGCGAAGAGGATTAGCAGGATTTGGAAAGGGGAAGAAGTGTAATTAGGTTTATTGTATTTTGAATGGGAGGTCTATGCGCTGGATTGAGACTTGGCCTTGGCGAGGAGGAAAGTTGCATTGGTGAGGAGTGATTTGATGGATCTTCTAGGAAGTGACGTATCGTGAACCCTATCCTGGTACCGGATTTCTAAACCAAGCTTTGGAGTATGGAGAACCGGAAAGGGGGATAGACTGGAAAGGCAAATTGAACAACGAGGGCGACTATTTGTGGAGAGCGGGTGTGCTTCTATTACGATATACCTTATTCACCTGCTGACTGCGGTTGATTTTGGTTCCCTGCTGTGCTGCAATCAGCCCGTGAGAAGTTGTGACGTTCCGATGGCAGGTCCTGGCCGGGCTTCCGGCCGTGGCTGGATCGTCGAGCGTATGTACACTCGAGCGCCACGCAGAAAGCAGACATCTCGCGGCGAACAATCCGTGGGCACCTCTGCGACCGCTCCTGATTCACCGTCCAGGCCAGGCACAGGAACCGCCTGCCAGTGAGAGCCTCTGCAGCGGACGAGGCGTGCAAGTTCGCCGCCCGGCAGATTCACGGGGCCATCCAATCCACCAGGCGCAGATCCGCCAGCCAACCAGCTTACCGCCTACCCGTAATTTCAACTCCTCCACATCCCCAAGGGAAAGTCAACGAACGCCTTGGCAGCAACAACGCGATCTCCAACTTTGCAGACATCACCTACGCTCGTTCACCACCACAGCTCTCGCGACTCTCCCATCTGCTCCCCGTACCAATAGCCAATACGGCATACCAACCGCCCCAACTCCAAACTGTCTGCCATTACTGCCCCATCGCCAGACATGGCGTCGTAAGTTCATCCCCTTTCTTCACAGCCACGCACCGCAACCAACATTCGGTTTGCAATTCGTGGATGGCTACAGACATACGTTTGCTAACGCTTCTGGCGCTCGCAGGTTCGGATCTACCATGCGATCGTTTTGGCATACGATGACTAGTTATGACCGACGTATGTTTCTCTCTTCCCAAGGTCAACTCGGGCTGACGAACAAAAATAGATTCCTCCTATGACTCGCCCTACCGGACCGGCCAACACGTTCCTCTCGCACAAAGCCGCCACGATCCTTTGACGTCCGTCGCAACCAGCGCCTCTGAATCTCGAGGAGATGTCAGCTCCCCATACTTCGAGGATGGAGGACGGCATTCAACCTCGACCCTCAACGGCAATGCCTTTCCCGGATCCCCAATGGGCAACCCCCAAAGCCCTCCCCCTAATTCACCATACTCCCCTGGCATGAGAAGCGCAGCTGTACAAAGATCGAGTATGCACGAGAACTTCGAAAATGCTACGCCTGGCGAGATCCAACTACAGGCTTTTTCAGAAGGCCTTCCTCCTGCACCCCCCTGTAGCAATTCCTGGAAGCGAATTGATCGCTGGGCAGAGAACAACTATCCGGAGCTTTTTGATCAATTGTGCGAGGGCTGCACATCCAATGATTTGAACGAATTGGAACACCAACTGGATTGCTCTCTTCCGATGGAGGTGCGAGAGTCGTTGCAGATTCATGATGGACAGGAGAGGGGCGGCTTGCCTACCGGGATCATCTTTGGATGTATGCTTTTGGATTGCGAGGAGATTGTACAGGAATGGGAGAACTGGAAGAAGGTCAATATGGAGTACTTGAACGAGCCAGTTGGCAATTTCAAGCCTGCTGCGCCAGTTAAGGCTCTTGGTGGAAGCTCGTCAGCATCTTCTTCGAAGACCCCTCCTGCTCCACAAAACGGCATGTGGAGACAAGATCTGCTTGCAAAGCAAGATTCGCAACCCGCCGGTGCCATTCAAAAGGTCTACGCCCACCCCGCCTGGATTCCTCTCGCCCGCGATTGGGGAGGAAACAATTTGGCTATTGATCTTGCGCCAGGACCGGCCGGAAAATGGGGTCAAGTTATATTGTTTGGACGGGACTACGACTGCAAATACGTTGTGGCTCGATCCTGGTCTGCTCTCCTAGCTACTGTTGCAGATGACCTCAACAGCAGTAAATGGTTTGTAGATGAAGAGAACGGCGAATTGAAATTGAGAGAATTTAAGTCGAGGAATGTTGAGCCTGGATATTTGGACATCCTCAGATGGAGAACGGACCAGAAGTATGGTCGCAAAAATCGCCGTCGGTCAGCAGTGCCCCTGAATGGCCAACCTGGCGGATCTGGTTCTGGATCACCATATGCCAGCCCAACAGCAGAAGTTGGAGGTGAGCCGAGAGGACGGTCGATGCAACGTTTCAGCGGAGCCTCGCCTGTTCCAAGTCCGAATAGACCTAATTACGGGAAATCGAGTCCTTTGGCTCACATCACCGAGGAGGGCTCAGCCCCTATCAGAGTTCACACCAACTTCAAGCCTGAGAAACTTGTCGAAGTCGAGACTCCTAGGCCTAGCGAAGACTCCAAATCGCCGAACAAGACATTAGAAGCCCTCTTAGAACCCGTCACACTGGATGACAACAAGGAGAAGAGAAAGTCAACAGAGGCAACCTTGAAGAGTCCTACCTCTAGTTTATCCCAAAAGCCTATGGTTGTGGACGAAGCTACGATGAAGACGATTGATATATAAAAAGATTCACGAATGAGATACAGATCGTAATCGGTTGACAAGCATAACGAGGCGTTCGAGGCGTGGTGTGGGTGTAATTTAGGAATCACTTCGATGACTTTTTGTGAATTTTATGCTTTTGTTCCTTCTCCTTACGAAAAATCAAGTCATAATGGAATTGGCATGCTGCATTGGGAGGTTTTTCACTTGCTTAATCGCGTGTCTTTCTGGAGGATGAACTTCTGGTGTGAGACCGCAAAGGAAGGAGCCTTAGTGTTTATGAAGTTGATGGATGATCTGGCATAATTGAGAGAAAGCTCAAGAGAAAGGGAAACAATATCAAAAGTCGCATACACAAGTCTGAAGGAGACGGAATGGATATTCTTCTATCTACCCCTATCAAAACCTATCATCACCTCCTTCTCTTCTCTTTTTCCACCTCTTCAAAAACCATTAGCCTGACAGATTGGAGCTGGCGTCTCGTTTTTTTCTTCTTACATGAAAAATTCTGTCAGGCTTGAATTGGGCTGGTTATTTCGATTGTACAATTAGATGAATGGGATGGGGATTACTTACCTCTCTTTTTCTTCGGCACTTTTCGATTCTTGATTCTGAGATATGTATTGGAGGTGTTTGATTTTGTGAAAAGGGTTGAAGGGGTTATAGAATCGGGGATGGGAAAGGAAGAAATGATGGGGGGGAGAGAGAGACAACCTTGTACATGAATGAAGTGGGATGTGTATTTTTTTTTTGAACCTTCGGTTGGAGGGAGCGAGCAGCGATTGATTGATTTTTTTTTCTTGATTGATTGAAAGATGATGGATGAATGGAGTAAACATTGGGTTTTTGTGTTGTACTTGTGGTTTGAGATGAGAGAAAGGGAGGAGGGAATAGGAAGCGGTAGTGGTAGTAATAATAGCAAGCAGGCAGGCAAATGATTGCTACTGAATAGACTGAGGAAATATTATCTTTTTAATGATAACGCACTTATATCCTTGACGGGATACACTCACACCTTTCCGATTCTTTGTAGTTCTTAAGCTCTTAGTAGGTTGGCAACTCGACACTCAAAGCAAGAATCTACTCTCCCAGGCAACCTTATAATATACACGTGACAACTTACCGACTAGTGCCGCGCAAGCTGGAACCCGCCGCCCCCCATCCATCCCCATCATCATCTGCGAACCTTCAGGCTGAGATCCTGCGACGACAAAACACAGATTCCACCTTATCTAAACACGAAAGCGAAATTGATTCCGAAAATCAAACGATCTTGCGACGTTGCTGCGCGACGGAATTGAATTGCGATAGAGAGGCAGGCTTAGGTTAAGGCAGGCTCCAAGGCTCAGGCTCGCGCTCACAGGACATGGCGGACGAACGTCTTTGGAAGTTTCGAAAGCCGGAATGGATGAATAGCGCTACGGCGAGGAGTGCGGGGGTTTATGGTGCTGGTGCCTTGGTAGGTTGGGGGAGGGCTTTCTTCTTTGTGGTTTTGGGGATGGGGTTGGGGTGAGGGGGAAGAGGTTGGGAGATGGGAGATGGGAGATGGGGAGCCTTGTTTTAAATTGAGGTGATGATGAGGATGGGGGATTGATGGATGTCGAATTGAGTTGAATTGGAATATATGCTAATGATTATAAAATCTTAGTTCTCACTAGCCTTCTTCACCCTCCTCGACGCAGCCGTATGGTCTCACAGCGCCAAAAACGGTTCCGACCCAGCCATCCACATCAATTTCATCGATTGGCTTCCTCTAATCTTCTCGGCTCTGGGAATGCTGATTATTAATTCCATTGAGAAGACGAGATTGTCGGCGGATAGTTTCTCGTATAGTGGAAGTGGTGTGGCTTGGAAAGCGAGGGTGGTGCTTTTCTTGGGATTTGCTAGTTTGGCTGGGGGGATGGCTGGGGGGGTTACGGTCCTGGTTTTGAAGTATGTGGTTGCGGGGGCGGTTTGGCCGACGCTTTATATGGGCGTGGCGAATGTGGTTGCTAATGGGTTGGTTATGTTGAGGTGAGTGACGAGGTAGAGTGTGAGGGGAGAACAGGTGCTAATGGTTATAGCTCGATTGTGCTTTGGGTTAGCCAGAATATGGAGGATGAATATTCTTATAACCTGGCTTTGTAAAGCGGGGTTTAAGAATGGATGGATGGAAGGCAATGGTGGGGGTTATTTGAGTATTTGAGGGGTGAGTTGCAATATTAGTTGGAGTCGTGGGAAATCAACAGAGGCAGGCACGGATAAGATGAATTGAGAGATGGAGAATGGGGGTTCATATTTTTACAGGAGGATAGGGCATTTTTTCTTTGTATTTGTAGCATGTATATCGTGGGGTTTGGTTCCAGCTTTTGCTTTGCATATTTTTATTACTTATATTTTGGTGTTCAACCTAGTCTCCTGTAATCGTGACCAAGTGAGTTGCTGATAATCTTCATTTATACATCTCCTTGCATATCTCTCCATCTTTGGAAGTTATTCTTTAAATGTTAAATTTTATACAAAGCCTATATTAATTTAACTCGTTCTGGTAGATTAGCTAAGATGGGGGTGTTTAGAGGAGGTATTTATGAATTCCAATCTAATAAAGGTGGTTATAGATCGATTGTTATTAAATTGAAGAGGAGATGTATTAGTCTTGATATGGTAGATATGGTGAAAGGGACAGGCTGAAGGGGGAAGAGAGGATAGTATTGCAGATGTTGGAGAGGTTATAAAGACCTTTCTTTTGGGGGGGGAGGGGCGGTTAGGCTGTTGGCTAAATTTGGTGGTATTTAGAGTATTGGGTATGGTTGGATAGTATATTATAAGAAGTACACCTTGGTACGGTTGAGACGCCTCAAAATAGATATGTTGGAATCTTTGAGGAATCGAAACATAGGCTTATGAAGCGTTCAAGACCGGTATCTTCACTAATCAATTCCTCCAATCTTATCATTTAGATAGTATGTTTGTGGGTGACATGTCATCGACAACCGTTTAATAGCTCAAGTTTAAGAATTTACCTAAGTAGTCTTTCTTAAGCCAATCCTAGAAGTCTATTCTACCATTTCTCAGCACTACTAGTTGTTAATTAACGCTTAAGTTGGAGCCGAGGGACCCTGAACTTCGCGTCAATCCGATTCTCCCGTACGCGACGTAATTTATTCTAGGTAAGGACAGAACATCAATTTTATGCCCATTACATTTCTCAACCCCCTCAAAAAATTTCCATGGCGACCACATTCCCTCGGTCAATATCTATGCAATAGGTTATTTCCTCATCATCACTAGAGTCTGCGAGCCGATTGAACAATTTCTATCATCCATCCATCCTTCATAATGGGGATTGAACCCGAACCTCCCAACAATCCCCCTCCTCCAGCAACCTCCTCTTCTACAATCGCAAAACATTCAATTCCTCGGCCCGCACCAGGAGATCAGAATTCCATCGCAGCACGATATGCAAGAGCGAAAGCAGCGCAAGATGAAGAGGATAGAAAAAAAGTTGAGGGGATAATGAACGCTAATGGGCTGGGAGATTATAATGGTGGGAGGGGGAAGAAGAAGCCTAGGAAGAGTAGTATGGAGATTTTGAACGAGAGGAAGAGGGATAGGTTTATGGGGGAGTGGTGGTGGGTTGGGGGGTTTTGGTGTTGGATTTTGTGAGTCCTTGTTAGGAAATTGAGGGGAGGGGAAGAATAATGAATGCTAATTGAGGGGTTGTTTAATGATAGGTTTATCCATATTTCCGGAATCTACTTTTTTACGAAAGGATTCCTTCTTACTCGACTGGTTTTGGAGCAAAAGTCCTCCTGTGATAACCCTCCTATTTCGTTGGTTTCGAATTTCGAAGGGGCGGGTACGGCAGAGGTGGGTTGTTGGCATCCTAAAACTTTCGAAAAGGTGGTTATTATTCTTGTTGATGCTTTGCGCTATGATTTTACGATTCCGTTTTCAAATACGACTACCAATCCGGTACAAGCATATCATAATTCCTTTCCATTATTATATGAGCTTGCGATTTCGGAACCGGAGAATGCTTTTCTGAGGCCTTTTATTGCGGATCCGCCGACGACTACGTTGCAGAGGTTGAAAGGGTTGATGACGGGGACATTACCGACTTTTATTGATGCGGGTAGTAATTTTGCTGGAACGGCTATTGAGGAGGATAATTTGCTTGCGCAGATGAAAGAGGTGGGGAAAAGAATTGTTCATTTGGGTGATGATACTTGGGTTGCTCTTTTTCCGGGGATGTTTGAAGAGGGGATTTCAAGGGCGTATGATAGTTTGAATGTTTATGATTTACATACTCTTGATAATGGGGTCCAGGAACATATTTTACCGCTTTTGAAAGAGGAGATGAGAGGGAAGTGGGATGTGATGATTGCGCATTATTTGGGGGTTGATCATGCAGGACATAGATATGGTCCTAATCATCCGGCTATGACGAATAAGTTGAGACAAATGGATGGGAGGTTGAGGGATGTGGTTGCCGAGTTGGATGATGATACTTTGTTGGTTGTCATGGGCGATCACGGGATGGATGGGAAGGGTGATCATGGTGGGGAGAGTGATGATGAGGTTCAGGCTGCGTTGTGGATGTATTCGAAGAAAGGAATTTTTGGGAGGACGAAAGAGGAATTCAAGATTCCACCACAAACGGCTAAGGAAAGGCCGGTTAATCAGATTGATTTGGTTCCGACTCTGGCTTTATTGTTAGGAATCCCTATTCCATATAATAATCTAGGGAAACCGATCGAGGAGGCTTTTGCAGGGAGGGAAGGAACAGATTGGTTAAATCTTATGAACGTTGGAAGGATGACGGCAGCGGGAATTAAGAGATATCAAGCCGCTTATTATGAGGCGAGGGGCATTGTGGAAACTACGATTGAGGGGTCTCCGTATGAGATATGGGGAAAAGCTATGTATGCTCTTCATGGTCATGGGAAGAATATTCTACTTAAGGAGGGGCATGAGGCTTTTACGGAGTTTTCCGAGGAAACTTTGAGGATCTGTAGGGATCTTTGGGCGAGGTTTGATGTTCCTTCTATGGTTCAGGGAATTCTCATACTGGCGGCTGGACTGCTGATCTTGATGCTCTATGCTAATGGAAATGCGGTTGAAGGAGGGGTTGAAGTCGATGATCCGGAACTTGATCGAGCAGAACTTAAGCTGGAGTTGGATGAACTTGACAAGGGGACTTTGAAAATACCACAAGATGAAACGACAAGTAGGACTCTTTTGAGAGGGGCTTTACTGGGTACTTTGTTGGGATGTGCTGCTGGACCTAGTTTCTGTATTAAATGGGGCGGAGACTCTATTTTGAACTTTGGACTTGGTCTTGCTACTATTTCTGGCTTGGTTGGTGTTCTCTATCAAGAAGGAAGAAGGAGAATGGCATTTGCGAATCCTTTTCCAACTACATTCTGGGGGTGGTTGGCTGTTATATTTACAGTTAGTCAGTCGATTGGCTTCGCCTCGAATTCGTATACGATTTGGGAAGACTCGATTCTTCTCATCTTCATTTCGACTTTCGGAGTAGCCACAGCTATTTCTTCGCTCAGATTGGAGAATAGTGCGGATCGTTCTATGGGTGTTTATCATTCCTTTTGCTTCGTGGCTTTGGGTTGGTTAGCATCTTTCTCGAAACTTTGTAGGGAGGAGCAGATGCCTTATTGTCGATCGACTTACTATGCTTCTGCGAATTCGTCGACGTCTGCTCCGTGGCAACTATTGATCCCGTTCTTGATTGCTATATTATTGCCATCCATTATCAAAATGTATTATACGGGAAGCCGGTCGTATGAAGGATTTGCTCCATTATGGATCGGATGGGTATTCAGAATCGGACTTTTCCTCAGCGCCATCTTCTGGACATTAGATGCAGCTGATGATGGAGAATGGTTCCCAAACCTCGCTCCAGCACTTCTCAAAAACATTCGTGTCCCAATCGCACAAACTATCTTCGCAATAGCAATTGGAGCAGGATCAACAGCATTCTACTACGCCCCTCCATGCGTCTCAATCAGCACCACGATATCCTCCAACCCAAAGGCACACATGGTAAATAGTTCCGGAGCAACTGTCACAATCCTAGGATTCGCCAATACCCACGGATCACGATATTTCCTCCTCATCACCAATATCCTTCTCTGTCTCCTCCTAGTACAAAAACCGATGGGAGCAGGAGCGTTATCTCTAATGGTCTGGCAAATACTCTCTCTAGTCGAAATACTAGATTTGAACAGCTTAACCACATCACCTATCGGTCCTGTTGTGCTAGCCCTCCTAGGTTCATTCTACTTCTTCAAAACAGGTCACCAAGCAACTCTCGCTTCCATACAATGGGAAAGCGCATTCATTCCCCTCCACACAATCCGATATCCCTACTCTCCCCTTCTCATTGCTCTCAATTCCTTCGGAGCTCAAATCCTAGCAGTTGTCTCCGTTCCTTTACTAGTATTATGGAAACAAAAACCTAGGAAGAAGGGACTTTTGAAAAGGGTTGTATCGGCAATGACGGTTTTCATAGCTTATTTCGCTGTTGAAAGTTTAGCGACGGTGATGTGGGCGGGGTGGTTGAGGAGGCATCTTATGTTATATAGAATTTTTAGCCCTAAGTTCATGATGGCTGCATTGGTTTTGGGGACTGTGGATTTGATCGTGCTTGGAGTGGCGTTGCTGGGGGTGAGGATTAATACTGGGTCTGTGGGTGAGGTTTTCGGGTGGGGATAAGGGAGGGGAGGTGAGACTTGGTGGGCATTGGTGAACGTGTAAATGTTAGCTTATGGATGGGTGTATCTGGCTGGTTGTGGGAGGGGGGGAAACGGGTGGGAAAGGAAGGAGGGATTTTCTATAGAGGGGAGTTTTCGGGAAGGTGGGTTTGTCGGTTGGTTTTGATATTGGTATTGCATAGCGTGGGTGGGTGGTAAATAGTAAAAGTAAATAGTAAAAGTCAAAGTATAGCGATATTGATAGATTTCTTATTAAAACTTAACTATTTGCTGAAAGTTAACTAATAATTTTTTAAAGCAAACCGGGTTTGGGCTTATATTTAGCTTTTTGTTATCTAAATTTTATTATTCGGGATTTTACCTATGCTGGCAGAGAAGCGCCATTCTACTAAATTTCCGGCTTCAAAAGATTTATAAAAGCTAAAGAATAGATCTCTAGTGCCATATTTTCAGATCACGTCAGGTATATTTACCCACAATACCTTCATGCCTGTGACTGAGGCCTTAATACTACCCCATTTATACGTCAACGGCCATTACAGTCCAGTTGCCGATGATTTGGGGCATTTAAAGTCTCCCATGTAACAAGTCCCAAGGACTATGTAGAATCAGTCAAGATTGCCAGTCAGAAGTCGTCAGGCTTAAAAGAGACTAGTATTTCTTACAATTGAATGTAGGGAGATTTCTGTTACGGAACTTGCTTTGGCACAGATACACACCACTTTTGGAATGTTAAAAAGAAGTAGAAAAGGCGTAAAAATATCCGTAAGTTGAAGTAATTGGAAAATGTTGGTTGTAATATCAATGCTAAATGCTCCAAAAAAAACTTCCATGTCGGATCAAGGTTTCTCACATGAACTACCTATGCTATGTAAAAGGTCTCCCAAGAAATTCATCTCCCATCCATTTTTAACAAATCATTGGGGTGAGGAGAACAAGCTAACACTGACATACAGTTCCCAGGGTATCAAATCACGTTTCCCCCCTCGCCATAAACTCTGAAAAGAAACCCTTTCCACCATTTAATTCCGCTGCCTAGAATCTCCCAGATATTTTTATCTATTTACATGACAGTGCACCCACAGCAACAGCATCCCGCTAAGCATCCAGCACAGCAACCTAATGCTGCATCCTCATGAGATGTCCTGTCGTCCTTAACATAAACTACTTGAACTTGTGATGGTTGTCCCCCCATTTGACCTTGTCCACTAGCAGCATTATAGGCTTTTTGCTGCCCTCCAAAGCTTGCTTGTGGTTGTGGTTGGGATTGCGGCATTTGGGAGCTGTATGAAGGCTGTGATTGATATGTGGGTTCTGGCGTAGGAAGGTTTCGAGGACGCTCCCAGAGTGATGTTGGACGGTCAAAATCTGCGGTGGAAGTATTTGATGGATAGTGTTGTGGGGCTTGGAGCTTTGCTTGTGGATTTGAGAGTGGGACGGTTTGAGGAGGTGTATATTGTGGTGGAGGAACACCATCGTAAGGGGGTTGTGAAGTTGCCATTTTTATTTTGATTAGAGACCTGTGTTTTTGTGGCCTTTGAATGGTTGGACCGCTGGGTTGTTTTTATAAGAGAACGCCTTTCTTTGAATGGAATTGATGCGCAAACCCGGTTAGGAATGATAGGTAGGTTATTCAAAGTATGATGAATTTTGGTATATCGGGAATCAATTCTAATTTTGAGGGGAAAGAGAACGTCAACCAAAATTCGATTAATTATCACACGGGCCTAATCGAAATTGAAAGAAGGAACAGGAATTTCGAGTGTGAATCACAAAAAAGGAACGGAGGAATCAAAGGAATTTAAGGAAGAGACGACTCTAGGCCCACCTGAAAGCCCGACGTACCACATATCATGAGGTGAGGAAGCCAGAAGCATGGCTGAGTCGGTTGGCGCAGTGGTACTGTGCCTTCAGGGTGTGGGCATGTACAACCGCAGCCTTGGATCATCAGCATCTTATTAGAGAGGCGAAAATCTTAACATAAAAAGGGATTAATATCACAATTCGACCGACTATTCTAGTTGTGGAGGCTACCGTACAAATATACGAATTGTAAGGTGGTTGGATTATAGCGTGGTATGAAGTCTGGACAAGCTTTCTTCGCCCCTGAGCCCTGTTCGCCCCGCAACAGACTCTGATTTCAAAGGATTATCTGGCCTACTCCGAAGTTGAAAGCCTTGATCCTTACCTTTAAAGATATACTTCGGTATTCTCAACACTTTTAAATGGCGCAAAAGTGTTAAGTACCTAGGTTGCTGCTGATCCTACCCACGTGACCCGGAATTTCACTTAACTCCAGGTCGTGGACTTACGATTTTACTTTCCTAGGAGCCTGATAAGGGTAAAGGAAAAGATAGTATAGTCATATCAAGTAATAGAAGAGTTATAGAGTTCTGATATTACCGAAGTAGAAAGGGAGCCCTAATAGCTTCTCTTTAACAAGTCTAAGGCCTTGTCTTTAAGCCCCATATGTACTTATTGTCTTCCTAGGGAGATAAGTTTAGTACGTGTAAGCCCCTATTAACTGAGAGATTTACTTTCGTATTGTCTTAAATTGACATTAAATCTGAAGAATGATTCAATCTTGCGATGTGATTCGCGTTGTTTTGGCGGGGGATACCAGAAATACACAGAATGGAGGGCGATTGCCCCAAAAGCTCCTCCAGACTTCACGATGGCCATACTGCAATGTACAAAACTTGAAATAATTTGCACATATTAGGGGACAAGACTGCCAATCTTCAAGTCAGGTCCGGGATAGAAATCATTTGAGATAGTGCCATAGGAGAGTAAAAAACGAATGGATATCATCCTGATGTCAGGCGTCGATGGTCGGGCAATTTGAGGCTCAATACTCTCGGTACTCTCTAATTCATACTCGGTGTGCTGGCCGTTGTCCACCACCATATTCGCCCGAGACACTAATTTGTCTTAAAGAATACGTGGCCGCCTTCGAGATGCATGAATTCCCAATTGTCCTTATTGTTTATCTTACGCATCTCTTATACCCCGGAGCTCACACTTGGGGGGCTATTCAAGACAGCAAACACTGTTCATATGCCTGTTCGTTATGTGAAAAATTGTCCACCGACGCCCAAATGTCTTCAAATTATTGGCCGATTAGCCGAGTGGACACTGATCATCCATGTGGCACTACACCATTCAATATGTATTCGAGCCCAAGGTAGCACAATGGTGCTCTCCAGTCTCCTAATGAAATCTTCCCGCGCCTAATTTTAAGCCTCAATAACGCAATTCTAAGAACAGTTCATCTAGACAACTAAATACTCTAGACATCCAAGAAATCTTCTCCTACCATACTCCTTATTTAAATTTGTCTAACAGAAAGAGAACTCGGAAAAAGGGTCATATTTCTTTTAAAGACCCTTTGGAAGTTGTCAAATTGTAAAAGCACACCCTACGACCTGTTTGAAAGATAGGGCATGAACAATGGCTTTCAAAGATTCCTTCGCAAATTATAGAATTACAGCAGATATCGTGAACCAATTTTTAACCAAACGGTTCGGGAATAAGGATCTCCGAATTGAGGTAGGTGATTCCATCTTTTTGTTGGGATTTAGACTGAGTGAAGTACAGGAAATTGGAGACTATTTCTATTTTTACATTGACAAACCTCTAACGCTAGTGAGTCATGTAGTATAATATAGGCCATGACTGAGCTGAGACTAATTATTACATGATAGAAGGAGAGGGACGAGCTTGGAGACCTGCGCATTCTAAGAAGCGACTAGCAGGGGAAGTTGAAAGTTGATATATGTTCAACTTCGAAGTGATGGAGTTTTGCTAGTTTGCATGCGCATGAGATAGATCAAGGTTACGATGAGGTGGCATTTGTATGCGGTGTTCGGGTATAGAAGGGTGATTGCACTGATTAGGTTTAGAGGAATGTGGCTGAGGGGTACACTGGGCAATGCTAGCTATATTCCTGATCGATCCAACCTTTATGTTTGTAATTCATTCAAGACCTTTTTTAAAGAGTGAAAAATATCTTCCCCGGATTCCCTAGCCAAAGCTCTGGGGTGACCCCACAATATCCCTCCCCGCGTGAGAATGGAAGCCCTACTAGAGGCATGTGTTCAGGCTGCGCACTACCCAGAGAATCTTATATGTTACGATACGTATAAACACAACTTGAAAGCGTACAGTGATAGGTTGGATAGAAGACAATCCGAACTGTTCTCCAATAAACAGACTGCGAGGATAGAGTTTATGGAGTACTGTCTCCAGACGCGAAGTAAGCTTGTTATCTGTTAATCTATTGCTACTCTATTCCCTATTACATCATATGCCATATTGTCCATAGCGTTAACATGTGCTATAGAAAGCAATCTCCTCGTCCACCATGATATAAAAGAACTCAAAAAGTACTTATGGAGCTCTGCTTCAGATCCAGAGCGCGACTTGAACTGGAGATTTGTGTCGGTGCTTCTGTTTCCCCGAGTTTTCATTTCTGACAATCTTTCCATGTTCAAGGTTTCTTACGGCCCCTCACTCTAGAGCTCGACTTTATACTAGTCAGGAAATGCTTACTTACATACTTTCATTCTACCAAGTTATGCCCTCCTTTCTAGGGTTTTTGTTCCCCTTTGGACTCCAAGAATTACCTTATGATATGAACTTCAGTGGTTTCCAGCAAGAACTCCGCCTTGAGCCGTTGTACAGCCGTCTCAGCGTACCCGAACTTGGCCGCTCTGGCAGGGAGTTGAGAATGTGTTATAACCTAAGTCGGTGGAGCCCTCTGAATCTCAACCAAGTTTTCCATGGTCTATTCGGCAAACCGCAGTCTATCATTCTCTGGACGTGGTGACCAAAAAAGGTTTTTGGATAATCGTAAAAGGTAATAACCTAATCAAGGGTCGTATCAAGGAGGCTTCGCAGCCATCCAAGTACCCTGAGCAAATAGACACCCGAACTCTCCAAAGTAATGCTTTTGCTGCCTCTCTGGCCACTCATATGATCATTTGTGAGTGGTGTGTTGAGAACTGGAGATGGTATATTTGCTACTTGGAAGAACGTTTGCGGGAAAGGGCTGGCCATATTTTGGCTGTGAATCCCAAACAACGCACGAGCATGAACTCTGGAATGCCACCACAAAATGCACCTGCGATGCTCTCGCAACCCAAAGCTCTTTACAATTCAATGCCATCAGTAACCGCGGATGATTTTTCTTTCACCACTATACAGCAACTCCAACACACAGAGGATAAAGCAAACGAAGTCCGGCTTTTACTAGAGTCAAATGTCAGCATCTTGGAAAAGCTCCGAGAGCACTACATCGCTGTCGCCTCTTCTGATAATTGTCCTCAAGGCCTTATTCAGGATTGCTCAAATCAACTTAAGAGCTTCCAGCTGAAGATCGGCTGCATAATTGACGATTTACATTTGCAACAAGTTCGAATTCTGAATCTGCTGGGCTTAATTGCAAACAGAAAGAAAATGGTATGTCACAAGTACCCCTTCGAATTCTTAGTTGATATTGGTTAGCTATACAGTATCCTTCAATTTTAAGAGATAGAAGTCAGCAAAGCACTTGCCCTTAGAGCTCAGGAGTCGGCAGCCAAAATGGAACTCATAACCGAAGACATGCATGTTCTCGCGCTCAAAACGAAATCGGAGACTGTATCTATGCGCATTATTACCCTTGTAACTCTATTCTTCTTACCAGGGACCCTTGTTTCTGTGAGTCTTATTCTCCAAATATTTCTGTCTAATGCTGATCATCTGTCTCGCTGGCGGGTTTCTAGACAATAATGAGCACAGATATAGTGAAATTTCAGACTGACAGTACTGGAAAACCGGAAAAGACCTTCTTCCCTCCTGCATTGTGGCTATTTCTGTCTATTTCTTTACCCTTGATGGTTGGAGTGTTCATGGCTTGGTACGGCGTATATTGGTGGATCGACAGGAAGGGGGCGGACCAACAGGATAGCCTGGCGAATGTGTTCAAAAAGGCCTAACCTCGATGACCCAGTCTCTATTTATACTCTGCTTACAATACAATCAAAAGATATCTCCCATTCGCTGGGTAAATTATCACACATGTGGCATGTAGCTTCTGGAAAATTCTGCCACGACTACTGTATACACCTCTCAAGCGTTGTACAACTGGCAGGGTGGGAGGATATCCCTTGGCAGAATGCATTTCATCTGGGGTGCCACAGCAATGAATACAGTATAAGGTATGCCACTCCTCTACAAAGGCCAGGCCGACATCGGTTTCCTCGCTTTGGAGTATCTGCCAGCTACAAGGCCCAAATATTTTTCTGATTCAACTCTGCCTCCTTAAGGACTTGCTACCGGCCCTACGTATTCGAAATGTCCCGTGCCAATCCTTATCCGCAAGGAGAAGGCGTTTCCAACGCAGAACAAGAATTTTACAATCATCTGGAGGGTTGCAAAATAATATCCGAACAGGGTTCCGAGCAAAACTTCTTTTGCATCTACGGGATCAAGTACTACCTAAAAGCGAACAGCGGGAATCGAAACAAAAACAACCTCCAAGTACTTTTGGACGCCATTGAGAAAAGAACATCTAACCCGAATAAACTGAATAAACTGGATTGGAAGATAGTGATGAAGGAATATATTGTTATATTGTGCATTCTTATGGAAATTCGGATGGCTGACCATATCAGCACATTTGTTGGTTGCGGTATTAAGGACGGGAAATTGCCTCTGATTGCCCGACCAAGTAAATTTCCGGCAGACGCCCGCGATCCAGACTTCTTCCAAAAGTTTTGCAAGATGCAGTATATGTTCTGTGTGTCGCCTTTTCAGAAAAGTGGGCAGGTAACATTCACATCCGCCCGTCGACTTCCAATAACGAAGGGGGCACCAATAGCGTCTGGGGGTAGTTCCAAAGTGTTCAAGATTGGAATACATGGTTGCTATGACCAGTTCCAAGGTGAACGAGAAGAATACGCCCCATGCACCCTAGTAGGTCATTGTCGTACCTACAATGCTAAAACTAATGAAAATCCAGACTTTACCGCCGGGTCAACATAGCCATACCTTTGCCCTTAAAAGCTTCAAGCAAGATGAGCACGTCGATTATGAGGCGGAAATAGAGGCATATAATAAGCTTCAGGGGACTTATATCACTACCTACTATGGCAGATACGAAAATGAGGTGATAGAGAACCAGACGACGGTGAAGACCTACAATATTATTGTTGAACTTACCACATGTATATTCAGCTGTACAAGGGTTACTTGCTTCACGAGCGTCTCACTCCTTTTTCATATATGATTCAAGATTGTTTTACTTNNNCCATAGTATTTATAGTGAGGAATACTCCTTATGAGTTCCTCAATCAAGTCTCATTCATTCAATTCATTCATTGAGAAAACCTCGACGAAAAGTCGAACAATTATTTTAGAGTTCGCTGATGGAGGAACTCTTGACGAATACTTCTCGGTGAATCTACCTCCATCAACAGCAGAGGAAATCAAAAGGTTTTGGATCAATCTTTTCAAGGTCCTTGCCGCTCTGGAGAATGTGCATAATTTTGTCGTGAAGGATCTCGATGGGAAGTCAGAGTTGTGGAAAGGGTTCGCAGTTTCTACCTATTTGATGGCCACATAATCTGACTGACTACTCCAGATGGCATCGAGACTTAAAGCCAGCAAATATCCTGGTGTTTCGAAATAAGCAACCATCTCCTTACGATACTCTTTCAAGTTGGCAGACTTTGGGCTAAGCAAGTTCAAAGCCAATAATGAAAATGAGAGAGAAGGTAACGTTGTTAATGCTGTGGGAACTAAAACATATGGTATGCAACAATTCTACATCATCTTTGACTGATTAAGCGGATATTGAGATGTACTATATAGGACCCCCTGAATCATTTCGCCATGATGAAGACTCCCTTCGAAAACTTCTTCAAGTTGACCAAGGCGCTGAGATTTGGTCTTTTGGCTGTATTTTGAGCGAAGCAGCTGTGTGGGTTAGCAAGGGTTTCGATGGACTCAAGTCGTACCGCAAGGATCGCAAGGAGGAAGCAGGAAAACTTCATAAACCTCTTAGTGATTCTTTCCATGATGGAATACGTGATCGATTAAAATCTGTCGGTAATTGGCATCAAAATGCTCGACGCAGTACAACAAGCGACCTCACCTGCAATATTTTAGACATGGTTGATCGAGATATGCTTCTTCCAGAATCAAATAAAAGAGAGAACGCGAAGAATATTCTAATATTATTTGACCGGTGCAAAGATAATAGTCGGGCAGAAATAGTAAGTGAAGTTTGATATGAAGCTTTAGTCATACTAATTTAAAATAGATACCATATCTTATTCTTGAAGCAGAAAAAAGCTTGTTACAATGGGACGCAAAAACTGCCAGCAATCAATATCTCCACGCGCTAAAACTATGGAGCAGCTGCCACGAACCCGAAATGGCCACTAAGTTGAGCCCAATGCTGTGGTTCCAGGAATTTAAGATTCTCACGGGTTTGACCATTTCAGAAGTGGATCAAGTTGTGAACCAGCCGCAGCTTAGCAATTTGGAGAAGGAGAGCTGTCTGAAATCGGCGGCAAAATACGCGGAGTTAGCATTCGAGGCACAAAAGCTTTTTCTAAACCAGAAACTAAAAACGTGCGAAGCTGGAGAGTATCTCGCGAAAGCTAAAAGAAGACTCCTTCAAAATTAATAGATTTTATGCTAAGCTAAACTGTACCTGTGAAATATTCCTGCCCGCTGTACCCTAAACACATTTCAAAAACCTCATTTTCTAGACCATTTTAGGGGCGTTCACTAATCCTTCTTTACTGCGCACTTAAGAGCGATGCTGCCTTTTTTATTGCTGATGGCGAGGATGGTAAGGAGCACTAGGATATGTGGCGATCAGTGTTGCCATTTACAATATGGCCTATGTGTTTCCAGTGAGACCTCAGTTCCATCGGCGATGGTGACGGTGGTTCTATTGGCCCTTCGGTATTCTCGGTTTGCTCAGTGTTTGGTAAAGGTCTGCCATGAGAAGAATCTGGGTTGGCCTGTGCTTGTGGATTATCTGGGTTCGAGCGAAGTTTATAACTGCTGGACGTTTGCTGCTTGATTGGAGTAGCTCTTTTGAAAGCTTTCCAACCGGCTACAATCTGTTTCTTTAATAAAATTATTGCCACCAAAAGAGAGGCTCCAGTGGCTATAATTCCAATTATGGAATTCTTAGACAAGCCTGAAGCATTTGCATTAGGCTCGGAACAAGCACCAGACGTGGAGTTGAAGGAGACAAAGGTGGAATGTCCGACGTTGGGAATACTTTGAGCAAGCATGAACTCGTTGGGATAGTGGGCGGCCAGGTAAACCTTCGGAATACGTTATTATGGAATATTTTTAAGATTATGTAGTAGTCATTCTTACCTGTGAGAGAAATGATTTTCCAAGCGTAGCCATGCCGAGGGGAGCTTCCTGGTAAAATATACTGATCTCTGTGATGTCGGGTCGCAACACTCTTTCACCCTTTGCATCAATGCCTCGGAGCGGATTCGACAACTCTGCGTTGGGCACTTCTACCACCAATCCATTGCTCAATGTAAAAATCAAACTCCCATTGAAGCCCTGTGTTGATGGATAGTAGAGACCTGGTTCTGGAATGTAAATGCTCGAATCGGCAGTGGCGTTTGGGCTCCAACCAGTATTTCTTTTGATAGATTGGAGTACAGTGTGGGGGAATCTGAAATGATTGTCATATCTTGTTGCAAGATTAGCAAGAAGTGAAGGACTTGAGCACAAATATATACATACGGTTCAATACAAGCGGGGACATAGACTCCAGGCGAAGTAACCACGATATCTGAAGAGCCGTTTGTAGTTGGAAAGCGGAGAATAAGCTTTTCGATAGTGACTTGGAACGGGCACACTCTCTCGCTCAGAGTTGTATTGCTGATCTGCGAGGTGAAAAAAGGTCCACTTATGCTGGCGAGGTCATAGCCTCCTAAAACAAGGCCTCCATTGCGTGGGTTTGTAACAGACTGACTTCCAACATCAAGACCAAACCCTGTTACACCAATAATGCCATTCGATACAAGCGATTCAAGGAAGTCGGAATTCGTGGCAAGCCCAAGGTGCCCTTCATTCTGGTGGTTGCCGTTCTGAACGATCCCAATCGGAAACTTGGAGATCTGATTGCTTGGAAGAAGCTGTACCAGGGTCGTACCAGCAAGAATTGGATCTGGAGAGATCGCCGCCCACACAGGATTTTCGTCCAGAATAGCTGTGGTGTTTGATGAAATATATGAAGTGCCGGCAGCACTGATATTGAATGTATTGCCGCAAAGTGATTCACATTGCTGAATAGTAATGTTTGGAGAGTTCTGACAGAAATCGGAGCTTATCAAGAGTGTGCTATTGGTTACGGTCGAGGGAACTGCGCACACGTATTGCGCTGGGCTTGAAATGCTCAACTTTGCACCCCACGAATCAACTGCAGTTCCAGGAACGGTGCAATTCGAGAGGGTGAGGAATACTATAGGGCAAGTTGAAGATGCGGCAGCAGCCATATGGATTGCCCATAGAAAAGCAACAATATCTACTGGCCACATGGTCTAGGCTAGAATATGCATTCAGACTGCAGGGAGAACGCATAAAAGACTGGGTCGAAGCGTTCGTGGCAGGTAAGAGGACGCTTCGTGAACTGAAATAAGTACCAGTGTCTGTCGGTTCTGCCGAGCCTCACTGAGAAGCTCTTTTAGTGGTTTCAGCTTTCCCCTGGCAAACCTAACGCCAAAAGCCACAGGCAGGCCGAGGAGCCTCCTTATTGACTGGAAACGCAGCGCTTATGGCATGTGCGTCTGCAAGACAGGGTTATCGCCCGACACAATTCCCTAGCTATATTTTTGTCTGACAAGCCCGGCGAATAGGAGCGTGACAACTCGGTGAATACATAGCCTGCCTACTGCTTAATCTTAGGCTAAGAGATTGGCTTATGTACCTAAGGCCGAAGAATTTCAAGAATAGACCGGAGAAAATAAAAAAACGAGGCTCTGATAGCTGTTTCCAGCAACTGATGATAAGCGGCGGCAAAGCTATTTTTAAGATTTTGATAACCTATGATTAACATCGATTGAAAGCAATCTGCACTTTTCCTCGAATATTGGTTAGATAGAACAACTGAAGAGTTATGAAAACTTTGCTTCTTAATAGAAATTGTAACAAAAATGGAATTATTCGGCTAATCGCGAGGTTGCCACCATTCCCGCCTATTTTTCCTATTTTAGGAAAAATAGGCGGGAATGGTGGCAACCTCAATTACTACTTTCTCACGCGGGCGAGGAGAAGAGAGAAAATAATTGTTGCATCAAGTAACTGAAAGTGGATTTCTCAGTCTTATTGGGGTATTCTTGAAGATGGAGGGAAAGAGAGATTTGGAGCTCGGAGGTTTTGAAGGGCAAACGGCTTTACCGAGGGTGTTATGAGAGGTGAAAGAAACGAAAAAATTTGTAAGCGAAAGGGTAACTTATGAGCGGTGGAAGGAGGTAACCTATCGTATTGGTGAACGGCGGCGTAGATTTGAACATTTGGGACGACAGTGGGAGGAAGGATTTTCAATGGGTGACGAAATGACGCTATAGGGAAATTGTGGGAAATTTGCTTGTAGGACCATGTTCTTGAACTTGCCCATAGACATTTCAATCTTCTGCCTTTTATCTTGGAGTTGAGAATAAACATATTGCTGGCCCTCTCATTCGGCATGGTGTGGATGGTTTATAATGGTTTGAAAGCTCTATAGTGATAGGACTATCTCTTCCTTGTTATATTATTGTGGTAGATATTTATTACTGATTAAAAAATTGTGCATTTCTTTAATCTCTTCTTCTTCTCTTCCTGAACTTTTGGCGTAATAGCTGGCTCGGGGTCAAAAAGGAATTCTTCTCGCTTCCCTCTCTTCCGGAGCTCATGATAAATTTCAACAACGGATTTAAATACCTTCTCAACATTATAATTCACTTCCTCGACAGGTGTCCATTCTCCAGCAAATGTGCATTCAGGGTGATCAGCTATGAATTTATCCACGTCCTCTTTCTCCACTACCCTCGGATCATCTCTAGATATCCTACATCCAATGATGGCCATCGGATAATGGTCCATAAGTGCATATAATGCGGGTGAGGTTTGTAACGGCGTGATCCGAACAATTCCATTTTCTGGAGCGGGAATTTGGTTGCATGTGATTTCTAGCTCTTGAAAAGAATCTTGCGAACAGATGTCGTATGTTAAGATGAATACTGGCTGCGTTAAGCCGACTAGTGAGGGTATTTCAGTTATTGTGCTTAGACTCGTTTCATATGCAGCGACGCGATAGCACGCGTTTTCAACGTGGATTGGTTTGTAGTGGTGTTCGTGCCATGCAGGCTCTATCCATTATCGCATTCAGTCGTTCCACATTCGAACTGTTCTTGCCTTGTGAGTATTGTAAACGAGATATTGAGAAAGTTAGAAGGGCGAATGATTCTTGTGGACTCACCATAACCCTCAGAAACTAGTTCATAGGATTATCTCCAACTATCGTGAAACTCACAGACTCTTCAAGGTCTGTTTGGGGCGTTTGGAGTGTGCGAGTCATCCTGAAGGCGATAAGTTTCAGTCAGAAGCCCCGAAGCTGTCAGTAAAGTCTTGATTAAGAGACGGTGAAATGATTAAGAAAGAGGTACGATACTGGGACTAAGTACCAACGCGCTGATATTAGGCTAAATAGAACCATGCTAACGCAAAGCTTGGTAGTTATGTTGTAATCATCCGCCAATCTATGGGTATTTGGTAGGCTCTAATCCTTACCTTAATCTCGGTTTTGTTGGACGTTTATAAAGACTCGCTTGACCCGCTCAAATCTAGTGTAAAGATAGTTTTGGGGATGTAGCGATGGTTTTCTACGTAAAATCGCCGTGTTTTCTGTTTCTATTCGTATTTTGAGTCCTCAGGCCCGAAGTTGTCTAGCTACTGGAACGTTATACCCAAAAAACCCGTTCCATCACAATGGGCTTGAATTCTTGAAGCTTCCAAGACTAGCTTTCCAACACCCAAACTTTCGAACTGAACCCTATTGATCCAATTGATGAAACATTACTCTTCCGATCCAAATCTAGTTTACCAACGCCTGTCGTAAGGACAGAAGTGCGTAGCTTGTCGCTCCGATGATGATTCTCCTTCGTTCGTTCTCTGCAAATTAAAGTTTAGTGTAAGTCCTGAAACTTGGTTTATTGCAATAAAATAATAGCTGAATGAACCTGTTCATCATTCTGGGGTTCCCTTTGAGAACGTTAATTTGTGTCTACGACCATCTCTTCTTTCACTAAAAGCCTGCCCATTTGATCTAATGTTACTCCGGTCTAAATCTCCTCTATTCGAATTCGAGAACGTTGTTCCATACTCTCTGCTTTCCTACGAAGAATCTGGAAATCGAGCTGTAGAATTCCAATAGGTATTGGTTATAGGATTAGTCCTTTGATTCGAGCTGGTACCATTTGGGCTAGAACTCCTAATAGAGACTATATTTGAATCTGTAGATACTTTGCTAATAATGTCAGTGTTGTCCTGCATTGGTCCTCGGATTCTGGTCGTAGAATTCTGAGACGAAAATCTGGAGCTATGAAATGGAGTACTGGGTCTATCAAGCTGCAGATAAGTCTCCCAGTTATCTTTCCAAATATCATTTGAAGTGGCCCTGTTTTGTGATTCTTTAAATTCTTGATTGGCAGTTGTTTCCTCGGGCCTGTCTTTAAGTAGTTGCTAAGTTCCTGGTCTATACCTTCTTGTCTTAAACTCCGTGCCTCCGTGTTCATTTTGCCATGGTAAACTGGGCTGCCGAAGACCTTCGAATACAGATTTTATCTTTCTGTCCTCCAGAGGTATCACTTCATCTTTTCTTTCTCTGACCGGATTGTTGTAAAACTCTCTTCAAGCACCAGCAAGAGGAATAGCGATCTCCGTGTTTGCCCATTGTTTCAAGAATGCTCGCAATAGCCCAAATTCATTCTAAAACGGATCTTCTCTAGTCGTAGGAGGGTCTTTGAATTCAAGCTAGGTAACGTGTCAAACTGAATGACGAAGTTTGTAAACATATTTTCGGCAATGCCACTATTAAGATGGAAAGATGCATTTCTAGCTAAGCTCCGAACTGCCATAAATGGTAACTCTTTTCGATCTTACCCAAGTTGAGGTTGATACCCTTGACGGCTGGATTGTGTCGCCCAGTGCTTTTCGAGACTTCGGGCTTCTCCGGGGTGTTGTCTGCCGTGGTAGTTGTTGGCCTTGTCGTGGTGTGGTGACTATCTGAGATATCTGAGAGAAAGAGGACACAGAAAGAGCCAGATAACTTTGTGAAGAGCCACCAACAAAATTTCTTTTCAGTATTTCTGCTCCCTCTCTCCCTAGGCTGCTGGCTACTCGTCTCGGACCCTCTCGAATTTTCTGTGACGAGCCTTGCGCTAGACAATCCCTGTGGGTTATCGAATAATCGAGATCGAAATCCCTGTCTTGTGGTACAGTCTGTGGATGGCTTGCTCTTGTGGCTTGGTATGTCTGGAATTCTTGGCGTGTGGAGATATCATAAGATCGAGGGGATAGAGCACGCGCAGGATAATGCGGATGAGGTATTTGCGGGCTGCGATTGGAATTTATATCTGGATTCAACCTCGTTCCCGATTTGGAGATTTGTCAATATAGTAAGACCAAATCAAGTGGTTTGGTCCTTGTGCGAAACACGATGTCTCTCCTCATATCTAGTCCCCGGTAAGCCTCCACCCCTAGCCGTGGATTCAAGTTCAACATAAGAAATTGGCGTATAGTCACAGTAATAAATCCAGATAGTCTCCTCGGCTCTGTACCTTTTTACATCTTGGGACACTGGGACCCCATCGATCCAATCCTCGGCTTGATAGAATGCATCGCAGACCCTGTCAAAGGGAATGCTGAAGGCATTCTGACGTCTTGGTAGAGTTTGCGTTTCGAGTGTGCTTCGGATTAATAAAAATTGGCTCTTGTAAGACATCATAAAATAATATGCAGTTGTAAGGCTGAACGATTGGTCGAGTTTGCTTGAAGTACTGTGCCAGACCTCGCAATAGGAAGTAGATAACTAGGGACCTACTGCGAACGGAAGCAACGATTGTGATCTTGAGCTGAGCCCAGCACCCCGGCTGCCGCTGTCTATAAAGGGCATCTAATTCAAGATGATTAATTCCTCGGCCGTCGTTTGCACATTGTAGTCTGATTACATATACTTTGGCGCAAAAGCGAGTTTGCTGATTTGCTAATTATTTCTCACTTTCAAATGAAAACATCGTTTGAGGTTATCGAGACTAGATATGTGACAGTGCTTCCGGTGAATTCTTAGAGGCTTGTCCGCCTCAACGGTTCAAATACTTGTATAGCTCGAGTTCAATCATGCGTAGAACCCTTTCGCGTTTATAATTTTGGTTGAGCACATTCCACGGAACGATGTTTTTATACCCAAGCTTTGGCCGATGCATTCGAGTGAAGATTGTGCTCATTCCATTAAAGGATCTGAGATGCTCTCGAACGCCTTTTAGGAGATTATCCTCTTCAGCATCCTGCAAGGCAAACTCGAGGACTAGAGCAGCGACGGCTGCAAGAATTGGAGTGGCAACGGACGTTCCAGACATACTCCTCTGCGAAAATAGCCTTGAGTCTTTCGTGACATTTATCCAAGAAGAGGAAACGTTCTCTCCGATGATACTGAAATTCTTTCCCATATCTAGAGGAGGGTTGAAATCTGAAGGGTTTCCCTCTGCAGTGGCTGAATTTACGCAAAAAACCCCTGGGATATCTGCAGGAAAAGTCATTTCCTTCATATTTCCGTTATTTGATGCAGCAACGAAGACTAAAACTGGCTTCTTCCTACCAAGAGCACCTTGGATAGCTTGGTTGACGGCCATATCGAAATTGTAAAAACCAAAAGAAAGAGTCAGGATATCGACGTTCCAATTTCGTTTCCCGGTCTCTGGATCTTTCCCATCCTTGTATGCGCGGTTGATTGCCTATGTCAGTTCATTTTAGCTAGGCTATCCAAATATCAGGAACTTGAAAAACACACCCTGACAACAACTGCAGGATCCAAATCGCTATGGAAATCCTTAATTACACGCGCAACATAAATGTCCGCTTCGGGGGCGATTTTTCTCAGCAGTCCAACGCAGTGCGTTCCATGGCCACACGAATCAAAGGCGGATCCTTCAGCGTCTAGGAAGTCTTCACGAGCCTTGATTCTTCTGTTCTCTCTAGGTGCAGCTGCATCCACTGCGAAATCAGGATGGGTGTAAGTAATACCAGTATCCAGAATCCCAATTCTAATCCGCTTGGACTGTGTTCTCCTCGACTCTTTCAAAAGAGCTTGTGTATCATCCTCAAGCCTCTCGAACCACGAAAGCACACTTTGTTAAGTTAGACCCTGTTCATAAAGAGAATTTCTTAATTACCTATCATCATCTGCTCGTCCTGGCTTTGCATCAAATAATTGGCGAAGATGACCTGAGAGATGTTAACGGTGAATTAATTGATGAAAGTGTCTGAGATATCGGGATCACTGCACTTACGCTTATCCTTCCTAGTGCCTGGGGATACAGACTTTGCCCTCGATGGTACAGCAGCCTTGTCTCTGGTTGGTGAGGCGGATCGAGCACGCCCGAGCTCTGGAGTTGATTTCGCCCCAGGATTTGGGAGCAGAGAATTTCGATGTTGCCTTTGAGGTTTAGGTGCTACTTCTGGGACTTGATTATTAGACTTGGAGCTTTGCATATGGTCTCCCCGAGTCGTAGGAGAGACAGGTGAGTCGCCTCCAGCTTGAGATAGGACGTCAGAGCTTGCTATATGACGGAAGTGTATCTCGCTTAATGGGCGCCCCTTTGGCACATTGCTTTTGTTGGCTAGATCATTCTTGTTATTTCCAGTTGAATTATTAGAAGGCGGATCCAGTGTTATTTGTTTTGGCAAAGATTGGGATTTGTGATGATCCGGAGGAGTTTTGATCTGAGGGATGGCAATGGGTTGGGTTGCTGTATCAAAGCAATTAGCAATGTTCATTGTACAAATAGAGGACATACCCTGGGGCTGTTCTGGTCCTTGCCACTTTTTCAAGGGCTGCTCTTTTGGTTGCTTCTCTTTTTCTATTTGTTGGTCGCAGAGTTTTATTGATTTCTTCGCATCCGTAGCGACTTTGCGTAATGTAGCATCAGGTGAGTTGGCATTTATTGCCCAACAATTTGCTTGGTTCATCCGCTTCGCCTCCTCATACCTTTTCAGCTCATACATGTCGAGAGCTAGGGACTCACGGCTGAGGATAATATCTTTGTCCCTGGCTCTAAGGCGGGTTCTTTTGTCCAAAATTTCGGTGTGCAGAAGGAATGCCTTATGATAGTCGCCCAGCTTG
The DNA here is from genome assembly GCA_003988965.1 of Neobulgaria alba. Classification (NCBI taxonomy): domain Eukaryota; kingdom Fungi; phylum Ascomycota; class Leotiomycetes; order Helotiales; family Gelatinodiscaceae; genus Neobulgaria; species Neobulgaria alba. The sequence goes on from QYAM01000017.1 coordinate 219,823, forward strand.
TAATGACATATCCCCAGGTCGTGGCCAGCCTGAAGCGTAGCCCAGTGATCCGCACCAAGATCCTTGTGTTGTCGACGTGCCTCATAATTTCCCTGGTACAAAGCCTGGGCTTTTCTGAATTCTCTTAACTTGAGATGATCATTGGCAAGATTTTTCTCTGTGTCTAGGAGATCGGTACTAGGGGGATTCCGACCCTCTACCCGTATCCTCGTCTCAAGGACTTTCTCGTCAACTTCCTTTGCGGCCTTGAAATTCCCAATTCTGTTTAGAGCGTAGGAAAGCTGTTCTTGGTCATAAACTGTTGCTTGGTGCTCCTGTCCCAACTTTTCAAGGTCCCAGTCCACATTCTGCCTGAATAATGCCACAGCCTTCTTTAAGTTATCGGTCTTCCCCTTGTCAATCAGATCTTGGGCTTCTCCATGGCGCTGCACTCGGGCAGAGAACTCATTTCTTAATCCCCCGGAAATCGATTCCTTGAGGGCTCCCATTGCAAAAATATGTTGGTGTTTTGTGAAGCCTCAGGACCAGATGACTTGGAAGTCATTCGAAAAAGATACAGGTGATCTCTCGGAGGCAGTGGGCGTGCTTTCAGCTACAACCCTGTTTGTTGCACTTTTCCATGCATGCAGCAGAACTGCGCCCGACGCCAGATCTGGACTAGGTTTTAACACCGAGTATACAGCTGAAAATTGACATTGCAAAGGGGCAACAGCCAATTGAACGGGGGCTTACTGCGCGCCTTCATGGCCTTCAACACCCTCTTAGTCGTCAGTTGACAGAATGAAGGACTTCGAAGCTAATTCGTGTCTGACAAAAGACCCCACGTTGGTGGACCCCGCCTGCTCATTCCCATCCCTGCATATTGGCACTGGCAGCTTATCGCGACCCTAGTTCCGTGTTCGTCGTCTTACAAATAGTCCCTGTTGTTGCACAGATCTGGGCCTTGAGCGAGTGTTGTTGAAGCTGTGCATCGCTGGTTTGTTCCAAACTAGGGACGGAAATGTCCCCCAGAGCTGTTATCACTGAGCGAGCCCAGCTCACGACAACATCAGCCGTGTACGTAACTTATACGATCACAGACACAGCAGCCAATTCGATCTGGACAACAACCTTGGCTCTCGGCAACTCGCCCACCCCTACACCACCGCCTACTGCAAACCGCAATCCCACGAATGGGGCTGTAATTGGGGCTGTGGTAGGTTCGACTGTTGGCTTCTTCTTGTTGCTAGCCCTGATCGTGCTCTGCATTCGAAGGAGCGATTCAGATTGGGCACCAAGCCTACGGACCAGTTCTTTCTCCTCCATATATGTCAACAATCCCAACCACATATATCCGACCGTCATCCGAGCCAAGGGGGTGGTCACGAAGACTACGACAAAGGTCATAAGAGACACGGAAACCAACGCCTTTTACTTCGTACGACCAAAATTCAGGAGAGAAAGGTCTACTGTCCGAATCCGAATTGACGATTCTTCAGAAGGCTCTTGGAGCTCGAAGGGCACGTAGAAGCAACAACCTTTCAGGCTCGACCTCCCACAGCCTCCGAGACTCTTATTCTGACCCCAAACCAATACCCCCCGTCCATATTCTAGCAGGAATTATTTTTTTAGAAGTCACAAGATCACTTTCGGTTGACGATATACTCATATCACGTGTTGCACGTGACATTATTATTCCCCCCAAAATGTCGAAAACATATTTCCTAGCTGGCACACGGGACACTGTTCCAACTGGCCCAATATTCTTAGGGAGTATTATAAAATCACCTCGATCCCCAGAATTATGCCTCAACTCTAAACGTTCCCCTCTCCTCACTACTCTCGATATTTCAACACACACACAAACAGATTTCAGCCATCAGCTCCTTCGAAACTCCAGTGGAAAGGCTGGAATCTGGGCAGAATTCGTCGATGGTATCGGTATCGGAGGAGAAATTAGTGGAAACTGGGAGAATATCGACATTGCGAATTACAAATTTAAGGAACTAGTTACGAACACGATTTCTCCTAACCATGGAGAAATCGTGAAGTTTTTCAACGATGAGGGCGTTCAGCAGGCAATCAAAGATAGCTTGTGGAGAGCTAACCTCTATATGGTAACGGGTATTAAGATTGCGAGGGGTGCAGATGTAGTTATTGAACGTGTGAGGGGAAAGGGAGGAAATTTGCATTTTGGAGTTGATCTATTACCTGTAGGTGTCCCACTCAAGGTTGGCCCGGATATAAAGGAGCAGGTTAGCACCAAAGAAGTCGTCACGGAAAAACATAAGGAATTCGTGTGGGCATATCGTTTGAGAGAAATTCGGTACAGAAAGAAGAAAATTGTTGACCAGAAGGAGTACAAGAATGGGGATTTGATGGGGAAAGGGCCGTTAACTGAGGAGGAAAGAGCTGAAAGAGCAAGAAGAAGGAAGGTAGATGAGCTGGAAGGGGAAGTGGAATTGGTGGGGTTGAAGGAGGACGATGTTGAGGGCGATGTTTTGGGTATTGATGCCGACGAAGTTCTAGATGACGACGGAGAAGAGGTTAATCTCGTAAGGTTGGATGATGATGATGATGATGACGACAATTGAATTTTTTACGATATTATGAATTCATCGCGAGTATCGGATAGGAGTATTCTTAATTTGAAAACTTATATTGCCCTTAATATCTCGATAGGCTAGGTTGAAATAATTCGGCGTGTGGCGACTTAGAACCAGGCATCATGTTAGTGGGTTCTACGCGAGGCTAGTCTTTGCCAACTTTCGACACAACCATGAGACTGAGGGAGTAGTTTTTGCAGATCCCTGCATATAAAATACACGCGGGGCATGAGGATATACTTTTGATTGGGATGACTAGAACAGATTCCATTTTCAAATGGTCGCTGGCATATTCAACCCAAGCGAGTATTTAGAACATGTTCGATTCTAAACTGTCGATGATGATATCTGCCCCATCCGCTAACCATAGCTCCACGTGAAACTTGGATTAGCTCGAACATCGCTACGCTGGCAACATTTAGCTTCTTTCTCATTCGTCATTAATTCTACTCTGCTGCAAGGACATCCAACCAACGCGGATTTTATTTCAGTATTCCTTCCTTCGCGGGCAGGTATATTTCTCTTCCGGTACCGCCTTTTCAACACTTCGCGGCACCTACACAGCAGCGATAATGTCGACCCAAAAAGGACAAACTGTCCAATCCATTGCGAACATTGGATCACCCGCAGAGCCCTCGGGAGAGAAGAATGTCGCGAAAAAGAGAGAAATTAAACAAAGCCTTCCTCTAAACAACATGTTCAAGAAAATCATCTCGACATCTGTAAAAAGGTTCACAACCCAAAAAGTCGCGGAGTTTCATCTCTTTCCAGAATTGCCTGGTGAGATTAGAAACAAAATCGTCAAGATAGCCATGCTCGAGTTGTACCCGCCCTCGAAATACCTCCCAATGATGAGATTGCCAGCATCAGGATATAATACGGCACACAGAGGCTTCAAGACTACCAATGTGGTATTTTATCACCACCTCCTCGCTGTCAATAAGGAGTGGCGTAGCTTGGCAAACTATGAAATCCCATCTTCCTATCGGATTCAAGCTATGACTATACATACCGGCTCCTTCCATTGGAACACAGTAAACCAGAAAAACTTCCTCCACGGTTCAGACACTATTATAATACCTCAAAATATCCTAGCAATTCCCAACATCGAAATTCCCGTCCTAGTCGAAGCCAAATTCATCGTTATCTTATGTAATGGATACATGCTGACGAAGGACGCGCTTAAAAAGCTTTTCGCGCTTAATTTTAAAAAAACGACAATATATACTGTTCACCCAGCATTTGTCCCTCACCATATCCGGGAATATCGACATGTCATTGATAATGTTCATGCCTTGCCTGGAGAGAAATCACCTGCTGTGCATTTTCGGCAACAGATGAGAGACTATAAAGCATGGTTTCCTGAGAAAAGGTACTTGGCATTACCTCCCATTCGACCTGCTCGGATTTCAACAATATCAGAAGCTATTCAGAATCGGCATAGCTTTGTCCTTGATAATACAAGAGTTGTGCGAGATTGCGTTCGTGCATTCCGCTACAATTATTCTCGATAAATCTTTTGAAATTGGGTTTCGATTACAGGGACCTGTTTTTCAATTTTAGGTCGAGACTAGGAGGGCGGAACTATTTATGATATTTGCGTGGTAGGGCCGGAAAGGCGGAACTTGCTTTTAGGATTGCTTTTGGGATATTTCATTAAGGTTTGGTGGAAGGGTTCTAGGGAAATTTGTAAGATCTGGTACACTCCATAAGGATAGAAAGGTGCCAAGAAGATCTTGGATTGTGTAGTAGTAATATTAATGTTAATAGCCACGGGGCAAAGCAATGAATCGCATGATCGGCGGTGATATCTCTAATGCCGCTACCGACGCTATTGATTTAGATATATTAGCCCCCCTTAATATAGTCCCTAAATAATAAGAACAATCGCATCATATAATATAACGCATAGTACACTATGAAGCTATAGGTAACGTGCAACGTATTGAGTGATAGCGCCAGACCAGATTCGTGGAAGTAATTGATATTAGCCAGTTAATAGGTAGTTAAATTGAGAATTGAGTAACATTTCGTTAGTTGTATGTGGAGTAGTGTCTTAAATTAGACCTTGTATTGTAAATGCTAAAGAAACTAATCGCGATTAGTATCCAAGTGGATAAAGTGGCTACGTTAAACAACGTGCTCTTGGAAGAAAAATAAATGGCCGTTTTTCGCATGCCACTTTTTGGATATTATAGAAGGCAGAGAATATCCTTTCTTTAATATATGAGTTTAAACAATTATATGTTTAAATCTCCCAAAATCTAATGTTATTCTAGAACATTTAAGGGTGGGGAATTTCCGAAGCAAATTGTAGTAAGTTGAGATATTTAAGAATTAAATTGAATGATAATCTTCAAGTGACAGCTTTGCATACATTGACTTCGAGCCACGTCAAGATAATAACACTAAAATTAGGTTTTAAACACGGCGTGTTAGATTCTCTTTCAATTTCAGACACCTCAGGCTACATAGACTGGCACCACAGGATCCGTCCCATAGAGCTTAAAAGCATTGACATATTCAAAGAATGATGCCTTATAACTCCTTTCCAAACTAGTGAAATTGACATACTGCATGCCAAACCTGACATTATAACCTATTTTCATTAGCCCTATTTCAGTTCCTGAGGATATTTAATCTTACCATCAACCCATTCAAGATTATCCATAATAGACCAAGCGAGACATCCAACAACATTAACGCCTTCCGCAATTGCAATCAAGATCGACTCCATATAATTTCGATAATAAATCGTCCTCCCAGGATCAGTCAAGATATCCTGCTTCAAGGCTTTCAAACTCTCAAACGGTTCAGCCCACCCAAATTCGCTGACTGAAATACCTCCAGAAGAAGGCCAAGTATCTTGAATGTAATGCAAGAATGCTGGCACCCAATCAGTTGCACTGTGAAGCCAAGATGCATATCGATCTGCTGCTGCACCAATGAGCCACCCATCAGGTCCAATATTGCTTGTATTAAAGCATCCAGGATATAACGGATTAGTAGAATTTGCTAAACAACCCGCAACAGTCTCGTCCGGAGCCCAGTAGTACGAGGATGTATATGCGTCGTGGGCGAAGATATCAGCGGTTCCGTTGATGAGCTCTTGTTGCTCTTTACTGAATTCAAGTCCTAATGTAGCGACATGTTCCTTGACAGACTTTGGATAATCTCCATTCACGTAGACGGGATTTGCAAACCAGCCTTCGTTGAAGTCCCATGCACGTTGGACTGCAAGCGCATCATCTGAGGAATTGGAGTACTGGATTTTGTAACCACCGTTGGTCTTGAATGCAATCGTGCCATTCAGTCCAAGAGATTTGCCAAGGCGATAAGCCTTAGCATGAGCCAGGAGGACATGGTGACCGCAGAAAAAGCGCTGCTCCTTTCCTGGTATTTCGACAGGTGAAAAATAGCCAGTGGGTTGCTAGGAACGACTCTTTAGCTAAATCGGTAAAAGGCTGCCTTGAATCACTCACTGGATAATCCTCACAAAATACGATTGGCTCATTGACAGTAAACCAAGCGAATACCTTATTACCGTACCGTTCAAATACTACTTTAGCATATGCGACAAAATCATCCACAATTTCTTCGCTTAGCCAGCCCCCATATGAGTTCTGCAGGAACAATGGCATATCCCAGTGATAGAGAGTGACTAGTGGCTTGACATTATATTGCAGGCAGGTATTAATCACGTCTTCATAATGGGCAAGGGCGAGTTCATTAACTGGTCCTTTGCCAAATGGGAAAACCCGCGACCAGGAGATTGAAAATGAGTAGTAAGGTACGCCAAGAGCAGCAATTCGAGCAATATCTTAAGCGTGTTGTATTAGCCGAGACCTTTTGAAGTAGTATTTATGAGCATACCTTGCTTATACATGTAGTACTGATTATCACCTACATCTCCAGTGTCATTTGAAATTGTGATTTCTGTCGACCGATGCGTATAGACGTCCCAGATCGATGGGCCACGCCCTTCATCAGCAACTGCGCCCTCAATTTGGTATGCAGCAGATGCAACTCCCCACCAAAATCCCTTGGGAAATTTCCAAGTATTATTTTTCGCAATTAGGGCAGTTTGATGCCCGGTGGGGTAAGGGGAATAATACAGAGGTGGTGGCGGGACCAATTCACCCGTAGGAACAGGTGTGGCGGATACAGTAGTATTTATGGTGGCATATTTGACCGGGCCCACGAACAAATTCCAATATTCTTAATGCCATCAGCGGGCAATTGGTAGGTGTAAGAACAGATCACTCACGTTTAAGGTCTACACTGACAGTTGTGGCAAAGGCGGAGGGATTTGCTACTGGAGTCCCATTGTTCAGGGTGACTGTAGCATTCTCTGTAGTTAGCACAGAGCCTGTAGAATTCACAATTACTGCATATGCAGAGCTAGCGATAAGGAGCAGACGAGCCCCAAAGAAGAGCTTCATAATGAGTAGATAGTGAGGTTAATTGAAGCTACTCTACAAATGTCGCCCTCAAAGTGTCATGTCTTCAGGTATTTATCTTCGGCAAATGGAGAATCGTGGGGTCTCCAGGTTCTGTTCTACGTAATGGGATGAGCTTATTCAAGTTGCAATTAGCCGGTCCATTGTCGGAAAATTCTACGAAGAGTGGGCCACAACGGGGTCATTGCAAAGCATCTCCCCACGAAAGAATGAGGGGTCCCCGCAAACGGTCCGTTTCTTCTGGATGGATAGTGAGGGGTGAAGCTTCAAAGTGTGGAGAAAGAAAATAAACCTGGAAAGTTGGTTGTCAGGCAAACCGGCTATTCCCCGGAAAGGACATGCCAGGGGGAAACCTCGCTTAAGAAGCCCTTCCCCCATTCTGAGGGACGGTAATCAGCCTGTATGTTCAATAGTGGGGGGAGTATCTTGACAATTCAAACTTGTTTTCCGATCGGAAAGTCTATTGTATTCCATCAATAAGGCTCTTTGCATCGCTAGGTAAATGCCTACGGCTTCTTCGCCATCCGGCAACTTCGTATGCTCCTAGAACTCCTTTTTAAGAATTGATCAAATGGGATCCTAAAGGGCCTCGAGTACAACCCATTTATACGAAGAGCACGAGAGAGAGTTTTAAAATATGTATCTGCATCGTAGTCAAGTAGGATCTGTGAGATTTGCGATTCTTCACCATGGGAAGTTAGCTAGAGAGCTTATGGGGGAGTAGTACTTGTATTAGTAGCTTTTGAAAGTTCAGCTACTGAATCGGTAGCTTTCCTTCCATTTGGCAAGGGGCACTGAAGTTGTGTTTTAGTACTAAATTCGGTCTTAGAATTGGAAAACACAATGTGTTCTTAGATGATCTAGCTTACTTCATTTGATGGTATAATTTCCAAGTGAACTCAGAGCATCTTCATCTTAACCCAAGAGATACAATCATGTTTAACACTCAATCATATCGAGAGTTTCTCATTTCCGTTTTTGAGAGGGTTTAGCGTATTTTATCTCTACATCCCCTGTTTCAATTCGCGACTGGTTGCTCTTTCTCATTTTAGAGCTCTTTCCTTCCCTCACAAAACGTTCCTTCCCTCACAAAATGATTCTTCCAAATCTAAAAACCGCATCACCACCTCTCCGCACTTATCTTTTGACCAAGCCGAGTATCGATGGACGGGCAGCATGGCAGATCTCTACAAACCCGCAAAGGAAAGTGTCAATTACTCTAATATGCTGCTCTACGGCTCTTAACTAAATCACTTCCAGCTACCACAACCACAGGCTCAAAGTCCGCGAATACGTGGATACGGGATAGATTACAGCAGCTCCCAGGATACCCTATGGAGAACACCTGAATATGGGATGAATTACACCGGCAGCGGCAGCATCTCCAAAGATATCTCACCAAGAACGCTTGAAAATAGGAGGGGTTATACTAGCATCTACCCAGATATCTCACAAAGAACGAATTACACCGGCAGCAGCAGTATCTCCCGTGATATTCCACGAAGGACACCTGAATATGGGATAGATTTCACCAGCAATCCCTCGGAATTTGAGGCTAGAGGTGCCAGAAAAGTTACCAGGCTTGTGGCAGCCAAGCGTTCATAGCGACGTTGCTTTTTGATCCTTCGATGTCGGCTCTTCCTATCATACCGCAGCAGAATTCGGTAAGCGTTGGATTGTTCAACCTCAAGAAATCCCACCAAGGACACCTAAATATAGGACGGATTTCACCAGCAGCCCTCAAATGGTCAACTCCTTGGATTTGGAGAACGATATCTTCACAGCTGCAGCCGAAATATGATTTCCGTAGCGTCTTCACCTAAGAATTACAATCTGCGTTTGCTGAGGATACATATGACTTTACATCTCGCAATTCCGAGAGCCCTCCTGTTCGACTTTTCGTCGAGGTTTTCTCAATGAATGAATTGAATGAATGAGACTTGATTGAGGAACTCATAAGGAGTATTCCTCACTATAAATACTATNNCAAGTAAAACAATCTTGAATCATATATGAAAAAGGAATAATACACTCGTGAGGCAAGTAATCCCTGTACAGCTATACAAACAGGTAGTAAGATCAACACCTCCATTAATTTTAGTGTCTGGGATTCGTTACGGAACCTCTTTACCCATCTTCTACAGCCTGCAAACTTCCTAGCAGTCGACAAGATGTCCCTGCAATATTAGATAACTCCAACCGGATTACTCAACAGTGGAGCTAGCGCTAGCGCCACCAAAAAACTTCCTGAGTACCCAAAAGCTGTACTTGTCATGCAGCAAGCATCGCCAATAGTGGAGCTTGCACGTATGTCAAATCCAACATAATACCCAGCATATTCCGTCCCTTTACCATATGCTCCACAGCAACCTCCTATTTCGCTTCCTTCGATCCAAGATTTGCTTGGTGGGACCTATCAAGCAAGTCAACCATACAGACAGCAAGGAGGAAGCATGTTGTCTACACGAGAAAGCCTCAACACCAAGCCCGATCCAACTCTGGGCACAAGTATTTTCAGTGTAGAACCCAGTCAATTGTATGAAAACCAAGAAGGAAGCATGCTCTTTATACGGGGAAAGCTTAATCCCAAGTCAGATCCAATTCCGAGTACCAATGTTTTCAGGATAGTACCAAGTCAATCGTATGAATACCAAAGAGGGAGCATGTTGTCTAAGCCGGAAAGCCTTGATAGTATGCCAATTCAAACACCAGGTCAAAGCGTGTTTGGCTCATTCAGAACAATAGACAGTCAAACTATCAACTTGATGATGGATGGCGAAACTCAACACCAGAATCCCGAATTAATTCTAGAATCTCCGGCGCCTTCTGAGCCCTCACCTAAGAGGAGGAAATGCGAAAAAGGAAAAGAAGTGATTGCTCCCGACCCCCTAGAGTAATTGAATCACCAACACCGTCACCAAAGGCGACTTTCGCTCACCCTTCCCGATCGTCTACTATAAACCCGACCAACGATACCTTTGCTTCCACATCACATGCTCAGTCTGCGAGTGCTCAGCCTACGATTGTAGCTGCTACTGTCTCTCGGCCGGCTCTTACCCAAACAGGGGCTAGGTAGCAAAGTACTCAATTCTATCAATCCTTGTATGGGACCGCAGGAGTCTATGATATTCTTTCAGATGCACCCCAGCCCATTCAGCGAATAAAAACTCATTGCCTTGACGAAGAAAATAGAGAGGGGATCGTGGATATTGCTAAGATAGTTGGCTTCGGAAGCATGGATGAATATAGGAATGTGTTTAAAATGAGTGAGAAGACTTGTAGCCCAGGATAGAGATACCACACAGAGACGATGTTGATATGGTAGAAAGAGGAAATGTGGTTGTGTTGTTTGGAGGATGTCGAGGTCTTTTTGGGTCGCCCTGCCAAGGAGAGGGTGGAAGTTTTTGCAAGATATATCAGACTTATATGAGACGAATAAATTGCCAGAGAGGAAGCATGGTGGTCAATGATGTTGAGATTAGGATATTAGGGTTCCAAAACGATAATCCGACTTCAGGAAAGTGTTGGCGATTGGCTCGTGAGCAATCTGGGTAATGGAACATCTTTGGAGATAATGCGTGTACAAAAAGCCATTGTTTGGGCACTTAAGTATCGCAGAGGCCAACATTAACTATAAAGAGGTTTAAAAGGTTTTTGTTCAATAGATTATTTTAAAAGGGGTGATGCCACATTTGGTATCAGTAAAATGGAAAGCATCCTTGGCCATCGCAAGGCTTGCTAATGATTTTCCATCTGTTCCAGGGAAACCGCCATACTTGTCGAGTATAAATCGACTGCTATTTTTAATCTTTCACACTAGATACAATGGTTCTGATAGCTGGCTGTAGGTTTCCGTATTTGGCTGATTTAATTTTGAGTTGGTAGCTCCCCGGATTGACATCTAAGGTAGCCGAAGCGACAATAGAAGCTCTACACTCCCTAGCCTTTACTAAACGCCCAGATGAATTTTGGATCACCTAACTCAACTTGAAGGAACGCGATGACCCAGAATTACTAATGTTTCCATAATTTTACACCAACTTTTATGAATTTAAGGCTAAGTACCTTAGAGACCCGGGAGCTTCTGATTTGTGGGGCGTCCATCTTAGTTGCCGTAACTCTTGAAATTTTAATCCACCTTTTAGCAAATCCGAAGCTTCGTAAACATCATAAAATATTCGTTCAATACCCCTTGCCTTGAGTCCTAATTTTTCATAACCAATACTCATTCCAATTACAAGAATGGCCCATAAATCACAGCTCGGCCAACAACATCCAAAGTGCCACGATGGAAGGCAGCAACCGAAAGAACTCTTAGAGACATAGTCCCGAAAGTTCTAAAGGAGAGTCAAAGCTGAATGAGAAATTAAAGACTGAAAGAACAGCAGCGATACAGTCAAACGACGCGCGTATCCGACTTTATTCTCTTACTGCCATGATGTCGAAGATCTCTACTTCTTCCGGGTAGATCTCAGCACAGCAATACTTCTGTTTCCACAGTTGAGTCCTGGCCTAGTTCTCCGCCCGCCATTTACGACAAAGAACCCTTCGATAGCCTTGGGCAGGATTCCGAAAACGGCAATACTTGGATTACCGGAGAAGCGGGAACGAGAGACAACTCTGAGGGCACAAACGACAACAAAGCTTACAGAGAGAGGCTCATGGTAGCTCTTTATGAATCCTTAGAAAAAAAGTCAAGATGAAATAGCAAGCCTGCGTTCGATCTGATTACCCCTGGAGGGATGTCTGAGCTGCAGCATATAAAATTCTTAAGCTCTGCTCGACCTTCAGATTATGATATCAATAACTATCGGCTTACATGGATATGGTGATACGATTGTTTATAGGGGAGGTACTGGAGATTTCAGGCACAAAGACTGACTGGGACGAACCTGTTACTCCGTCAAAAGAAATCGGTCACGATGGTGCTTGGTTCTGGTTGGAGTTTGTTAATACAGAAGAAGAGCTAATCCATAGAGGAGTCTCAAGAAAAGCTTCGTTGCCGGGTTTGGATGTATGTATTGGAGCAGCGGGAATCGGAGGCTTCCTAGTGGTTGGAAGAGTATTGTTGAGTTGCTTCTTTATAGCAAAACCATCAAGTTAAAAGAACTGGTAAATGAAAAGCACAAAGTGGCGGGCACGTTGTATGTTGGTACAATTGGTGTTCCAATTAGGGCTGGCATTGTCACATGACCATGGACTGATGACCAGGAATTTGATTATAGAATCAACATTATCGAACCAAAGAACACAAGAATCAGGCCATGCCCATCAGAGCGCGGAGTAGTTACCTTAGTTCACCAGCTATTACGAATACCCTCAGTCAGACCGTACCGATAACTACTGATACTACCCTAGGCACCCACGCTAGTGCATATATATACTTATTGCCAAGCTCCGAATACAAACCCTTACAAACCTTGCTTAAGGGCTACGTTAAAGGGCTGATAAAGGAATCGCTGAATGCATTATGGATACGACGCATGCGGCATGCGGCATGACTAAGCTCTCATGATGCGATGCATTCTGAGCTCAATGCATCATGACCGCATTCGTCCACCTATCCGGGGCCAAACCGCAACCATTGGGTATAAACAAGGGGTCTTCCTCAGATGTAGTAGAGTAGAGATCAGTCTAAAATTGATATACTTCTATCTGTTGATATTAGTGTCTAAGCATAAACCCAAATACTATCTATTTGGCCTTCGCATTGTACCTGCCTAAAATACTAGGGCAGAGGACGCTTTAACTGAGATCGGAAGTCCCCTCCTACTTCCCCACCATAACATCGAACCAACCTTTACAACTCCATCTCAGCCATCACAGAAACCGAATCCCGAATCAGCTCATCAAAAAGGCTTTGAAGATGTCTTCCAACACCAACAAGTCAACTCAAAAGGCTTCTTCATCATCTGATGACATTCAACTAAAGGACCGCTCTCAATACGCTCAACTCAAGTCTGTAGGTTGGAACAGAATGCAGGACTTTTCACAGGCTTACGGTCTAAAGATGCATGATACGGATGATTATGCGGAGGCTCAGGCTATCGTGAAGGGTTTTCAAGAGAAGGACCAAGCGAAATGGGAGGCTGAGCATAAGAAGTGAATTTACGGAGTTTGTGAAAGCTTTGGACTTGTGAAATTACTTTCGAGGTAGGCTGAGTGATCGCATTTTGAGATTTTATTAATAGTTCAAGGTGTCTATTGGGGTCTAGAGTCTGTGGTCGAACACCTAAATTTTCTCGAAATATCGATAATTCATCCCTTCGATTGCCGTTAATGGAATGGTGGTTGGAGTTAATGTTAGAGGAAGGTTGCATGCTATGGGTGTTTCCTTTGCTGGAGGAGATGTGTCGAAAATAGTAATAGGTTAATCCTGGTTGGAGGACAGAAATATATATTGGCTTTCAACATCCCTCTACAAATCTTTATACATTGCTTGACTAGGTGATGCGTACTATGTGCTGGCATTCGGCGCTATAGCTACGGCAAGAGTGACTTCAAGTTAAAATCTTCCTCATAATTTAGGACGACAGAAAAATTAGACTACTACTTTCTAAGAACATCAAAATTCCGCTAAATCAATTTCATAACAAGACTTAGGATAGGTTCATAAAGGCTATTTATACCCCGAAATTAACCTTCCAAAGATAAAAATTCACCTTAACACTAACGAGACATTGATCCACTCATAAGTGAATCCCAACATAATTCCACAGACCAATTCACATTTGCCCAAGTCCTCCGAATGAATTCCACCATCGCACAGCTTAAAAGCACACCACGATTCCGATCTACCACCATCCTCCTAACCCATAACTATAAAACAACTGTTTCTGTCTTTCTATCAAAAAAATGATCGCCCAACACCCCAACCTAAAGACAGGTGAAAATCAAAACCCAAATTCAACTCCTCAGGCACCAGCCATACCACCAAGAAATCCCCTCCGCGACGCAAGTGTTATTGATACACGAACGGAAACGGAACCACAAAGGCCGCAATCACGAAAATTACGAAAACACAAATGTGCGATCAATCAACGACCCCAAGAAAGGAACCAAAATCCAACAACGAAATCTGAGTCCGACTCAAAGCCTGCATTTCCAGAAAAACTTAGAAATTTCCTAGGCTTTCGAAACCAAAACAATATCACAGACGAATCCGAATCCGAAATCGAAGCCAGTTTTGAAAACAAAACGCTACAAAAGCAAGAAAGTTTCCTAGATCGACCTCCATCTCCAACGAAATCAGAATATTCACAACGAACGAAAAAGTCATTTGATGTGAGAAGATTCGGGAGTAAAGAGCCAAGAGAAGGTGGAAGTACGTTTAGCCTCCGGTCGCTGTTCAAGAGAGACGAGAAGAAAATCAAGAATCTAGATAAGGGAAAAGATAGACAGAGACCAAACTCTAGAACAAAAATGTCATACAATCCACGCATTACCGATTCAACATACTCCCAAACCCACAACCCCCAACTCCACCAACCATGTCCTAGGAGTCCTACTCTACCCTCCTCCTCCGCCAACCCTAATCATCAACCAACAATCTTCACCCCCCACCCCCCCGACGATCTTCTCACCCTCCCTAAACCTAAACCACCACCCCCCCAACCAGAATACATGTCCGAAGATCAATACTTGAAATATCGAGGTTGGAGTAGTTTGGAGAGTTTCGCGAGAGCGTATAGACCGAGAACGTGGAGTAGAGATGAGGATGTGGATGTTACGGAGGCGAGGGAGCTGTTGAGGGAGATTGTTAGGGAGGATCAGAGGGTTTGGGAGGGGAGGTATGGGGTTAGGGAGGATGTGGGGAGGGTGGAGGGGGTGCGGGGTGCGGGTGCGGGTGTGGGTGTGATGGAGAGGGGGGTTAGAGAAGAAGTTAAGGAGGGGAGTAGATAGGAGGTTTAATGCTCGCTTTTTATTTTTTAGAGGAGTTTTAGGACAAGGGGTAGTGGGTCGTCTTGGTGGTTTTTGGGGGCCTGGTTTTGGAGAGAACTTTTGGAGTCGGAGTACCACCACATAGATGGAGTGTTTTGGGGATTTTGAGGCTACTCAGTTTCTAGCATTTGAGCATTTGAGTATTTGAGAGAACGTGGGATGAGTCGATGGTGGCTGATATACCCATGTAGTAATGGCAGTCCCCTCTCTCTTAAACTAACACATAGGGATAGTTAATAAACAAAAACTGTCATTCAAGTTTTAAATCTTCTATTTGTGACAGACCTTCTGGTATGTGAAGTGCCCTGATTCCGTAAAAAGGGTTATCGCTTCGTTTAATTCGTGAAGTATGCCTTCTTTTCTTTACCGGCCAACTTTACATTTTAGGAACTTTATCTTTTCTAAGTTCATTCTATTACCCAGAGGGTTTTAAGTCTGTCTGGTGTGAAATTTATTTACTCATATAATAATATTTCTCGGGGATTAATAAAGAAAGGAAATTTAGTAGAGGTAAGATGGAATAGCGACGGGTTATACATAGATATAAGAGGAAGTGGAATTTAATTCTAGTAGGGTATTGATATGCTCATATAAGAAAAAGAAATTAAGACGTTTGGTATCTGTTGGCCATACTGTTGATGCTTTCATCCGAGCTACTATCCGATGAGTAGGAAGCAGGTCCGTTCATTCATTCATATAAATCACCTATGTATTTTAATTGTATGGCTCGTCACATCTGCTTCAGCCCGGTACCTGGTCGAATGGGCTCTTGCCACCATCGGATATAGAGTAATTTCCATAGTATTTGTAGTGAGGTTTTCTCCTTATGAGATCCTGTCACGTAATAAAGTGTGCACTAAAGCGAGCTCTCGAGGGAGGGAGATAGTGAGCGTGAATAGATTGAATAAGACGCTTGAATTCTATGAAGCAGTGGTAAAGGAGCACGGCTATATATACAAAGAGAGCTCGCCTATAAGCGATGTTTACATATGATTGATCACATGACCATCCGCATTGCTACCGTGACAGATCCTCAATCAAGTCTCATTCATTGAATCTATTCATTCGAATACCCATTGTCACACAGTATCTTAGGGTAAGAGTTTAACTACCAATTCGTCATGAATAGAGTACACGGATTATTATTATCTTCCCCTTTTCCTATTTCTACTAATTTGTTGGATTCTTAATTTCTTAATTTCTTACTTGGTTGTTTTGCGATCGTATACCTAGAACGTGATAGGTTTGGAATAGATGATTGAATAGTAGTAATACTTGAGTTATGGTGTTATCTAGACATAGAGTCTAACATTAACAGAAAAGTGTTATATATGTTATATTAGTTGAGTTATAAGAGCTAGCGAAGAAGCACTTTGAATCAAAAAATTATTTACTCGAAATTTTTAAAGTAGACTGAAAGGGGTTCGGCTGGCTTTGTAGAGTTCTAGAGGAGAGATATGGATGTACGCTAAGGAATAAATAATCTAGCATCTTCTACCTAGTACCCTTATATCACAAGGACAAATCTAATACTCATTATACACTGCAAAAGCCTCCGGATACCTCCCCCCCACCACCGGAAACTTCTTCAAAATCGCCTCAATCTCCAACATCTCCTCCTCACCCAGCCCGATATCAGTTCCATTCTCCACCAACCTCTCTTCCGCCCTCGCCCCCGGAATAGGCACCAAATTAACCCCCTTCCTCCTCCCCATCTCCCTCACCCACGCCAGTGCCACCTGCGCAGTCGTAACGCCCTTCCTCCCCGCCACCCCCTCAATCGCTTTAACCAACTCCAGATTAATTTCGAAATTCCCCTCCACAAACCTTGGGAACGCCGCATGATGATCCCCCTCCATATCCTTCACATCCTTATACTTCCCGGTCAGAAAACCCGCTCCGAGAGGCGTATGTCCCAACAAACAAATATCGAGTTCCTTACAGACCTCCACCACCCCATTTTCAAAAACATCTCTCGACCACAACGAAACCTCTGCTTCCACAACGTCAATTTTACAAATCTTATTGGCACGACGAATAGTATCGGCCGAAACTTCGGAAAGTTGTATACCACCGATTAATCCCTCATCAATCATTTCTTTCAAGGTCTGCACGACGGTTTCAACGGGGACTTTATTATCCATTCTTGCTGGGCCGAAGATATCGATTTTTTTCACGCCGGCGAGGATTTCATTGGCGGTTTTGATGGAGGAGAGGAGGCTGGAGGGGGAACAGTCGAGGTTCATGGGGGAGAAGGAGGTGATGCAGGATTTTATGCAGATTGTTACTTTGGGGGCGTCGAGGGGGTAGGCGGTGAAGTAACGGTAGAGGATGTGGAGGGAGTTGTCAGTAGGGGTGCCGTAGAAAGTTCCGCCGTTCCAGATTGTGATGCCGAGTTCGACGGCACGGTGGAGGAGGGGGAAGGAGATGGAGTCGAGGACGAGGGCGCCGGGCATGCGAAGGCCTGGTGGGGGTTAATTAGGGAGGAGAGGGGAGGGAAGGGAAGAGGGATTTTACGCATGAGGCCGAGTCCTGAGGTTGGGGTTGTGGGTTTTCCTTGGAGGGTGGAAGACATGATGATGGATGATGGTGGAGGGATTGGATATTTAGAGAAAGATGAAAGATGATCAATTGAGAGTTAAGAAGTTGAGTGAGTATAAGATGAATGGAATGGGATGTGGTAAAAGGGATAGGAAATAGAGGAAGCTATATGTATAAGAAACCCGAACTGAACTCTCCCAATACTTAGAAAGAACTGGACCAGATGGTCACCAATTTTGGTATAGCTTCTCATCGGATCCATTCCGTATTTAAATAAAGTGGGTAGAAATCTTGTAACTCCATCCATGTATGAGGAATGACTTCGATATCCCAAAGACTCCGAGTCACCTGTTAAGCGGGGCCTTCTCAAGCCACGACCAGTTGCATACCGTATTGGGTTTAGACTCATGAAAATCGATAGGTTGAGAGCTTTCGGAATTTACTTTAAGTCCGCTTTTGGCATCTCTCTCTACTTAAACTTAACTTCGATTCAAACTTGTTGGTGTAAAATAACATTGAGAAAATTAACACCCTTATTCAGAATTAACCAAAGAAGTCTGTGAAACGTGTGATTAAAGAATTGAAGCGGCGGAATTTGCGGAGTTAATTACGAATTCAATTGTGGACAATGGTTTATTGTGGACGTCCCTCAAAGTCGTGTAGGAAGTGTAGAGATCGCAATATCAAGGTATGACTCCCTGACCTCTGAATGCGGATATCACTTAACGCCCTGCTTTAGTGTGACAAGAAGGTTCCCTCTTGTGGACAGTGCCTCCGAGCTAGACATCAATGTCCAGGATATGTTGATCCCAACCAATTGATTATCAGAGACCAAACTCGAAGCACTATCGAGAAGACATCATCTCTTGCTTTTGCACGATTAGAGAATATTCCAGTTCCGGCACCGATCCTACCGGCAGTCGAGCAGAGAGCGAAGTGGTTGTTCTTTTCTCATCATGTGGTCCATAAACCGACGGTGTACGCGTGCCTTAGGGCCTTCTATCCTCCTGACCCTGAGGATACATGCTTCATCAAATGTATGCATGCTGTTTGTCTAGCTTATCTGGGTGTGAAGGCACAGTCGCCAGAGATATTCGAAATGGCAAGAAGGAATTATGGACAGACGTTACGGTTACTGAATTTGGCATTGCGGGACGCGGAGAAAGCGAGAGAGAATAGGACGTTAATGATTGTTTTACTCCTCGTCTATTTTGAAAATCTGGTTACTGCCCAGAAAGGCCTGTCAGCCGAGGAATTGAAGGGGAGAAAGAAACATATTGAGGGAGCCTTGGCACTTCTCCAGCTAAGAGATCGAGGGAAAATTGAGGATCCGGCTGCTTGCGAAGTGTTCGATCACCTCACTAGAATGGTGTATACTAGCTGCCATGAGTGGGGCGTGGAAATTCCACAAGAAAGAGGTAAGATGTCCGAGGTGGAGCCTTGTCAAGATCCTTCATAGATAACACGACTTGCGTTTCTACATTGCAAGAATGACGAGACTAGCTGTCATAAGCCAAATAGTTGGAACCCAGCCCCTAAGAATTTTCAGTGACGGCCAGAGCACATGTGCAGGAGTGGGAAGGTCGAGGAAACCGAGGACGCCGTCATGTGTCAGCGTCACAGTAAGCTGGAGGAGAATGGAGTTGCTGCCACTTTACCAGGATACGTCGCCACTTTAAGCGGTGTGACCTGGGGTCCCGCGGCCGTCTCTCAATTGCCTTTAAACCTCCAAGGCAGTTCCTTTGCAATCTACTGGGCTTCACTCCTGAGACAATCCAATTCCATCCTTGGACCGGAAGACTAGAGCCGAACCAATTTAGTTGACGGGGAACCTTGGGCCAGCGACATAGATGGCAACTCACCACCCAAATCCCCCGGCAGCTGGATCTCCAGCCTGCACCCAGCTGCGTGCTGCCCGTTCTTTCTCCCACACGAGGCAGATGGAGCCATCCCTCATCCCTTCTCTTTCCGCTTATACAGTCCGATCTCCAACCGCAATTTCAAAATCAAACCATGGCAGTTCAAGAGATCTCCCCTCGTCTCTGCGATGATTCCAACCCACCCTAATTTCTTTCTCTCAGTATCAACATTCCATACCCCTTCACCCCCGTCTTCTTCAATCTTGGAAGAGCATCTGTCTCTGTCCTCTCTAGCGCGCTCAATTGCTGTGCTCTTTCTTGGCGACAGTCGCCGTTTCTTTCTATATACTCTGTTCTCTTGCCTCCAGATACAAACCCAACCTACTTGCCATGACCCGGAAAGAGCGAAGGGCGAGCTCTCCAGCCCATCCCAAGCAAGTCCATATCAATGCCATTGTCCAAAATCTTGTCCGGTACGTCAGAAATTCTTTTATTCCTTTTAAATAGACTAACAACGCGGGCCGCCAGATTCTACAATCCAAAAGCTAAACGAAAAGCTCCCAGACATCGAGCTTTTGGGCCGAGGTCAGGTTTTGGAAGCAAGAGCTCCCACGAATCAACAAGTCCAACTAATCCTGCATCTAGAGCCACGGGCAAATCAGGGGGCGAGTCCCACAAGTCTTCACCACTCTCCCATGATTCCACCCTTACTGCATTTGCTCAACTTGGCTGCCTGCTTTTCAATTGCCAACGTTCGTTCATTTCCCTCGTAGATGAGGCGAGTCAGTATATTTTAGCAGAAGCAACTCAGAGTGTTTCTCTTCAAGATCCAAACAACTGCCTTGCCGGTGATGAACTTTACCTTGGTGCAAGAAAAACTCCTCTGGGCTGGGGGCTTTGCCCCACCATCCGTGTGTTTTCAGCTGAGGACAGCTCTAAAAATATAGCAACTGAAAACATCACCGCCAGCCGCATATGCTACATTGTGAACGATTTGAGTGTAGATGAGTGCTTCTTAGGAGAGCCCTATGTAACAGATTGGCCACACATGCGTTTCTATGCCGAGGTGCCATTGAGAACTCGTGCTGGATACGTGATTGGGAGTTACTGCATCGTTGACAATCAGCCTCGAAATGGTGTCCAGGGAGGGGCACTTGATAAGTTGACAGAAATTGCATCAGTCATCGCCAATCACCTAGAGCTTATTCAAGCCTATGCTCGACTGAAGCGATCACAAGCTATGATGAAAGGTCTCGGGCGGTTCGTCGATGGCAAGTCAGTTCGCGAGTGGTGGAAGGATGCATTCAATAACGAGTTCAAACATTTGGAAGAGTTAAAGAGATATACTGACGAACATCCCTCTGGATTTGCAAACACAGTTTCCGAGTCTTCCGAACAAATCGAGACAGAATCAACCGTGTCCGATGCCCCTGAGACGATCTCTCTCAACGAGTCAAAAATTTGCTAACTAAGGACAATCTAATAGTGGTTTGCTGGCAGCCTGGCTTGGACCAAGGACCTAGTGAGGCTCCTACAATCTGAAGACGTCGCATATCTTGCTGCTTTTGGAAGCTGTATCATGGGGGAGAAATCTAAGATGGATGCCCTGACGGCTGACCGCGCGAAGACCGACTTCATTTCCTCCGTAAGCCATGAGCTTCGATCTCCTCTGCATGGTATGCCTGCGACCATGGAAGCACTCGAAGAAACTGTTAGTAGCACTGAACAAAAGGAAATAATTCGCACAGTATCAACATGTAGCAAAGTGCTTTTTGATACTCTAGATCATATGTATGTGTACCATCTCTCTCACTCTGCTTTCAAGCACTAACACGACCAACAGTCTCGACTATACCAAGCTTAGCAATTCTAGAAAGATAAAACGATTGCGACTTGGCGAAGATCCAAGATGTGGAACTTTGCATCATGCCGGAAGAGTCTCAAATTTTGATCTAAGCAACCTTGTTGAAAGTGTTGTGGAAGGTATCTTCGCAGGTCATAACTATCGTAGGGCAACTAGCACGAATGACAGAGAAGGCCTTCATAGAAACACTCAGCCAACCCCTCCGAACGTGAATCCCAATGTCGTAGTTCTATTGAGAAGCTTGGAAGAGAATAATCACCAATCTATTTGGCAACGCGCTCAAGTACACCGAAACTGGGTTCGTCCAAATTTCGCTGCAGGTAGATTCCATCGATTCAACGTCCAAAGACGCTTCTGGAAGCGTCGCAATATTGGAAATGGAAGACTCGGGAATTAGGATGTCACAAGACTTCTTGAGACACAGTTTGTATACTCCCTTTGCCCAAGCGAACCCAAATTCCGTTGGCACAGGCTTGGGGCTTAGCATCGTCCGCCAGTTGGTCAACGACTTGGATGGCGCCATTGAGTTTAAAAGCGAGATTAACTACGGAACGATCGCGAAAATTTCAGTTCCATTGA
The DNA here is from genome assembly GCA_003988965.1 of Neobulgaria alba. Lineage (NCBI taxonomy): Eukaryota > Fungi > Ascomycota > Leotiomycetes > Helotiales > Gelatinodiscaceae > Neobulgaria > Neobulgaria alba. Next base: position 241,652 of record QYAM01000017.1, read on the forward strand.
ACTCCGTCACCTCAGAAGTGCCTGATATTCAAGCCGTTAGACACTTGGCGATAATTCGAGATATCGCAGCGTGGTGCAGGGGACTAACGCTTTGTCTTATTGGATTTGACTACTACTACCCCGAAATCGACGAAACACCAACTGGAATTCTCAGTGTTCATGCTCGAAAGATGCTCGCTATTCGTTCCTCAATAACCACTTTCGCGGCAGATTGGTTTGGCCTGGAGATTGTCGTAGCGCCGTCGCTGCTAGAAGCAAGAGGTGATATTCTGATAGTCACTGCTCGATATTTTAGATAGCACCAAGAAACTTTAGCCTCTAATCTTGTTTGAAGGCGTCCATTGTAGTACACGAATGTGTAATGAAGGCGGAATCTTCCATTTATCACAACCGTAAGTTGAACTGAGATATACTCGAAAGCCCCTTCATTCTTTTCATATAAGCTTATATTAGCTGTATGTCTATCGTTCTAACTTTGGTCTAGGGTTGGGCCTCACAAGCTTGCCAGAGTTCTTGGACTCTGCCTCGAACATCGATGCTCGATGTCCGATCTCTCACCGACACCCATATCCCCACTTTCACCTCCAATCTCCACGCAAGGTTCACGATCTAGTTCCTATGGATTTTCTCGCCCAAGTGATGACGTTTTCTCCGACATAAGCGGCTCTTTTGGTAGGAATCTGTTTGCAACTGATGCCCCGAGCTCTGCTCGTTCTACAAGCGCCCCCGAGGCAGCTGTTTCGACCCATCTTACAGTTCCCGAAACCAAACATGGCCAAAATATAACAAGAACTAAAACTCGCGACGCTGTACTTATTATAGAAGACAACCCTATCAACTTGAAAGTGTGTATACTCAATGTTTTCTTCTAACTGTCCTTTTCTAACAAGATTTTTATAGATTCTCGTCAATCACATGAAGCGCGCAAGAGAAGAATACGCGGCGGCTGTCAATGGCCTGGAAGCTTTGCATAAATATCAAGAAAATCATAAAACAATCAAAATAATTTTTATGGGTCAGAGACCAGAATCTTCGTCGAAGACATTGCTACTAACACACTGCACGTTAGATATCACTATGCCCGTGAAAGATAGTATATCGGCGACTGAAACATCCGGCAATTTGAGCTCGAAAACTCACTTCCTCGAGTTCGGATTGTAGCATTAACCTGCTTTTCTTCCGAGGAACGTCAACGAGAGGCATTTCTAGCCGGAGTCGATAAGTACTTGGTTAAGCCGGTACCCATGAAGGCTTTGAAGCCTATTTTGGCGTTGGACCCATGCAATGTAGTTCCGACGGAACATCTTTAACTCTATCTCAGGTCTACCTTCCTGGACATGTTTTGGGCCATGTTGGGCGTGTTGAATCTGCTTGGCGCATAGGATGGATGAGGAGAATTTCGGCCGGATTTCTCGCAAGACTTGCTGTAGCTACCGTGAAACCACATAGAATATATAACTTCAAATATTATGATGGTTTAATGATGGCAACCTACATAGATTGTGTCTAGCTACCGTGAACCCCGTCCAAGGTTTGGTGTTGATGGGGCGACTTTGGTGGTATTCAAGAGCTGCCTAGCATCACGAGGTAGCCAAAGGTGCCCCGCCGCGCAAAACCCCGCGTCATCGTCCAGCCACAGGTACAACCTCGTTCACTCCCCGAGACACAAAGGGCACAAAATGACCTGAATTCCCCTCCCACCGCTCTCCCATAGAGCATCCAACCTCAACTCTGCCAACGGCCGATAATCTATTGTCGTTTTTACCAATCACTATGACGTCGTCTTCTGGTCCCGCGAGAGCCGCTTCTCCCTCGAACAGCTTCTACGCTCTGAGCGACGATGAGGAAGGCGAATACAACACAATCACGCATACTTCCACCGGCCGAGGCGTGAAGCTGCTGTTCTCAAAGAGCAAGGCATGTTTGCTGTGTTTGCGAAGATACCCGCACAAGATAGTGCCCGGAGCCAATCACTAACACTCCTCAGGTCTACATCCATCCAACACCATCCGCAAAAGACAATATACCTGGGTACATTGCACTTCTACAGCAGAAACCAGCACCCGACTCTCGACCTACCTCCTCCTCTTCCAAGGCCTCGGCGAAATCCAAGACCGCCTCGTCCCTCCTTCTTGCCTGGGTTCCTGAACATTCCTTAGGTGATGCTCGCGATATATATGTCAAAGTCGATCTCGCAGAAGGAGATGCTCCCCCAAGACAATCATATCTCGTTCCTCCTCCACCAACGACAACTATCCATTCCTCCTCCGTAGGGCACTATGCCTTTGCTATTCCTGTCTCCGCGATATATAGCCTTCTTGTCCGACCTCCAAGTCCGGGATGGTGGTTCGGGAGTGTGATAATTAATTCTCGGGCTGGAGATTCTTTTCCCCCACTCTTCTTTCATGATTCGGAATGTCAATCTACGATATTACAGAAGAAGAGGAGGGCGAGGGAAAGTTTTGATCCGTTTGGTATCGATGGTCAAATGTTCTGGGGTGGAGATGAGGTTTTGAGATGGTTGAAACGGTATGTGGATGTTGAAAGGAGTGGGGTGGAGCCGAATATCTATTTGATCGAACCAAGTCTAGAAGATAAAGAAGCCTTTGGGGGGAAACCTATTACGGCTGCGGTTGTGAGACCGAGAAGTAGTGGGATGAATGTTAGTGGTGCTGCGGGATCGTCAACTGGGGGCGAGAATAGAGGTTTAGATGCACAGATGGATCCTGTTACGAAGTTTGTTAAGGAAGCGGGATGGAATTTAATGGAGAAATTGAGCAAGGTTACGACGTTTACGAGGAGAACAGCGGATTCGGTTATTGATAATCCCAAGATGCCACCTCAGGTTAGGAGGTTGTTGAGGAATCCGGAAGTTCAAACTTTGCAAGAGGAGTTTGATAGTGCGAGGATTTATTTGGCGAGGTGGGCTATGGGGATTGCAGAACAGAGCGAGAGGGAGAGAAATCAGAGAATTTTTACCGCGAGGGATGTGTTGGAGATGGAAGAGACGGATGTAGGGGAGTTTGAGTTGTTGGATACGGAAATGGGTGCTTTAACGCTGAAGGGGATGAGGAAGCCGGTTACATTGAAGGAGTGGAATAGTTTCTTTGATGAGAGGACGGGGAGACTATCAGTTACGGTTGATGAAGTCAAAGAAAGAGTTTTCCATGGTGGTCTTGATCCTGATGATGGGGTGAGGAAGGAAGCTTGGCTATTCTTGCTTGGGGTTTATGACTGGCACTCTTCTGCTGATGAACGGAAAGCGGAGATTGCAAGCCTTCGGGATGAATACGTTAAGTTGAAGGGTGCTTGGTGGGATCGACTTATTGATCTGGGTGGTGACGGTGAAGAAGGAGAATGGTGGCGCGAGCAGAAAGGGCGAATAGGTTAGTGATCATGAGTTACCCCCTTTCAAAGACAGCAGTAGAGACTAATATAACCCATCTCTTGGGGCCGATTCTGTAGAGAAGGATGTTCACCGAACAGACCGTACTGTTCCCTTGTTCGCCGGCGAGGACACACCTCATCCTGATCCCTCTTCTCCATTCGCAGATGTAGGAACAAACGTCCATCTCGAACAAATGAAAGACATGCTCCTCACCTACAACGAATACAACCGCGACCTAGGCTACGTCCAGGGAATGTCCGATCTCCTCGCCCCCATCTACGCCGTCATGCAAGACGACGCAATCGCATTCTGGGGCTTCCAGCACTTCATGGACCGCATGGAACGCAACTTTCTCCGTGACCAATCTGGGATGCGTCTCCAACTCACGACCTTAGATCATCTAGTCCAACTCATGGATCCCAAACTTTACCTCCATCTTCAAAAAGCAGACAGTACGAACTTCTTCTTCTTCTTTAGGATGTTGTTGGTTTGGTATAAGAGGGAGTTTGCATGGAATGATGTTTTGAGATTGTGGGAGGGGTTGTGGACGGATTATCTGAGTAGTGGGTTTGTGATTTTTGTGGCATTGGCAATTTTGGAGAAGCATAGGGAGGTTATTATGGAGCATTTGGAACATTTCGATGAGGTGCTTAAATATGGTATGTTTTTCTCCCTTCCTTCCGTTACTATTTGCTTTCATTCCAGCGAATATCTTCACTTCAATAAAACCCACCCTTCACGAACCCTCACCCCCAGTCTCCCAAACTTTCGATAGAACTCAGCTAATTTAAGTCAAAATTATAGTCAACGAACTCTCCAACACCATCGATCTAGAATCCACCCTCGTGCGCGCAGAGGCTCTCTTCCATCGTTTCCAAAGGAAAGTCGAATCGTTTGATAAGAAAGGTAATTTTCCAGCGCCGAAATTGAGACAGAGAGTTACGGGTACGATTCAGAATGCTTCTCTTGGTTCGACTCAGTCTTTATGTTCACCCACTAGTCCTGTATTTCCCGGTAGGGGAAGTACGAGTGGTGTTGACGGGGGAAGGGCGAATGATGGGGATAATGGGGCAGGAGGAAAGGGGAAGGGGAGGGAAGAAAGGAATAGTGGGGAGATTGTGGGGGTTAAAGTTGTTAGTCCCGAGTTGAGAGCGTTGCTTAGTAGGAAGGTGGAGGTTTTGAGTCGGAAGACGGTAAGGAAGATGGGGGAGGGGAGGAATAGTTTGAAGAATTGAGGAGGTCGAGGGGGGGATAGATGGCTGATGTTTAAGAGGTGTATCTTTTCTTATATGTTTTTTATGGATTTTGGAATAAAGTGTGGATTAGGCTTTTTTGGGGGGGAAGGGGGGGATATTTATATAGGATTAGTGGGTACTTATAGTTAGGTTAGATTCGATTGGGCTTGGTTTTAGGAGGGTGAGGAGAGAAGGAGGCTACGCAGCAATAGCTATATATAGATGGAAGTAGGAAATAGGAATTATTTAATAGGTATAATAAGATAAGAGAGACGCTCGACTTAACACCTATATATAGTATATCCTACGAATTTCTAGTACTCTTAGGAGTGTTTATAGAGTTAAGATTAAATTATCTTTTAATTATATATTGATTTAAATCGCATATATGTAATAAATATTTTAGAAAAATCTTTATTTTAAGGGAAAGGAAAGATAGTATATTAAAGCAGCTAGTCTATTAATATTAGCTAGTAAGTTTTTTTAAGGTACTTAGTATCTTTGCCTTATTTTTCTTCTTCTAGGTAATATACTATAGATGAAACCTAGTGCTAGTAAGCTAGCCTTAGCCGTCCTACGATAGTCAGTCTCTGACTTATAAAGGACGAAAAAAGGAATAAACAAATTAAATAAATAATAAGACAAGAATCTTCCCTATCATTCTAAAGCAGTAGTAAATGAAGTATATATATTTCTATATATCCATCCTCTTAGGTATTCATGCTAGATATTTATTTGATCATCTATATAAGGTATATCCTGGATATCTTTCTTGAACGATTGATCTATTTCTATTCTCCTCCCTAGGCAGGTATCTTTTTTCCCCATTTTCCCAAATACCATACCAATCCTCTAACAAGGTCTATCTATCTATACAGAGAAAAAAGTATCCATTACTAATCTCCCTTTTCCTAGGTAATACTATCAGCAATCTTAAATATTTCTTAAACCATCCCCCCATCCCTCTCTCGCAATCCTAAAGATTAACATCAAGGCAACCCCTGATAATCCTCCGGTAACGTAGAAGCCAAAGAATATAACGTATACCCCGCTCTACTCGACTCCGAAGAATTACTCATTGGTTTCCCACCGGGTTTTCTTCCATGTACGACCGTGACGTTGAGATAGGCGTGGATTTTTAGATCTTTGAGTTCCGTTCGCATTCTAGCGAGGAAATTTTGGCTATCGAGATAGGACCACTGGAGGGAGGATATTTTAATTAGTTTTTATAATTGGATGGGCGAGAGGAAAAGGAGAGAAGGGGTAGGGTTGGATGTGATTTTTAGAAGGATTGAGGTTTGGAATGGAGGATTTTGTAAGGGTGAAAGTTTGGATAATATAAGAAGGGAACATACCCCTCCGGTACTAGTTAATAACCTTAGCATAAATCCTTCTACCCCATCATACATTCTCAACTGATTCCAGACCCCTAATTCTCTTAACCTCCTCCAGGTCTTTCCTCCATCATCCCCATTTGTCCTGTTTTCTCGATCTGGCCAGCCATTCATTGGCCATTTATATCTCGTCTCTATAACATCTATAAACCCTGCTTTTTCAAGCCTTTGCTTGCTCTCCTCGCAGATCCTGAAACTCTTCCCAAACTTATCTCCCATGTCAATCACGGTTTTACCCCATAATGTGAAGAAGCTATCTTCGTTGACTGTCTCATCATCGGATACCGGGGTAACACTATGTTCTAATACCTCGACATGGCCACCAGGTTTTATGTGGAGGAAAGCTTGGGAGAAAAAGTCGTCCCAATCTGAGACACAACCGAAAAGTTCGCGGACGTGGATGAAGTCGAAGTGGTCGGTGGGGTAGGTCCAGGTTTGGTTTAGGTCTACAATTTCGAATGATAGGTTTGGGGGGACGAAGAGAGGTTGGATTGGGGAGAGGTCGGTGCCAATTACGTGGGCAGAAGGGTAGGCGTCTGCCATTTCTCTGATATAGGTTAGTTCGCAGGTACAGCCAACTGGGAGTGGCAGAGAGCCAATTGACTTGAACGAACTGGCACTTCACTTACATGGCCCATATTCCGGTTCCAGTCCCAAGATCTAATATATTGTGTGGATTGTCCAACGGCGCCAGATGTAATCGCCCATCTAGGGTCATGAGATACATATGGTGTGCTAAGTCCTGAAGATCGCTCGAGCGTTCGTCATTTGGTCCCTATGAGGTAGGTGTTAACCCATGCCCGAGACTTGTCGGTGCCAAGGAATGTATATATGTACCCAGTACTCCCCGTCTCGAAAAGAATGATATCTGCGCCCATTTTCGTAGCGGTAGTCCGTGATGAATGATGCGAGGGTGTCTACATCGCATCCTATCAGGGAGCCACCGAATGCTGAATCGGTGTCTGTGGAATTTCCTGCAGAGTCGTGAGTGTCGTGGTGGAAGCTTTCCGGGCCAGTCTCGTCTGGTGCGGTGGCATCCGCGGACTCCTTGTCTACCCACGGTGAGGCGGAATCGTCGAGGGGGGTTGCTTGCAAGTCTGTCATCTGCGAGGAAGCCCCATAATTGAATTCGGCCTTAGATGGCTCGCCAGTCGAATGGATCATGTTGAGGTCCAGAGATGCTGCGCGCCGGTTTGGAAAAGAGGGGTCCATTACATTTCCAGGTTATGCTCAAAGAAGCAACTGGCGGTGGGTTCCAGGGGCGAGTGAGGAGAAAACGGACGCGGAAAACAGAGGTTATATATCCATCTAGTTTGCTTGGCCAATCCCTTCATCGCCAGCGGGACATCTCCTGGATATGTGGAGAGACGAAAGCGCTTCGACGGCACGGTGCAGTTGGCTGCGCCGGCGCGCTGCAGATTAATGACGTTCTGAATATGTCGATGGGATTCGAAGCGGGCACAATGGCAAAGTGCAGAATGCGATGCGCTGGTTGAGGGGAAGCAGAGGTTGTGACTGGACTTGGCTGGTCACTGGTCGCAGAACGAGGATAGAAGACTTCACGCTGGAACAGTCCTGCAGCGCGTCCCGACCCTAGCCCGCCAGACCACGGGCACTTGGAACACCATCCCCCTATGGGAGAATTACGCGAAGGTTAAAGTATATTGCAATGCCGCATACGATTCCCCCTCGCCCTCGCCATAGACATCATCAGCTATCCTCGGGCTCTCGCAGGCACGACTTCACGCCAAACCCATGCCACTCGGCGCGCAGAGAGGGATGCGCAAGCTATCAGAGGGGTGGAAATGCATCAACCAGCTATCCTCAATAGCTAGATATTCGGGATACAAACTAACTGCTAATGCCTACCTTGCATTAATGGTCATAATTACCGCTGAAGGAACGATTGGCACATGGCCAGAATGACATATTGAACCAGAGGACGGCAAAATCCCAATTGCTCGACTTGATGGCGGAGAACAGAAATTCAGATGGCCGAACTTGTCCAGATTGAACCAGGCCAGCGATGAGGATCAATGAGGATAGTCCTACTCGAACGCCCCCTTCCCGCAAGAATAAGAAGACAGGAAGAGAAATATCAGGAAACAAAACGAAGCTTGAACAACGACACGAGCGACAGAAAGGCTATCGCAATCCATCGAAAAGCGCTTTCTGACGAGTACTTCGACCGCACAGCCTCGATCTCCCTTTTGGAAGTAGTTAGCGGCATGTTCAGATGAACGACCACCACTCTTGGTGGATGTCCTCGATAACAATCTTTCAAGTTATTTTCCCGACAACCAAGCCTCAGCTTCAGCTCCGTCCCAACTGTTTTCAGAACATGTCCGAGATTTGAAGAATGCCACTAAGAAAACGGGCGAATTAGTTGTGAGGTAGGCCTTCGAAGCAAAAGAAAGGCAGCCATTGGGGAATACGAAGCTGAGATCGGAGCAACAGCTCAAGCTGGAGACTGATTTCGCCTTGGTGTCTTGAACACGATTCTTCGTCCTGACTGGACTGAACTTCTCGAGTCTCTGATGTTTAGAGCTGGGTTGAAGGATGAGCCGAATGAGGAAAAAACATTGGACGGACGTTATGGCTGTGCATGAGTTCTGCCGAACTTTGGTTTCATACCGGAATTCCCGGTCACGATTCATCTAGAGCTGGTGGAGGGAGGAAGACTTCGGAGCCACTTTGTGTTACACTTGCCTGCGTCATTCTGCCTTAGACTCCTGCTACTGCCTGAGATAACTGACTGCTGCTGACCCCTTTAGCCACCTGAACACAAATATACTATCACAAGCCTCAACACAGCACGATCAGGTTCATGATTACACCAAGGTTACAAACCACAAGAACTGTATTTCTTTCCATGTATGAATTCCTGTTGGGTTTGTAACTAAGCCTCCCCCACCTAGAAATCACCTCCCACTTACTTTTGGCGTCCCTTCGCCTCGATATGCTCCCACTTCCTCATAACCGCGCGGTAGTTTCACTCAGGTATCCATCTTCTTCCAACAACCTTATAAATCTCCGTGACTCTTCCCATAGGATCGATACGGAACGGACCGCCCAGCGATTGGGGGTGGCCGACTTGCTTTCAATACGGATTGACTTCCGCAGCAACTGAGCCACCATGTGACCATGGGTCCTCGTTGGCGACAGAAGCGAGCCACCCCCAAATGGGCAACCTCGTAGGGTAGATTTGCGAGTTTCGTGTATCTTGTGTAGCATTCCTCATGAAGAGAGCCATCGGATATAGACTGGGAATATTCTGAAAGGAGATACAGAAGTCGAATAATCTCCGCATACCTCGATGGATTGAAGCGGAGCCTTGGTTGTTGGACCGCCTCACCAATGACCAACTCCTTTGGGGGTGGAATGTCAAGAGATAAGCGAGGCCGTGCATCCTCATTGAGATCACTTGCAATAAACCAAACAGGCGATAGCTGAAGATATTCATAGCAAGAATGCACGACATGAATAATCACCAAAATATTAAATGGACCCAAGCAAAGCCTTGCTGGGTATAGTATTTTCCTCTGAGAGGAAGAGGAATGGTCGAGTTTTTGATCTCGGTGAGACCAAATGCAAGCGAAGTTATCTTCTAAAGAGGAAAGGTTCGAGAAAAAGAATGGAAGAAAGGCACGACAAGGATAATTCCCAAGGAATGCACAATCCTCTATTTCATTACTGATTCTTTTGGCTATAAGGCAATCGCATTTATCTTCCTGCGGTCATTGCTTGATCGAGGAGTATTCCTGAATATTTTGAATAAGCGGCAAGATATTTCTCCATTCAAGCAAAGCCTTGTGATCGAATTCGCTTTAATGCACATAGCCTTCGCATTGCAGACCTGACTATCAAAAAGACTCCGTATTTACAATGTCTCAAATGGTTACGAGAGGTTTTCTGCCATGTATCCAGGGATTCTAGCCCCATATTCGGCCGAATTGTAACCATGACCCTTTTTCTAAGGAAGTATCTAGAACATTCCTATTCTCACTTCAGCCTCAAACTCACCCGCATACTCGATCATTCGGCGAAACATAGGATACAGCGGATACAACTCCGAAGATTGATACACAACGACAATCACCAGGTACACGAAATTGATATTTCCAGTAGGACATCCGAACTTCCTTATTTGATTTCCATGTTCACCGTATCTCCATTTTTTTATTTTTTTTTGAAACTTAGAGAAATAGTTCCTCTTCTCATCTAGGTAGGTTCGAATTGTTATTAATTTCCAAAATAATCAGGGAGAAGCTACTGCGATGTTGTTTCTGAGGTGTGTATTGTGATAGAATAGCGTCGCCTTGCATATCTCACATCATGTGGTCCTCATAGCATACGCAGACGGATCTAACAATACCTCACTACAATCCAGACTTTAGGCAACAAGCAAGCACATGCAGAGTAAGTCCGGTTGAATGAATAATCAATCAGTTGATATCACTAAACAGGAGCTGGGGAGCATTCCAAATGCTCTACTAACTTTGAACTTACTTGAGATAAGAAAAGCGTAGGGGCGCTCTATTTTTAGCCCCCATCCGACCGTGACGGCCTTAGCTCGTGATTTAGACGCTCGGCGAGACCTTTTTCCAGCCACGGGTGAGATTCCGGGTCGCTTGCGGTTGTTTGGCGCACTTTTAGTTCTCTTGAGGTCCGCGTGGATGGGAAGGGGAGGGTTGCATGTGCTTATGTGGGATTTCGTCATTCCCACGATACTTCCTTCTAGTACTTTTGATCGATCACAAGTCGATGAGTAAGTACACGCACAGTAGAGGGTTTGGAATGGGAAGAGTTGGTGAGAAAGAGGAGGAAAAGTAACGTTCCATGCATACATGTTTATCTTCCACCTCTTCTGGATGCTTGACGATGGGGCAGATCCTGAGGAGGAAGGAGATGGGGACTTCGGTGTTGACCGAGGGGACCTGAACGGTTGTGGCTTGGGACGGATTACCTCCGGTGACTCAGTATCGGCCGTACCTGAATATTTCGGTAAGGCACTTGATTTTGAGGTGTGAATTTCATACCTTAGGATGTGTTGTGGGCTTTGGACATAAGAGCGGGAAATGCATGCTGGAAACGGAGCTGAACTGGGCCAAGAGAAATATGAAGGGGGATAAGAGGAGGGCTGTCTGGCGGCGTGGATGACTGAGGTTTGTCTGTGTTTTGGGTACGTTGGTAAGAGAGGTTATTGGCCGCGTAAATACAGATGTTGTGTGGACGGCGGGGTTTGGTTGGTGGGGTACTTTGATACCTCGGTCCCAAGAGCTATTTTGATTTAACTCCCCTCCCCAAGCCCCAAGCAGAAAATATAATTGGGTAAATTGAATCAATTGTCATCGCGGCATTAACCTAATGTCCAGCAGCTCAAATACTCCAGCGGCTTCTTTTTTTCTGAAATATAGTCGTGCGATAAATGGGCTCCGATGCAGGTGCCGCTGAGATGGTACTGTACCTGAAAGCTTGCGCAGCGAAAAACATCTGATATACGCAAGCCCCACACATGCACGAACGGCGATACCAAGATTAAACTTATTTCCATGGGTAGCTGAGATGCGCCGTGCCTGGAGATTAAGGTCGCCGATGGGGAAAATATTCTCGGGTTTATTTGAATTTCGGTGATGAATTGGGATACCGCGATGAGTTTACTAGAGATCTTTTGAGAAAGTCGGCCTTGGTAGCTACTCAGTAATCACATAGCTTCGTATGTCCATTCAAAGACAGATCCCTAACCTCACCAAATCACATGCACAATTAATAATATTAATAATATGCTACCACCTTACCAGCCTTGCCTTACCAATCTCATCGCACACGCATCCATCTTGCATCGCACGTCTCCCATCCATCCCATTCCCAACATTGGGGTCCCATCCCACCATCACCCGCCGTCCCCTCCCTGGCTCCTATTCCCAAGAACCCTACCCTGTAGATACAGCTACAGGATACAGGATACAGATAGGTACATCTAAACCTATCTTCCTAATGCAGCCTAGTCCCCCAATCCATCAGCTTACACCAGCCACGCATCCTGTTCAACGAATGAGAAGACGGGACGACGAACGCCGTTTATTTATATCCCGGTTAATCGTGGCGCGATGTTTTTTAGAGGGAGTGGCTCAACGGTATAGAGGGGACGAATGGGAAGGGTGGGTTGGGGGTGAGTGAGGGGATTGGTGGAGGGCAGGGTTATTTTGGGGGCAGGAAATTCTGGGAGAGGGAGAAGGGAGGAGATGTTTGTTGGTGTTTTTTTTGTGCGGTGGGTGGTGATGAGAGGGGAGGAGGTGTGTGTGTGTGCTGCTATACTTAACTTTCTGGGAGAATATTCGAGAATCATACCATATCATAGTGACAAACCTCCAAAGAGAGGAACATACCAAGGCACCGGCCTGCCTGATGGAGTTAATAGTACCCCTTTTGACCAACTAAACACCACGCATCTCTCCAGGACCTACGAAAACTCCAATGTCCGTATTTCCACCCATCCCCATCACCGGATCGGAAATCCGCTCAATTCCCATGATTCCCAAACCTCTGACTGTCTTCCCGTACCACGCACGCAGCCCCGGTCCCTTCTCAGCCCTACGCTAAGCACAAACCCACCAGGATTACGATCGCCAGGGTGTGCAGCCACACACCACCAAGGACACAAGGCACAAGGCACACCCCCAAACTTCTCTTTTCTTCCCTTCCCCTACCAACCGGCTAGCAGTCAGTCCAAACCCTCTCCCCCCCTCCCAAATCACACACATCATCTCTCCTCAGCCCTGGATCCCTGGGTCCCTCTCACCCATTTCCCAGATCCTCAGGAACCCATACCTCCCCATCCCATCCATGTCAACGAACGCTTCTCCAGGGCCAGGGTCTCAGCAATGCCGAACCCCCAACCCCATCCCATGCCTTGCACACACAACCCTTCCCTACCTCAACCTCCGCCATGCCAAGTGTACTCCGATAAAAATATATCTCCTTCAAGCCTAGCGTTCAAGAAAGAAAAAGAAAAGAAAGGAAAAGAGGATGACTGAAAAACCCAACCAGTACGCAGCATCACTCATCATACAGACCACAGACCGTGCTCACAAGAAGGCCAAGAGGCTTCGCCCATTTTCGCCTATCCTACCTACCTGGTCAGTTAGTCTTGTGTACCTTACCTACCGCAGTCAAATTCTCCCTTCCTGTAAGGTTAGGTAAGGTACGTATCCTTATTTTCAGACACATACCCACCCACACACTGACTGGTCCGTCGGATGGACCCGTGTGGGAAAAAATTATATATACCACTTCCCCCCTTCTCTACACCCAGTATCTCATATCTCGAACCATCATCATTCCACATTCCCATCAGCATCAGCATTTCCTTTCGGTCGATTTCGAATTCTTTCATATATACATACATACAGTCCTTCCGTTATCTCTCGCATCTCTCTCTCTCTCCCTCGCATCAACATCTTTTTCATTACTCTTTCGGATTATTCACAACACAACTCCACCAAACAAAAAATAACAACAATGGCTCCAACTACATCTCAAACACAACAACCCCTTCTCTTTGGTCGTGGAGGCTACAACGGACCCGCCTCCTCCACCTCAAACGATGATGATGATTCCCGCTCCTCCACCATCGCCTCATCTACCCGATCTACCTCCTCATTATCAAGCCTGAACTTCGGACGAGGAGGTTATAATTTCCGTCCCGACGATGACGAGGAGGATGAGGGAAGAGGTGGATATAACTAAATTCTCCTCTCTCTCTCTCTCTCCCTCAAAAGAAAAACCAAAAAAATAGAACCAACCATGAATTTCAAAATTGAAAGGAAAGATTGTATTTTTACGACCGCAAAGGAGGAATTGTATGCTTATGAATAGACGATTAGATTGGCCATGGGTAGAAAGAGGAGTATCGAGGTCGCGAGACCACTACGTCAAAAAGTTTCGAGAAGTCGCATTTGTTAGGCGTTGGCAGAGGATAGGGTGCATTATAGACTGGAGTTTTTTTTCTTCTTCTTCTCTGGGGTAGCATTTTTTCTTTGGCAAATTGGAGGAATTCGACAACAACAGCAACAGCAACGGCAATTTGTATCAACACCTATATTGCATTCGCATTCGCATTCGCATTAGACACGGAGTTCTTCCATTCGGCATTTACACTAGCATACGCATCAGCATCAGCATTTGATTTTCAGCGTCCGTTTTCGTTTTCCTGTTTTGTTCATTCATTCATTCAATCATTCGTTTGGTTTCATTTCTTTTCTTTTCAACTCGGTCGTTTTCTTGCTCTAGGGTAATTCATGATTGGATGAGGGGAATATGTTGCATGAATTACGAGAGATGGGTATTGAAACAATGACATGTATGAGCATGGTGGAGGCAGAATTGCTGGTCATGGGGTGTTAGAGTTGGATATATTTTGAGTTCTGTTATTTTTTCTGTATTGCTTTTTTTTTTGTGCTTTCCTTGCATCGCATTGCCCTTTGGAGAGCGCTGATAGAGTGGTGGATGAAAATTGATTGTGATGGGGTGTACGATATAGAGAGAGATTTTTGATAGATTCTTTTGCATTGATTTTTTTTTTTCCAATATACGATTTTGGTTCTTTCTCTATTTTTCTATTTTCCTTTGCGATTTAGACTGGCGTGGTTTTTTTTTTTTTTTAATTAAAATGTATACGAGGAATTCTTTTAGTAATGTTTATTTTTATTTGCCAACACAGAATCTGGATGTGTATTTTTGTCAGTGATCTATTTTTAGTTTTGGGGAGTGGGGGGAAAAACAAACTTCTCAAATACCACTCCGAGAACTTCCTCTACATCACTGGCTTCTCCACGTCCTGTGATTCTAGACAGACAGTTGGCTGCGTCGCGAAGATATTCGGCGGCAAGAACAATATCAAATCTGTCGAGACCATATGGGCCCTTAAGAGATTCGAACGTGTCCTCCACATAGTGATCTAGATGCTCTTTGCAGCCAATTAGAAGCTGTGTCTGGCGTTCTGTAACGCCATAGAGATCTCCAAGTTCTGGAGGAAGATCTGTCATTTTCCCACAAATTTTTGCAAGATCTTCGATCATGTTCTCGATCCTGCCAGGACCCAATTCAGTTGTGTTCGACTGAGCCTCTAGGCAGGACACAGGGAACATCTTTGGTTGACGAGACTCTTCTGGAAAGTTCGCCGAGATCTCATTTCGTAATGCTGATAATTGAAAGTTTAGTTGTTTTTCTGTTATGAGGTCGATCTTGTTGATGACTACGAATGATGCTTGTGCTGCTGCAGCGAGTTTCAATGACTCTGGATCATACTGGATGGACATCCCATCAGGAGTGCTTTCCACAGATGCTAGTACTATTATGATATCGGATTCGCTTGCTTTAACTTTTGCGCGTCTGATACCTTCTTGCTCAATCGCACCGATGATTACATCCGAGGAGGTATTGGGTGGTGATATACTTCGGAGTCCAGCAGTATCGGCAAATCTACAGAGGTAGCCACGAATATCGAGATTTACCTCAACAATGTCTCTTGTGGTTCCTGCCTCTTGGCTGACGATCGACGCCTCTCTTCCAACGATGTAATTCAAGAGCGAACTCTTGCCGGCATTTGGAGGGCCGAGTAGAGAAACGCGGATACCGTTCTTGACAAGCTCAGTATGAGTGCTTGCATCAATGTGTTTTTTGATGGTGGAGCTAATTTGATCGACTTGCTTGACAATATCAATCAAGAGATCCTCCTGATCCTCGTCAAAGTTTTCGCTTTCAGAAAAATCAATTATAGCCTCCAGCTTCCCCCGAGCCTCAATCAATTGATGCCGCCATTGTTCGTAAATTTCTCCGAGCTTTGCTGAGTGTCCCCGCACCGCAGCTAGTCGTTGTTGCTCCGTCTCCGCAGAAAGTGCATCACTAAGAGATTCAACCTCTGCCAAATCGAGTCGATTATTTTGGAAGGCTCGTCGAGTGAACTCTCCAGGTTCTGCATATCGGATTGGATATCCCTCGGACTTGCCAAGAGGAATGGCAGATAGAACACTTTTCACAATCGCTGACCCTCCATGAACATGAAATTCCAACATTGACTCGCCCGTCACAGATTTCTCGGGAAGAAAGGATAGGACCAAGGCACCGGGATCGAGAATATTGTGCGTGTCTTGGGGATGACGGAGGGTTCGTACTGTGGCTTGTCGGGGCACTGGGTACGGCTTTCCAGGGCAGAGACGATCATATATCTAAAGGTTATCAGATATGTATTGAAAAAGCGAGATTCACCGGGCATACCCAATGGCATCCTGGACCAGATATTCTGATAATAGCGATTGCTGCTCGACCAGGTGCAGTGGAGAGAACATATATGGTTTCAGGGGTGTAACCCGTCCTCGTTGATGATATCCATCTCTTGCACAGCGGCTGGCCAGGGTGAGCGTTTAGACATTGGCCATCTCGCCCAGTATTTGTTTGATGCTTGGGGCGTTTTTGAAAGCTTGTCAAGGAGGATGTGGTAACGACAGAGACCCTAGCACGAAAAACAGTTAAAGACGTGTAGCGCACACTAGGAATGCCTCGAATGGAAACATTCCGGATCATTGACTCGGAGTTGATGTGGTTGACATTGCTCTCGGAAAAAGCTATGGAGGGGACAATCGCGAAGTTTTCGTTCCCGACTCGCTTGGGCCGCCGCACAAGATTGCCCGACACCTCTCGCCAACCTTCAACCTCAATGTTTCGGCAATATCATCTACAAATTTGTCAAGAAGTGGGATACAATTCGCCAGGAGATAATGTTCCTGTCTTTCACTGTCTTGCTGCTTATTCCCAGACAGGCTTCGGATGAGGTCTAAACCTGGTTTAGGCACAGTTCTCCTAGTCTCTACACATCTCATTTCTCGGTTCCACTATAAGGTATATCTTCAACTTGGAGTTTCCTCCCATGCGATGGAAGCTACTCCATGTAGGCTACCAAGCTATGCGGGGGCCGAAAGTCATGGGCAGCGTATCTTCTTTGCAAGGCGCAAGCTATAGGACCTACCAATTATTCCTCCTCGTGTTAGAGCTGCCGACCCAGCTTGCTCAGGAGCATGATAACCCAATATATCTGATAAGCGCTTTACAGTATCGGCTACAGGCGAGCTGGCCAGACTTTGCGCCTCGTTCAGCCGAACTCCTTCGACAAAAATACACTCTCAGACTACGGTACGGCATTGTTGGGCTGTGCTTGCGGCACGGTCAGCTCTAGCATTTTAAACCCCGCACTTAGACTTAGAGCGCTAAATCCAGGGCCTACAGCTATGCTTCAATGTATGTTTCATCGCATCACTAACAGCGGGTTCGTCCCAGAGAGCTTTCGCTTTTGGTTTATCTCTTCAAACCTAGCTGATAATACCTTTTTTTTTTATCTCTCCCTCGAAATGCTGTCAACACTGTCGATGCTAGGCTCGAAATAACGACTAGTAACACCAAGGCAATTTAATTAAAACTTACCCAAGAGGATCTTAAGCTCGTGTAGTATTATATGCCGTTGTGTGATCTGAATGCTCTTGCACGATGATATGTCGAGCTTTTTATATTTTCGTGCAGCACAAGCGACTTTTCACTTCTTTAGGGCTTCCCACTTCCCTGGCAGGACGATTGTGGATACTTTGAACACGTTCTGCAATCGGGCAATCTGCATAACCGTGTGCCTGGAACTGGGGTTTTCCTAAGTTATCTAATTGGCTGCAGCAGCCTAATACACTTTTCTAGGAATCTGAATTAGGTATTTAGCACACTTTATTGAGTGCTTGATAGTATTTGCACAGTATATAATGTTATATTACAGGTATAGGAGGCAAGTTATTATAATAGTCTTTGTTTATACATGGGCTATGTTTCCTTGACCACCTCATTGGCTGGTGTCCGCCAACACACTTCCATATCATTTCAACCACTTTCAGCATTAGCATATCGCGGAGATCATGAAATCTCTTTTTCCTTTCTTGCTTGCTTTCACAAGTAGGACAGAGTTACACCAAGCCAGCGTAAAGCGTACTTTTAGTCTAGGTAACTCTCCTTTGAAACTGTGTCAGGTTATATCGGCCCCCACCCGCTGAAAAGGGCACAGCATTAAGTGATCAGCCCACACCTCCATTAAAGAGGTTTAAGAAGTTCAAAAAGTGGGTGTTCCCTCAGGTGGTTCCCACTTCTCCTTTCAAGGATTCCCCCACATCTCCACTTACCTTGAGTATTGCGAGTATGACTTCTCTCTCAAGATTTCCAGGTGCTATTGCACTTCTCACAGTGCTATCCGCCTCCCAGTTAGCGGTAGCTACAACCAACACTTGCTATTTCCCTAACAGCAACGTCGCGACGAGCTACGTCCCTTGCTCACCTACCGGAGACGGATCATGTTGTGCAAGTGGAGACTATTGTACCCAATGGGGTTATTGTCTTAGTATCGCTAAAGGATACCATTACCGTGGAGCTTGTACCGATAGCACATGGGGTAATCCGTCTTGTCCTGATTACTGCCTGGCCGACATTAACTGCATGTCCCCATCCTCGAAATGTAAAGTTCCGTCACTAAAATCTTATCAGCTGGGAATAGCTCCCTTGTCAACATAGTTGCTTGTGATGTTGCTTCTACCTCCGGCTCCTGGTGTTGCGCCTATGATGGCAACTGTTGCAGCAATACTTCAGCAGTTTTCACCCCAACATTCGGAACCATCTTCGCCGAACCAGGGAGCTCAAGCACCTCATCCACCTCATCATCTACCTCCGCAACCCCAGCACCATCTACCACCTCCACCACCGCAGCCACAAAATCGAGTTCAAACACCATAATCGGTGCCGCAGTTGGTGTTCCCCTCGGACTCATCGCTGTCGCAGGACTCACCCTCTTCTTCCTAGAACGTAAAAAACGGAAGGCCGCGGAATCAAGCAATGAGAAAAATACCGTTGAGTATGATGGTGGTGGTGCAGGGTCCGCTCCTCTTGTACCAATTGCTGCACCGACAAGATCGGAAACTGTAGTTCCACTGGCACCAAACACTGTTTATGAAGATAGCGAGGGGACGACTCAACATCATATTCCTCCATGGGTGTCTGAAACGGAGAGGAAATATGAGTTGAGCGGTGTGAGAGAGGCTGAGCTTGAGGGTCATCGTTTTTAGTCATGCTGGGTATTTATGTTTTATAATGGTAGATTGGCTTTTTTGGAATATGAATTGGGTTTTAGATGGCTGTGAGGACTTTTATGGGGCTTTAAATTTAAAGCTTTGCGGATACCGGATGAATGGATGTTGGAGGGGTGAGAATATATATATACCTATACGCGCATACATAGATAAATCTAGATATATTATAGTTATGACATTTTTATCATGCTAAACGATTAAACAATCATTATCTCTTTCTTTCTAGAAGACTTAATGAATAATATCTATAAGCCTACTTCTAAAAGAAAGGTCGAAAGTAGATTAATAAAAACTAACAAGATTTAGATACACCCCTAACTCAAAAAAAGAACACCGCATTATTCTATCTATTAATATATGTCTCTATAAAGAGATATAGAATTCTCTCATATCCCCCCTTTTCCTCCCCCAACGAATTAATTCTTAAAGGGAAAGAAAGATAGCAAAAAGGGCCCATCTAGCCAGAAACGCAAAGTCATGAACACGAAAAGCCTTAGACTCACAATTCCAAAGAAGGGTATTTACTACCAAACCCTCCTTGTATGTAAAATTATCCTCCCTAAATTTAGAAAGAACGTTTAAAATCTAGATGCTTCGTTATTACTTAACGTACACCTGACTCTTATAAAATTGAATTTGAGTGCCCTAGAAGACTAGTAAGTATACTTGTTAAGTTTTCTTATCATAAATTATGCTTCTTAGCTATTTATTTAACCCCAATAGCTAACTTTCTTTAAAGAAAAAAGGAACGCTGGAAATTTCAGCCTAGTTCTAGCTAAGGTGGACAGTGAGAAATGAACGAAGCTCTTACAAAGGAAGGTTAAGGTATTAGATGAATGCAGATTAACTTCAAGTTGGGTTTTTAAATATAGCCACTATTTTATTCTTACGATAACAGGCTGGACTACCATAGATATTATTCTTAGAATAAGGAAACAGGTGGTTGGGTGTTAAGAGCTTTGAACATGTTTTTGAATTAGTATTTGTAATATTTATATTCCCTATCATTAATTTTTTTAATCAGAAATTAACTCCTGTAAGATGAGACTCCTAAGATTTCATTCCTCATATCCATAAATCATCTAACTCATCACCTCACCACCATGAAGCTTCCCAATAAAGCGAAAATAAACATCATCAATCCCCCACTTCTTTCTATCCTTCCACTACCACTGGGCGTACTAATAACCGGTCTCCCAGTCCCCGAGGTAATACTAATATCTCCCGATTTCGTCGTACTTCCTCCATTCTTCCCTGTTCCGGTAACAGGTACAGTTGTTGGATCTGATATAATAATCATAGTCGTTCCTCCTATCACTGTCGTCTTGCCCGAAACTGAATATTGTGAGTTTACGGGAATTGTTGTGGGACCGGCGATTATCAGTTCTGTGGCTTCTGAAATTACGGTTATGGAACCTGAGTAGGATGTTGGGAGGGGGAGGGTGGTGGAGGAGGCGATTATTAGGTAGGGTGTTCCGTTTATTGTGGTTGTTGAGCCGGATGCTCCTGATGGTGCGAGAGAGAGGGGGATGGTGGTTGAGGGGATGATGAGGAGGGGTGTACCGTTTATGGTTGTTGTTTGGAAGAGATTTTGGTTTAAAGGTGGGGAGGTGGGAACGGGCAGGGTGGTTGATGTTGGGATGATTAGGACGGGGGTTCCTGAAATTGTGGTTGTTGAGCCGCTGAGCCCGCTTGGGGCTAGAGAGAGAGGGATAGTGGTTGCGGGGATGATTAGAACGGGATTGGAGGAGACTATGGCGGTGGAGAAGAGAGAGGTGAAGGGCTGGTTTACTGGGAGGGTTGTTGGTGCTGGGACGATGATGAAGGGTGTGTTGTTTATGGTGGTTGTGCTTCCTGTTAGTCCCGAAGGGGCGAGGGAGACTGGAATTGTTGTTGGTGACTGGAAGGGTTAGTAAATGGAATGATAACTTTCCGGAGAGTATTAGTAAAGTTATAACTTACTGTTATGACAATAGGCTGAACGTTGGTTGGGCTGATATTAGTCGTGAACCCAGTATTTCCAAACATGGAATTTATGATAGCCCCAATTGCAGTGGTCGATGGTGATGTTTGCTGAGAAACCGCAGATGAAGGCTGTGTTGTTACAACTACTGGATTGGAAGTCGGAACAGACTCAGCAGTAACAACGGGTTGAGATTTCGTCTGAGAAGCTGTTGTAACCGGGGTATCGCTCGTTGTCGCCACAATCTGACTCTGAGGAATATTCGCCTGTGATGTCGCTGATGTTGTAGGAGTGACTGCTATTCCAGGTACTTTTACATATATGACGGTAGAGCTTGTGAGATCTCCTCCAACATCCTGTGAAGTTGGGAGAACACTTGAACATTCAGTTATTTCTAAAATCGATGGCCCACCCGGTAAGCAAGAAGCTAGTCCTGGGTATTGTGCGCTATATTGGTCGTTGGAAATCAAATAGTCAAGTAGTGTTTGCGGAACATATCCCCAATTCTCCTTTCCACCAGATTGGAGACAGCGATCACCTTCTCCTGTCTCCCCTTCTGCTCCTCTGGCTGGCGCATAGATAAAAGGTGTTGTGAGGGATATGACAACGGCGTTGGGTTCGGGGAGTGGGGTAACAATAACTCCTTTGGAATTGGTGTAAAAGCTTCCATAACTGACGTCCGTTACAACCCAAGTTGACTCTAAGTATGTGTTTCGGACAGTCGATGTGATTGTCGCAGTTGGAAGCAAAGTTGGACCAATAATTCCTGGGCCTCCAAAATATGCTTGTGCATTTGTATTGATATCATCAAATTTAAGCACGTCACTATTCAAGAAACCACCTCCGGTGGGGGTTGCAAAGCCAGACACGGTACCGCATGCGAGATTTCCACTTGCATCAGTGATAGGATCGGCCGTGATGATTTTGACTGTAGTATAAACATAGAATGCCGCTGGTGATTGTCTGTGGTACTTGTAAGCGGCAATTTTGGTAGCATATGTGAGCTATAATGTGTTGGTTCTCTTACATAGTGACTCCACCAGTTGTGATAGGTTCCTGCCCAGTGAGAGTTACCCTGGTTTCTGCAGGATTCGCTGCCTCGTTGATCATAAGTGTGATGGGGTCTATTCCAATCAAATGGGTAAAGTTGAAGGTCGCATTGGTGGTATAAACATTCGTTACTATCCTACTAAGGGTTGTGTTTGGGTACTCTGTGATGTAGGTGGTATATGAAGTTAGGTTGACCACACTTTGTAAAATGTTATAGCTTGACTCTTGCCACCAAACTTCGCTCACGGTATCCTGGACCACGAAGCAGCATGCTGAGGTTGTCGCTGGCGCCTTTGTCGTCTTGGAAGAATTTGTGAAAGATGCGGTTGCTGCTAGACTTTAATGGTGGTTTCGTAGTGGGCGTATGGGAACAGAGATATACCTGATGGAGTCGCTCGAGGAAACACCTGGGCATGAACACAACTAATAACAGCAACCAACAGAACCAAAGTATTCCTGCTCAGCATCGTGAGTCCTAGGTAGCGACAGTAGTCCCAACAGGGGAAGCGAGTTAAGTGATTGCCGTCTTTGCAACACTGAGGTGGGAGAAACCAGAGCCATGTAGGTGGATATCGGCTGGTTAAATCCGCTAAGCTGTCCTGATGCGGTGTTGCTGGGCATAACCCAGCCCCAGCATCACTTCGTCACTTTGCACGACCAGCTATTCGCTCTGGTGTCTCGCTCTGGTGAAAGATTAGGCTGAGGCTGATGGTGTTACCCGATGGTGCGCAAATCATAGGAAACCACATGAGGTTTTCAGCCCCACGGTGCTGGTGCCGTTGGAAGAGCTATTCCGCCGTCGCTTTCGCTGGGCTTTCATTGGAGTCTCGGGACGAGGGCGCAACGCCCCTTTCACAAGCGAGCAAGGATGACTGCACTTCGCCTCCACTCGCAAGACTCTAAATTTACAACATCTAGATCGAACTCTACCCAATCCTTTGACACCATTTCAGCTAGCTCCCGCTACCCAAAAAACCCTGACAAATTCCCGCTATGTTTCATTCCAATTATCGTCCTTGGCCCTGCACCTAGCCAACCACGACACCGGGC
This sequence comes from Neobulgaria alba, assembly GCA_003988965.1. Taxonomy (NCBI): domain Eukaryota; kingdom Fungi; phylum Ascomycota; class Leotiomycetes; order Helotiales; family Gelatinodiscaceae; genus Neobulgaria; species Neobulgaria alba. Next base: position 264,901 of record QYAM01000017.1, read on the forward strand.
TTGTACCGTTGTACGCTGTCTCTGGCGTGACTTTTAAGGCTGAATAGCGGGCCATGCTATTCATGCTGCAGGGCCTCGATCTGCTACCCAGCAAACGGCGATCGCGGAAATCTGCTACGAAGTCTTTCCCATTTCCATTTCACCCCCGAGTACAAGGTTTCCCTCCTTCCGACGTGCCCTCGCCGCTCTTCAATGTTACGCGGCGTCCCGAAGTACCCCTCACTGGTCGCCGTTCGAAGTGATTTGATTTTTTGGCCACTGAGATCCTAACCTGCCAGAAAGTGGTGGGAAATGCAGTGGTGTGGTGAGTGGGCTTGCGCCAATCTTGATCGCAGCTATCTTTTTTCCCCGCCTCTTAATTTGTTACTGCTTTCTCCAGCAGCTCTGACAATGGCAAAACTAGACTTCATGTTATTTCTCGCTATTTAAGATGAAATCAGCGCGCTCATCAAAGGCCTGGCATCGACAATTAAAGTCTCTTGCTGCAGCATCACTGATATCATGCAATTGCGCTTCACCTGTTGTTGAGACTCTCAGTCCGCGAGCCACCCCGGTCCCAGCACCAATTTCGATACCACCTTCGCAAGAATGGGATGGAAATGATGGGCCATGGAGTAGCTTCACAATACAGATTGGTACACCAGCACAAAGTGTCAAGGTCCTGGTCTCGACAGCGGCAACTCAGACCTGGGCAATTGCTCCCGAGGGTTGCGTTTCTGGGGACCCGATAAATTGCACAAAGCTTCGGGGTGGACAATATAACTACACCGCGTCATCATCATGGATCTCAAATACGGCAAATATTTCGACGAATATATATCAGCTAGGTCTGGAAGGCTCACTTGGCTACACTGGCAATGGCAGATATGGGTTTGATGATATCACACTTGGATTTCCAGGGAGTGGAGGACCGACGCTTAAGAACCAAACTATAGCGGGGGTGGCTACCAAGTCTTTTTATATGGGTATTTTTGGCTTGACTCCTAGGCCGAGTAATTTCACTAATTACAATGACCCTATTCCGAGTTATATGGAGAATCTTTACACCCAGTCCAAAATACCTAGCAAATCTTGGGGATACACTGCTGGCAATCAATATCGTGAGTGTTAACTAACGTCATCTTGAAATCCTTTTGACCAACAACTAATACATCGCAAGGTCTGAACGAGGTTCTGGGAAGCTTGACTCTGGGTGGCTATGATTCGTCAAAATACGTGCCAAACAACCTCACCTTCTCCTTCAATCCCATAGATGAAAGAGACCTCACTGTCCAAATCGAAAATATTCATACTGGCGACGGGACCTCACTTCTTCCATCCCCAATAGCAGCCTTCCTCGACTCCTCAGTACCATATATCTACCTGCCCACGACTGCCTGTACACTCTTTGAAAATGCATTTGGTATAGTTTGGAATTCCACCTCAGAGCTATATCTTGTCAACACGACCCAACAACTCCTTCTTCAGACACAAAATCCAAGCATCACCTTCACATTGGGCAATCTCACATCATCGACTACTATAAATATCACCCTTCCATATTCAGCATTTGATCTCACAGCCACAACACCTCTCGTTGATAGCTCATCAAAATACTTTCCTCTACGCCGCGCAGATAATGATACCCAATATACCCTCGGTAGAGCTTTTTTCCAAGAAGCGTATGTGATAGCGGATTACCACCGTAATAATTTCTCAGTCTCCCAATGCAAATGGGATGGTGCAGCACAGTCACTCGTCGCTATCTCTCCTCCATTAAACGGCACCACAACGAGTAGCTTTTCTTCCACCGGCCTTTCGACTGGAGCAATAGCTGGGATTGCTGCTGCTGGTGGGGTTGTCCTTATTGCTCTAGTAGCATTTATCTTCTTTTTCTATCTCCCAAAACGGAGGAAACAAAAGGCCGCCGAGCTGGCGAATACGGAAATCCCTCGACCGGATATTCCTCCACCTCAGACTACTGAAGAAGTCCAGGAATTTTATCGAAAACCCGAGCTAGATAGTGGAGGCTATGGGGGGAAACCATATGGTTATGGACCAGTTTACGAGACTGAAGGTAGCAAAGTTATTCTGAGGGCTGAGATGGAAAACACAGAAGCATCTAGAGAGGTTTTCGAGATGCCTGCTCTGGAAGAAGTGGCAATCGAAAGTGGAGGACGTATGAAATCGCCACCAATGCTGTCGCCGAGGGAATTATCACCACATCATGAAACACGGCGAAGTCGAAGCTGGGAAAGAGGAGGCGAGAATCTAACAATCAGTACATCACATATGAGAAACTCTGGGCAAAGAAATACAGGGGAAACTAGGACAGAACATATGGGATATAGACCTGAAATGCAGAGCTTGACGGCTGGAAGGAGAAGTCCAACGTCTCAGAGTATGATTCCCGAAGGAGGAAGAACTCCAAATATTGATAGCTTTGGGAGAGAGGTTGAAAGTTCTATGGTGGGTACGGTGTCGAGTTTTGGGTCGCCACATAGTCTGGCTGGCTCGCCTGCTACCGCGAGCGCGGCTATAAGTCCGAATAGTGCAGCCGAATGGAGATCCGGGCATATGGAGAGATTTCCAAGATGACGACTTTAGTCGGGATTGTTATTATACCTGTTTTTGTATAGTAAACGCTTATATGATGTGGGCCAGGAGATATTTGAGATACCCTGACCTTGTAGAACAATTTAATAGTGGACGATTAATGATAACAATATCATGTTTCAAATATACTCTAGTATCTATTCTCCGAAGGTATCTCTTATTTCATTCATAAAACTAAACCTTTAAACAAGGTCAAGAGGCACACATAATGAGGTAGTATGGGAATTTCTTTCGGTTCTTGGCTTAATATTGCAATGCTACTTTTACTCCGCGTAAGTAAACGAAGCTTCTATGTATTTCGTAGTAAAGAGGTGGAATCAGCTCAAAACAATAATCTATAATAGGGTAAAAAGGAAGGGTAAACGTAATCCAACTTTGAAGACTTTAATGCCCTCTTTAAGTCTAATGGGTGGAGTGCATCCAAATAAACTGCTAAGCCAGGCAAGTAGTAAGCGAACAAGCTTTCTTCCTCGGGATGTAATTTTATCAGTTGTGACTTCAGTCCTCGTGATGATTCTTATGCTAGGGTAACGGGGGAATGTTAATAGGACTGAAAGACTAGGTCGATTCAAATTTTCAAAACAGCAACGTTACTCCTAGGTTCTCCCTCAAGTTTCTCTTGACCAGAATAGCTATATCTAAGCGTAAAAATTAACTTCGCGAATGAGATCTTAGATCCATAGAGATCGGGGAAAAGTTCAAGCATATTGACAAGCATTACTTTATGCATGCACATTTCCCATGCTTCATTGGCCAATTTCTCCCCCTCTTCCACTCTTTTGTCTAAACCATGAACTATCAGATTACTGCCTGCACAACATATGTGGAGTTCCCAACCTCGGTTTCCCCCCTCTTTACTGTAAAAGACAGAATGTCCCCAACAAGTCACACCGCTCATAGGACAACGCACGTCACGTGGGAGAACCTGCATCAATATCACCCAATTTGAGATAGTGCCAACTCATCACCCCCATTCATACATGAAGAAGTCGCAGAAAATGCCTCCAAATTTCTCCCTCGATGATCCCTTCATAAACGAACCCCTCAAGCAAGAGTAAGAGCAGGAAAATGGGTGAGCAACCGGATCTTCGAAACATCCCCTTCATTTTCGCAACTGCGACCTGGCTTGCAATTCATCGAGTTGCCGTGAATCGAGGGTTCAGACTTCAAAGAGGCGGTCTATCCACTGATAGTCTCTTTGCGATACTTGTCGGTGTCTCGGCGAGCGCATGGACGATTATTATCTTGATTCTTGGGTCAGAACGAACCGATGAATGGTCTTGGAATTTACTGAGTAGAGTTGCGCATGCGCCGTTACTCATTCAGGGACTTTCAATTCTTTGGTTGATGATGTGGATTGATAGAAAAGTCGCCGATAAATTTAATCATGGCGAAGGGTACCTCTGGAAACTATCGGCTACGTCTGGTTCATTCAGTTGGGAGAATTGCCTAAATCCTATTGTCTACTGGGGTTTCATGGGCATAATGACAATTCTTGTGGTTGGAAGCTCTATCCCCGTTATCCTTGAAGGCCACAAAGTCGCAGGAATCCTCAACATTATCGGATGGACGGTGTTTTTCCTCTCCGGAACTGGAGTCAATCCATACTCAACAATTCACCATCGATACAAGGGCGATATGCTGCGAGTAATCCTCCCCACAAGTCACCACGAAGGAACAGTTTACATTCTTCCCTCGTCGGGCCATGGATTCGACGCAACGTGGTCTCCTAAAATCCAGGACGAACACATCGAAGCGGATACTCATGCGATGTCCCTTTTCTCCTCCATTCGCTCTGGCAAATGGTCACTCAAAACTCCACTTGAGAGAATTCGACAGATCACTTCTTCATACCAAGAACGAGTTGATTTGAGTTCTGCCGAGCTCGAAGCATTGGCTAGATGGCTGTATTTGGACGATTCTGAGAAAGCTCCGAACATGAGGCCAATAAGGTGTTTGCGAGAGGAGGGCATTCATTTGATTGGAAGGGATTTGATGTATGCTCTGTGCCATGCAGAATACCTAGTATTCATGGAACAAGGAAAACTTCCTTTGGAACAACAGAGGAAAATCGGATTCTTGAGACTGCTGAAGAGAAGTGGTGCGACTTTGCCTAATGTCCCTTCCTCCACTTCAGAATGTATTGGATATAAGCCTGGAATGGCAGGATATCGAGATGCTGTCCAATACATCTATCGCCTATTCGATGAACCAATCGATGAGAACGCTCTACAGTTCACCTGCTCTCCACCCAAGTACTCATGTACGCTGGGGTACTCACCAAGCTCTATCGAAGAATACGTTGAAGGTCTCTGGAGCATTTCTTGCCAATATAGCGAGTCCACTTTCACGGCGCTCTACATGTTTACTTTGGTCTGGTCAATGGAGTTAGGAAATGTTAATGGCTTTCATATGTTTCCTCTAAGGGCTAGAAATAGATCTGGGGATATGGTGGCGCAACAGGTTGTTTGGAGACAGGCCTGGTACTCCGGAGTCATTTGTCAATTAGTTTCTTCATCTCCTTTGCTGTTTAGTGCGTTTGTGGCTGGGTATTTGGGATAGACTTAGAGTCTGGGGTGTTCACGAATTTTATGAGGGGCTGGGGCGTAAGGCATCTCCTGGAGTTGGAGGCGTCAAGATGGATCTGGAACGGGCAGAGTACATATTGTGTACATATATATAGCATTACGAATCTCCTTTTCTTCAACCTCTCGAATTAAATACCACACCTTCCACAATCTCGTATGTTTCATTCTCGTAGAGGCGATAGAGACGATTATCAAGTGGGTTTCGGACTTCAATCACTTTTACTACCAAAGATCGCCCGTCGAGGTGATATAAGTATCCCTGTTTTATGTCAGTTTGTCCATGCCACAAGGGGCTTTCCATTTTCTCTACCCTCGATCGCCCATCGGGGGACTTTAGTGGAAACCACATCTCAGGGATCTCCATCTCTGTGAGGACAACCAGTTCAGGTAATCTAAGATGCTCCTGATTTCTGAAGGGAGCTAAATCTTCATGAATCATGGCATGGAAGCTTGCTTGCAGATTCTGCAGAGCTCTAGCAGGTATAGGATGTCTTATAACCGGCGATAAAATCTCAAATAAGTGTGGATATCCATGTTCATGAGCAATCTCAGCTGCAGTTAGATCTTTGTAGGTAAACTCGTTTGGCTCCGTCCAGTTTGTTGGTTGAGTTCCTGGGTGTACTTAGATTCTCTGTTTGAGATCTTGAGGATTGGAGAAGCTTACTTGAAGCACCCATTTCAAGCATATCCTGTACTACTTGCGTCTCGGCACTCATAAAAGCTGCTTGATGAATAGAAGTCCACCCAGAGGTCTGAGCTGGATTTACGCTTAACCTTGGAGCATTAACCCAGTACTGAGCAAATTTCTCTTCGGCGTCTTTCAGAGTCCTAAATACTCCTCTCCAATCTCCCACAAACGCAGCATTACTTAGGCGATCCCTTAGTAGTAAGTATTCTCCACTGAAACCCTCTCTATACGTATCTCCGAACCAGATGTGCAAGCTACGATTAGGCTTGAATTCTACAGGCTCGTCATAAGAATTGGACGTAAAGTACTTTTGAAATAGAAGCAAGACTTCCGATTGTGTTTGGCTTTGGGAATGTAGCTGGTGTATTTCGCTTTCAGTCCTTACTGCGGAGGTTCTACCATATTATTTTAGCTTAATATTTGGAAAGAATCTTGGAGACTATACGTAGCAATAGTGAGGAGAATTGTGACAACTTCCTCTTCGTGACCCTTTATTTTCTCGACTAAGTTATCAACTTTACTCTTATTCAACAACATTTGGATTGCAACGAAGTTCGTTTTGTCTGCTATGGAGAGAACAAGTTTGTTTAGCTCGTTGATGGTCATCTTAGGGCCACTATCATTATACGAAAGAAGTAATCCTCCTCGACTTCCTAGTTGCTTTGTTAAACATCGTAACTGCTCCAACATTAATCGTAGACGTTCTGTCTGGCTAAGTAGCTTTACAAGGACTTTTCGTGAATTCTTTACTGTCTCTATAGTTCGTTGCAAAAGGTGTACTGCTTGAAGACAAATTGCTAGAATTGCCGTCGCGCTTGCTGTAACTGAGAGCGGGTCCATATTTCTTGATAGGCAAAATAATTTCTGACGGGTTGGAAACTAATACTTTTTATACTGGGAGAATTGAGTCATTTACGAGGTTTATATACTGAGGCTCTCAACATTGCAAAGCATAGCCCAGGTTTGGAAGTACTAGGGGGTTACACAAGCTAAGATCTGACCGAGTGTGCGCGACTTCATTGGAAGATATTGTTTCTCAAAATGAGTGGCTTGCAGAAAATCCTCGCCGAAGCGGGCGCATTGTGAAATGGATGCAACATCAAATTCAGCCCTAAGTATGAACAGCGGCTTTATAATTCTTCCGAATTGCTATTGAAAATGCTCCCGGGTGCATAGCCTTGTGTGATCAGTTGGACACCATTCAGATTATTCTGGTCACATGTGTCAGGAAATTGTGAGACAATTTCATGCAAATTGGCTCAGAAGCTTTGCAACTTCTGTTGAACAGAAATGGCTACCCCACAACGAATTTGCGGTCCGGTTCTAACCAATTTGTCGTCGGCGACACTCTTTGCAGGCCTCGATGAACACAATCGCATGGCCTCTCTCCGAGCAAAAATCACAGAAGTTCGACGCATTTGGCATTCTAACGAACAGTTCTTAGCTCTTAAATCGAAAATTAGATCATATATCAATCATGAGAAACTCTCCCCCAAAACACTGGCTAGGATTGGGGAGCTACTGGAAGGTTATTCGGATTGGGCAGATATGGACTATCATAGACCAGAACCTCAACAGCAGAGGTGGACTGCTATCGAACTCTATTGCTCTGAAGAGGGATATAACCTTCTTTTTGGAATATTCAACGCTGTTCTACGAGAGAAAGATACCGAGGAGGAAGTGTTGCTGGTTGCCGCGGCATTAGTTGAGCTTGTCACAATCGAACTTTACAATCTGCGATTATCGAATATTGGCGACCCCAGATACTCGAACTATGAAGGCATAACACATCGCGGGATGAGCGTATCAAAAGAAATGGTGGAAGAGTATAGGAAAGCGGCAACAAACCCCGACCTCTCAAAACGGCATTTTGCTATTCCCTTGGGATTTACATCAAGTAGTACGGACACCGACACTATCAAACAGTTTATCAAGCAGACATCTGGTGAAGAGCAAATGCATTGGGTTATTCACATTCACGGACTGGACCAACGGTTATTGAAGATATACGAAGAGAAATATCCTGATAGTGTCGTGACTTCCATTACAGCTATGCCAGTTGGAAAAATTGCAGAATTACGAGAAAAGGAGATCTTATTGCGAGGTGCATTCTTTCATATTGTGAGGATGGAGACAAACCAAGAAGATGATGGAAGAAATATTCATACTTTACATTTGGTTGTTATGAATACTAATCGAGATCATGGGACTGAATTTTCTTTGGATGAGGGTGAGAAGCAGGAACAGAGAAATTTCTTTCGGGATATGATTATTGCTTCTAGGTTTCGAATTTGCGCGGACTTTTTGAAAGGGATTTCACCTGAGGAAGCTAAGGTTTATAATGGGTTGGCGAATATTGCGCTGCGTCGAATCGACGCTGTGGATGATCTGGCGGATAGTTTTCAAGACTTATCACTGGAACCCACTCCATTAGGTGTCATGACTTGGCATGGAAATACTAGTGAGGAATTTTTTCCTTCGAATCATTTAGCTTTGAGGAAAAGATTCCATAGTGCAGCAAGTCGAGGCCAATGGAGTGATGTTCAGGAGATTTTAACAGGCGAATATGACTGGGAAGTAGCAGAGTGGTTCAATACTCCAGCGATAGGAGAGGGATCCTGTGGATCAACTCTTCTTCATGAAATGGCTCGACTGGGGCCTCCAGTTCCGGACTCGAAGTACTTTGAAGGATGGCAGTACCTTCTTGAAAAAGTGAAGAACTGTAAAGTTTGGAGTGAGTCTACCTTTTATAACTCAGCTTACAGGGTACTAATGGCAATTGGAACAGGATCATTGATAACCCCAGATAAGCTCGAAACGGCAAGTCAGATCGCGCACAGGTCTGGATTTAACAGCCTGGCTGATGCTTTTGCGCCTCAACTCAACATTTCGATCTATTCGAATGTATTAGAACGCTGGCAGAACCAAATTTATGAAATGATCAAGAATTCGACAAAAAAAGCAGATGTGGGCTATTACAAAGAAGAATAAAAAGCCTGCAACTCAGCTAACATGTCGGGTAGCTCATATTCGATAAGTTCTATATGCCTCAGCTTTCTGTGTTGTGTGAGAATAAAGACACGGCGCTATGGATACCATTACCTGGAATTTATGTCGTATGTATGCTCGGTTTAATATGAGCAAGCTACTAATACTATATCAGGGCTTTATAGTCAGAATAAATCAACATCTTGTTGTCGAGAAATTTGAGACCCGCAGAAGCGAAGCTAAGACCATGCAGACAATATATCAAATCAGATAGTGTTAGCTCATCAAGTGTTGGTTACGTCGCTTGCCTTGATTGCACGCTTAAACGTATAAATGTTTAAAGATATAACTTCGCGTCTTGGGTTGACTTAAGATAGAAGAAGAAAAAAGCGGCAAGTTCGAGAATTGAAGAAGTCTCCACTGCCTTAAAGATTTAGACAGAAGTAGGCTTCAAGGTTCATATGAGGCCGTCTTATTGCCTTAACCCTGAAAGGTGCGATAGAAATCAGTAGCAACAATAAACTTACGTGTTGTTACTTTCGCATGCGCACGGGCCAGTCTCGTAAGTAAAAGTGGCAAAAGCCTAAGGTGAATCTTCCCAGCTTCCTCAAATCTCCCGTAAAGTTGGAAGTGGAGAGCAAGATAAAGCCAAAGGTAGTTCAGTACCATTGGCAGAGGCAAAGAAGGTGCTTCTTCGTCTCACGTAATGCAGAAGTGGGGGATAAGCACGTGAAATGCGTGACTAAGACTACATTTAGCTTGTATAGAAGCAACCTTCGGGATAAGCCTAAGACTGGCTCTAGCATCTTAAAAGCTAACGGAAAATAAAAGTTGTCAGATTTCTAGATCTTTGTCTAACTACAAATATATTGATACCTGTGAGCCATTAATTACAGGCTTACTTTTTGTTGTTGACTGCTTTCACATAGTCCGCATCGTGAAGCGCCGACAGATAACCGTGCAGCAAGTTACCAACCTGAGCTTCAGCCATTTTATATTGACGCCTCCTGTGGCTTAAACCATCTTTCTCAAATTGTTCAACAAGGACATCCAACAACGCATCCTACAATAGATATAGCGAGATGCCTTCAGCAACTCCCATTACGGAACCGCCCAAGACAACAAAACTAGAACTCCGAACAGCTTTGGGCCCCGTTTATCGAGATGTCTTGAACACACCACCCCGAGACTGCACTGCCGAAGAGATCCCTGTTATCGATCTTTCGCCACTCAATTCGACCAAGCTTGAGGAAAGGAAGGAGGTGGCTGAGAAGATCAAAGCTACTGCTGTTAACACCGGGTTCTTTTATATCAAGAATCATGGTATTGATGAGAGCATTATCGCAAAGGCGAGAGAGCAATTGCTTGTGTCAGTGAAGGAGTTGTTAATTTCATGCGGGCAGAGCTGATAAGGCAATAGGTTCTTTAAACAGCCATTAGAAGGGAAGATGAAAGTTGGCAAGAACATGTCCAAATATCACAATGGATTTAATTGGGCAAGAAGCACAAATATTAGTCCTGGGGAAAGTGTTGATGTTAAAGAATCTGTAAGTTCTTGGTGTGACCAGACTAGGGCTAGCAATACTGATGCGGGTTCAGTTCATGTGGAGATATGAGCCAGAGATTGACCCTATTCCTAAGCCTGCTGATAGTGTCCCTGAGGAAGTCAAACCTTACTTGCGAGGGGAACAGTTCTATTGGGATGGAACATCACATCTTATTGGATTCAAGGAGGCTGTTGTTGCTTACTGGGCTGCTTGTCTTACCTTATCCCGAAAACTAGTTAAGAGCTTTGCATTGAGTTTAGACTTGCCAGAAGATTATTTCGACAGTCGAACGACATACCCAGGAGCTGACGGAGTATTCAATTATTATCCAGTCACAACTCCAGAAGAAACCGCAAACAATGCCGTTGGACTCGGAAGCCACACCGATCTCCAACTTTTCACTCTTCTTTGGCAGGATATGGTTGGTGGATTGCAAGTTTTGAATCAAGAAGGTCAGTGGATCAAGGCGATTCCAATCGAGGGGACTATTGTGGTCAATATTGGAGACTTTATGATGAGACTTTCGAATGATCTTTATAAAAGCACAGTGCATAGGGTTTATAATCGAGCAACTGAGGAGCGAATATCGATGCCATTCTTCTTTGGTAAGTAACTAAGAAATATTCCAATTACCAAAGAACTATTTCCTGACTCCTTTAGGTTTGAACTTTAACTGTGTTGAAGGCGTGATCTCAACCTGCACTTCAGAGGCCAATCCAGCTAAATATATGCCAATCTCATGTGGTGATTGTAAGCTACACCACAGCCACTGGGTTGACATCGAGCCGATAGTCTAACTTTCGTACAGGGTGCCAAATGAGGTTTAGCCAGGAAGCTGAAGAGATGAAGAAGAAGCTCGCTCTGCAATCACAAGCACCAAGTGCTGTTATCGTGGAGGGCTAAGAACTTTTTGAGAAGGAGTTGCCACTGATTTTATAGCAAACAACACACTTCAAAAGCTACTTCCAGTCCCTTCCCTCACCATGTGTTTTTTTTCCTGGGCGACAACTATTGTGTTCGGACCCTAGTGAACTACTTGTGTTGCTGGAAGCAGACTAAATCCTGACTTGCGTAAGAATCTTTCATGAAATTTCATATTACTCTTATGATCCAGTATCATTTTATAACCTTTTGGACCAATTCCATTAAGTCAAAAAATGCTTCCCTGTCCAACTCAACCCTGTCAAGCCCAAATCCAATCAATATTGTCCTTGTCTCCTCGGGGTCTTTCTTCGCTATTGAGCTTGCAATTTGGCTTGCATATAGATGGCCAATTGTCTCCCTCTTCTCTCCACCTGCACCTAGTAGGGTCTTCGGAGTTAAATGATTGAGCGGGAGCATATCCCCCTCACCACCACTCGAGAGCGCAGTATCGAAACTTGTCGGCGATGCTGAATTTAGAGGTACTTGGACCTACAAGGCAGGTCAGTATGTTTGTGATACAATGGCTCAGGAAATAATACCCATTGTGACAAACGACCAGCTTGAGAAATCGTGATCATGATCTTGTCCGCAAAGTACATTGACGAAATGATCGTAGGAATCCCAGCTACGTCTCCAGTTGTTGATTTGTTCGTGATAGGAAAAGGGGTTTTATCTACTCCTCCACCGATATTTATGCCATCCAGGCCTGCTGAAATGGCGGATAGGGACATTTTCAACGCCAATGAACACGTAAAGAGAGGTTGTTTGTGAGTAGAGAATATCACAAGGCTGTGATTTTGCCTTGTCCAACCATACTGAGCTTGGCACATTTTCACCGCCTCGGGCGCAATCGAAACGGTCTAAAATCCGGCAGAATAAAAAAGTTGATACATTGGATTTCTCGCAGGAATGAATCTGCAACCTGCCTATCAATATGCCGCCCAAATTCGTCCCTCGACAACGGAAACGGAAGGTGCTAGACCGCGCTAAAAAACATGGCGGCAATTCAGAACCTTTGGGGGACTCCAATGCGGTGGAAGTAATTCCCATTGCCAAATCGGAACTTGAGGAAAAGAAGCAGCGCATGAAGGAAGAACTGCGAAAGGAGGGCACCAAAATTAGTTCGAAGAAGGCCAAGAGATTGGACAAATATATCGAAACCAAATTAAGGAAAGACGAGAACCGAGTACTTATCCAAAAACTTTCCCATTCGAAGACAGACACAAGCCTCTACCAAAGCAGTAAGAAGCTGGGACGGGGAAAAGAGACAAAGAGGGAGAAACTTAGTAGAGCATTGAAGGACTTTCAGGCAGGGATCGATATAAATGGGGATAATGAGGAGCTTATTTTCGAGCAGAGGACCATTCGAGACCCCGAAGATGCAAGATCATTAGTTGAGGAAGCTCATGCACAAGTGCTGAGTGGAGGACCGTTCCTGAGCTCTACTGCAATTTCAATCCCAGAAGATGAACCGCCGAAGAGCCTAGGTACTGGTTTGAAGCGACCTCTCGAGGTGGATGATGAGGGGAAGCCGGTGCTGAAGAAGAGAAAGCGCAGAGGGGGGATTAAATCAAAGCTATCATTTAAACATGAAGAACTGGAACAGGAAGAGGAGCCGGCTTGGGAAGGATTTAGTTCTGCTGACGAGATGGACGCCGATTCCGAGGAGGGAGAGGAAGCTCCTGCATATGGATACGATGATATCTCGAGTGCCTCTGATGAGGAGGTGGAGGAAGAAGTAGAAGGCGACAAGCTAGATCACGACAAGGCGCAAGAAGATGAGCAGGAAGAAGGGACGAATGGAGAGTCTGAGGAGTCAGAAAGCGATGGAAGCGAAACCCCGAAAGCACAGAGATCGTCTGCATTTAAAGCCTGGGCAATTCGGCAAGTAAATGAGGCTCTTGGGTACCAACCATCTTCGAACGTACCCAATGCGACAGAGACTCCGAAGATCGAGGGATTTACACCTCGAGAACCCGAGCAGGATCCATTACCTGCCGAACTACAACAGACAACCAATACTACTAGAAAAGCATATAGTGTGGCGGTGCAAAGGACCACGGAGATCCAGGATGTACGATTGAAGCTGCCAGTTGTCGCCGAGGAGCAGAAAATTATGGAGGCTATACACAATAATAATTTAGTCGTGGTATATGGAGCTACTGGGTCTGGAAAAACTACGCAAGTACCTCAATTCTTGTTCGAAGCTGGATATGGCTCACCAAATTCGCCCACACCTGGAATGATTGGGGTTACTCAGCCGCGACGAGTTGCTGCTGTGAGTATGTCCAAACGCGTTGGGGACGAAATGGGCGACCAAGGCAAACGAGTCGCATATCAAATTCGGTTTGAAGGAAATGTTGGAGCAAATACTGCTATCAAATTCATGACTGATGGTGTGCTTCTCCGAGAGGTAGCACAGGATATTGCGCTCCGAAAGTATTCAGCGATCATTATCGACGAAGCCCATGAGAGAAGTGTTAATACCGACATCCTTATTGGAATGTTAAGTCGTGTTGTCAAACTTCGAGAAGAGATGGCTCTTGAAGACTCTTCTGTGAAACCCTTGAAGCTGATTATCATGTCTGCAACCCTGAGAATCACAGATTTCACAGAAAATGCGACTCTTTTCTCAAAACCCCCTCCTGTGCTTCAAGCAGAAGGCAGGCAATATCCTGTCACAACTCATTTTGCAAGAAGAACAAATCATGATTACGTCGAAGAAGCATTCAAGAAGGTCAGCAGAGGACATAAAAAGCTACCTCCAGGTGGATTCCTTGTATTCCTTACAGGACAAAATGAGATCAACCAATTAAGTAAAAGGCTAAAAGAGGCTTTCAGAATCGGCCACACATCCACAGGCCCTCAAGTGAGAATTTCTGGCCACGATGCGCCGATCGAGGCGGAAGATATCGACTTTGGCGAAACCATGGAGAGTAATGGCTATGATGATGACTATGACGAAGATGATGTCGATATTAATGTCAACGAAGATGATGAGGACTTCGATGTTGGAGAAGAGGCAGATAGTGGCCCTACAAAGATGCATGTTCTTCCTCTATACTCATTGCTGCCGACACGAGAACAACTAAGAGTGTTTGAACCACCGCCAGATGGATCACGGCTTGTCATTTTAGCCACAAATGTCGCAGAAACCAGTTTGACTATTCCCGGTATAAGATACGTCTTTGACTGCGGAAGGTCGAAAGAGCGTAAGTATGATAAAGTCACTGGGGTTCAGAGTTTTGAGATTGGATGGATTAGCAAAGCTAGTGCAAGTCAGCGAGCCGGTCGTGCAGGTCGCACTGGGCCTGGCCATTGCTATCGATTCTATTCTTCCGCGGTCTATGAGCGAGACTTCCAAGATTATACGGAACCAGAAATATTGCGTATGCCCATTGAGGGTGTAGTCTTGCAATTAAAAGCTATGAATCTTCAGCATGTTGTCAACTTTCCATTCCCTACACCACCAGATCGAGAAATCCTTGCGTCCTCCGAGAAGCTGCTTACCTACTTGTCGGCCCTTTCACCCACTGGCCAGATTACCCCTTCAGGAGCCACTATGTCGATTTTCCCGCTCTCCCCAAGATTTGCTAGGATACTGCTCATTGGTCATCTTCACGATTGCCTTCCTTATACCATCGCTATGGTTGCCGGGCTTTCTGCAGCAGATATCTTCCTCCCTGAAAACCAAGCAATCCCAACCATAGCTCCTAAAGCGGAGGGCGAGCTGTTTACTCAAGCCGATCGCTTGGCAGAGGATTCTCGAGACAAGATTCGAAGGGAGTTTAACAAGGTTCAGAAAAACTTTTGCTTCCTGGACGATAAGTCCGATGCTATCAAGCTCCTTCAAGTAGTCGGAGAATTCGCCCATGAACCGACGGAAGCTTGGTGTCAGTCACATTTCGTTCGATTCAAAGGCCTGAAGGAAATCCAACTACTTCGAAAACAGATTACAGATCTTCTCCGCACAAATATCACATCATTTGCTGGACTTAGATATCAAGATAAACTTGACAAGCCGTCAGCGAAGCAAGTTAAAGCACTCAAACAAATGGTAGCAGCAGGGTTCATCGACCATATCGCGATAAGAGCAGATATGTCACCAAATCCTCCAGCCGTCCAACGCAAACCAGGTCGAGCAATGGAAGTTCCATACCTAACGCTCTTCCCCTCACACCTGAAGAAAGACGAGGAGGATAAAGCTGTCTACATCCATCCTTCATCACCACTTGCACATCTCAGCGTTCAAGAATGTCCTCAGTATATCATATACTCCTACCTCCAACGTGCTGCTCCTTCTTTCGCCCATCCGGAGAAAATCCCGAGAGTAAGAATGCATGCTCTAACAGATATTTCTGGTGGCCAACTTGCTGCTCTAGCGAAGGGAACACCATTACTACATTACGGAAAGCCAATTAAAGAAGTTCTACCTAAGGAAGGCAGTGATGGAAAGACTAGAGAGTGTTGGGTTGTTCCTTTTCTGAGAGCGGAGGGACTGGGTGGCGTTGGGTGGCCATTACCGGCTAGGAAGGTTGTACAGAGGAAAGTTCTTGGGAAAGGATGGGTTGTGGAGTAAAGATATGTGAAGTTATATACCTCATTAAAACTATTTTCTTGTAAAATCCACGATCTACTTACCTATTGCTATCATCTAACCACGTGAGGGCGATTCTCGGATCTCCGTTGTCGACCCCACTCTCATCCATTTTCGGAAAGTATAATACCTCCCTAATCGTAGTCTCTAAGATATTTTTGGATTTTCATTAAATATAAACACACTGTACACCATTAAACTTTTCTACTTTAATTTTCACCTAATCCTTTAAAGTTCAGAAACATCCCTCTGCTTAAGCCAACAACTCATCTCGAAATGACGCTGTTTCCTGGAGTAGCTCTTGTAACAGGAGCAGGTTCCGGTAATTTCTCTCCCTTTCCCAAACCAAATTTTATTAATTTTCTATTCATTAATCGACAACAGGTATCGGCCGAGCAACAGTATTAGCATTCATTCGTGAAGGATGTAAACGTGTTGCATTTACAGATCGTGATGGAGTCGGCTTAGAGAAAACAGCAGAATTGTGGACTGAATTACAGAATGAAAATCCGGACTTTGAGGGGATATGGTTTATTACTGATATTGGAGAAGAGGAGGGTGTGGAGGAAATGGTTAGGAAATGTGTGGAAAAGTGGGGGAGGGTGGATTATGCTGTTAATTGTGCTGGTGAGTTGTTTCTCCTCACTCATTGGAGGGTTGTTAGGGCTGTTTCGGTATGGTGTTGAGAGTGAGGCTGAGGGAGAGAAATTGGAGGTTAATCTTAATATGGGTTTATAGGCATTATTGGGAATAATCAACCTTCAGCCCAGACGTCAACGAAAAACTTTGATAGAATAACAAACATTAATTATCGAGGTACTTGGCTATGTTCTCGTGCTGAGATCGCACAAATGATGAAGCAGGCACCGCTACCAACGCACGATGGAAGGAAAGGAAATAGAGGGTCAGTGGTAAATATTGCTAGTCAACTTGGAATTGTGGGACGACCCAATGCTCGTGAGTCTCCCTATTCTTTCTCTTACTTGTAGAGTGATATTACAGGATGAAGAATGAGTATTCTGGGTCCCTTAAAGAAGCTTGGATAAGACGGAAATTATTGAACGGCTAATTAGGATTCATATTTAGCGGCCTATTGTGCAAGTAAAGCAGCAGTCATTGGTATGACTAAGTCAGATGCTATTGATGTTACTAAATTCTCCATCCTAAATATTCCTCTGATATAGTGCTGATATTGATAGTATGCACAACATAATATTCGTGTAAATTGTATTTGTCCCGGAGTTATTGAGTAAGTCTACATCAAATTTCACGTCCGTTTCTACAGCATTATACACGTTTCTTCTTCTAGAGCACAAAACTTAAGATTCGATGGTTGCTAAGACTGGAGTTCATAGGACACCAATGACTCAATCGTCTCCCGAATTCGCCAAGGCTCTTGAGCCAGCTATAGCGATAGCCCCAATGAATAGAATGGGAAGTGCACAAGAGGTGGCCGACGCCATTTTGTTTCTTTGTAGCAGTAAGGCTAGTTTTATCTGTGGTCATGCATTGGTATATACCCTTGAAATCTCCGTAAATATGAAAGTTATGCTAAAGATCGATAGGTTGTGGATGGTGGATATGTGATTAATTAAAGTGCCAGTTAAACCGTGTCGAAAATCTCAGGATAAAAACAAAATGCCATTTATTCGTGTCCCAAGTAACTATATATATTGGTTGAACATCCCTCCACTTTCAGACTTTTGTTGAAGGACCGATGTTGAACTCCAGTTCCAGCCCACATGTACCCAATGTTATGCATTGTTGAACACCTTATAAGTATGCACCAAACAAGAACTCCAGACTCAATCCAAGTATCTCCAAAGACAGTCCGTCTCTGTTCATCAATTCAAAAGCCTCTCGCCGAACTCTTCAACAACCCAAGCACAGAAGCCTTCCCATTCGGCTCTCCACTCCTTGATTCTCTTAGCTCTCAGCCCAGTACCCTCAGCACCAGCCTTAACATCAACCAACCACTCCTCATCACTCATATCCTCAAAAGCAGACCATCTCACACTATTCTCAGCCAGGGATCCCTACAACCAAATTAGCACTTGAAAAAACAAACTAGAAAGAGAGAATATCGTACCAAACCAGCCAACCCACCGTCCTCCAATCCCTGTAAAACCTGCCAAAAATCCGCTCCAACACCTCCAGTTCCATGTCCCATAAAAGCTGGATCATCATTACTCAACGCACATTTAACACCTCTATTAATCAATGCCGGAAGTGGATGACTTTGTATACTTCCCGAATACCTTAAGACCTCATTACTAATCGGACAACTCTCAATCAAAACCTCTTTCTCTTTCACCATCTCTATCAATAAAGGGTGCTTGTATAAACTGAATCCGTGGCCAATTCGTCTTGTTTTTAGGAGGAGAGCATCGTAGAGATTTTGATCGGTGGGGGAACCGGATCCTAGGGTTTCGCCAGCGTGAAAGAAGAATGGGATATTGAGAGATTGGGAGATACATTTTTGGCGGAAGTGGAGGAGGAGAGGGGTTAGGTAATGGAGGGTTTTCCCGTGATCTTCGGGGCCGACTAGGTCGTAGCCTGAAATCAGGTCTGGGTAGAGGGTTTTGGCACGCAGGCAGTCATTCATCTCTATATTGGTTAGTATGTTACCTTTCTAATTTTAAAGAAAAGAGAGGAGAAAAAGAAACTCCAGAGATGGGAGAAAACAAACCTTGAAAAATAACCTCATCTTCCGAACTCCTCATAGTATCCCAAATCAACCTACATCCCCAAAACCCCTTTCCCTCTTCACTTCCCATAAACTTACCCAACTCTTCATGGATAATCCTAACCACATGCATCGAATCTTTCGTAATCTCCTCTTCACCCTGCAATCTGAATCTCTTAGTCATCCCCCTCATCTCCACCCATCTCAATCCATCTTCCAAACAAGTTCTCCAAAACTTCTGCAAGAATTGCCTTAAAACCGGTTCGTAGAAAATAATTGGAGAAATTACCGAGAATCCAAATACAAATTTTCTCCAGATATCATTTACACCTAGATAGGAAGAAATACTTTCTTCCTGGGAGATAATACATCTTTCCACTACCCAATGAATAAATCCTTCTTTTCCGCCATTTGGAAAAGTTTCGGCTGCAGTTTTTAAACTTACCCAAGCATGCGGTACATATTCTTTCGTCCAGATACTTTCTTTTCTTTCCTTACCAGGTTGAAGAATTTTGAACATCAACCCACACTTCTCTCTCA
The DNA here is from genome assembly GCA_003988965.1 of Neobulgaria alba. Classification (NCBI taxonomy): domain Eukaryota; kingdom Fungi; phylum Ascomycota; class Leotiomycetes; order Helotiales; family Gelatinodiscaceae; genus Neobulgaria; species Neobulgaria alba. The sequence continues at coordinate 284,054 of QYAM01000017.1, forward strand.
CTTCGGCGGAATCTAAACCCAGATCTGAAGAGAAAGCTATCAGAGGGGTTTCGATAGCAATTTCAAAAACCCAGGATAAGTCAACCATAGCACCGAGATGACAATGTAAAAGACTTCCTTTTGGCATTTTATTCACTATTGTCCAGAGAGATGTAGAGCGCATGTGGGATTTTGCTGTGTTGAATATCATGCCTGGGAAGAGATCTTCGTTGGTTGAATTGGAGCTTGACCATATTTGATCGTGCTCGCGTTGTCTTATTTGAGAGACGATTTGGTGGGCTTGAAGGGCGGTGGGAGAGAGGGGGAAGCTGTGGTCTGGGGGCTTTAGTTAGGGGTTGGAGCATCAGAGAGAGGGGATTTGGTGGTTCACCACTACGGCCTTCTTTTTCTTTTAAGATGAGCGCTACTCGATTAGAGTAGTATTCATGGACCGATGGATGATTCCAGAGAGAAGCCACGTGATCAGTCATTTTGTGACTTTTGGGGAGATTCGTTATCGTATCTTGGCGAAGTGGGTAATTAAGGATGCATAGACCGTATTAGATAGCAAGTAGTAGAGAGTGACAATATTTTAAGTCGTTATGAAGGGATCGGTGATATTAATAGAGAGGTTGGAGTCAAGTGGGTGAGTCATGATGAAGGCTGCCTTCGCGGGGCGTGGGTGCTAAGTTTTTGAATTGACGTAAATTGCTTTACTAATACGAATACGGAATATATGTGAGAGGAAAATATTGAGGCGAAGGAGAAGCATTAATGGGCTGCTATTTGCTCGGAGGGGGCGCAGGGTCTTCTGAAGTGAAGTGCTAGTTAAATGTTCAATATTTGGAATTCAAACCCCACCCTTGGTATTCGCTTATTTTGTATGGAAATACCAACCCCATCCCATATCGCAAATCAACAAAGTATATTACGCTAGCCTACACTTAATCAAGATGACCTTTTCCTTCAATATCAGCCGATACAGCCTCCGCGCTTCCATTAGAGCTGCTCGCTCCCCCTTGAAGTTCCCCGTTTGCAACACCAGTAATAACCTGATCAGTAGTCAATCCCGCTTCCTTTGCAACCCGGATTAAAATCCTTTCTTCAACATATTTCCTACAATTTTCTCTTCCCTTCTCAACATCTACAAACCAAATAACGATACTCGCAGCGGCACAAATAGCAAATAAGAATGGGAAACCTTGCCAGTTATTGTTGGATTTATCAATGATTGCCTGGACAACGTTTGGCCCAATGATACTTGACTGTTTGTTTTGTTAGTGTTTGTCATGAAAGGGTAATGCGAGGGCAACGTACAGCTCGATTCGTAATGCCAAAGAGACCGAAAAACATATTCTCGTATCCGCGAGGGGTGACTTCTGACATCATGGTTTGCGCATACGCATAATAAGGTGCTTGGAAAAGTCCAAACAGGATGTTGTAGATCCAGAAATCTCTCGTGTGGTGATATCCAATTCTGTCAGTCCACAGGCCTAGCATACCATAAAATGGAATGAAGACGCTGAAGAAGTTGGTGACCATAAACATGTGTTTAGTCTTGAGATTGAAGTATTTCTGGATATACCAGAAGCCAAAGGTAGACGCTGTGGAAGTGACAGCCTGGGCAATACCGAAGTATGTAATTTCAAGAAAGGAGAAATCAACAATGTTGTTTTGAATGATGCCGATAAGGGACCCTGTTGTATTGAGACCATCTGCCAGAAGGAAGAATGCAACAAGGTAGATGAATGTCTGGGGGAGATGGCGAACTTCTCGAAGAGCGAGCCAGACTTGCTTCCAGCCAATTGTTGCCCAATTACTGCCTTTGGGGATCTTGGGGCCTGGTCGTTGTTGTTGGAAAATAAACCACCAGATTCCAAGAACAACCCAGTCTATCTAGTAAGCTTTTGAACATGTGACCACAGGAGTGAGTGCTTACAGGAATTTGTCAAGCACAATGCAAGATTATTCGAAAATGGGTTTCCTTGCATTGGAAGGAGGACAGAAAGGTTAATGACCAGGGTGAGGAGGTATCCAATGTTGGAATGAGCAGTGGATATATTGCTAACATGATTTCGCTCCAAACTTTCAATTCTGTCGTACTCAGCTTGATCGATTTTGCCTTCTTTGAGATCTTCTTCTCTGGCTTTTCTGACATGGGGCATATATCTTGCTAATCTTGGGAAGACCGCCGCATAAAAGACAAGCGTAGCCCCCTCGTAAAGGTGTTAACTTGCTGGAGCTTGAGTATGATTGGAGAAGGTACTTACATAGGCAATATATGCAATGATATAGAAGGCCATACCGATTCCCCATTGGTCTGATCTCCTGACAATCATCATCAGGTATTGGAATACCCAACAGATGACAGTCAGAACAAGAAGTAGCCATCGTCCAAAACTGCCATAATCGGCAGCAGAGCCCAGGGCCACAAAGAGGACTGTCATAACGGCGAAGCAAATTCCATTCGCAATAAGCACGATACTGGCTACCGATTTGGTACCGGAGCCCCATGGAACAACACATCCAGCATTACCACAGTTGCCTTGTTGGATGGGAGAAACGTCAGGGTCCCATCCAGCTTCGGTAATAGCAGACTGAAAGAGGGCTTGGGCATATGATCCAGGTCCCACCCCGTTGTCACCCTATAGATATTAATTAGTTTCCATGAATAATTGTTAGCTGATCTTACATTGTAGTAGAGGTAATAGGACCATAGTTCCTTCCGTGTGGTGGTTGGTTGATCGAATGCGTCTTCATCAGCCCCGAAAAGCTGCTCATACTTTACAAGGTTGTTATGGATCTCCTTCACCTTGACATCGTCAATGGCCTTGGTCCCAATAATCACTTGCTTGGAAATAGCATCGCTCTGACTAGTAACGCCAATTGGGTCAGCCATAATTCGAAAGAACAGTAACAGAAACTCCGCCAAGAGGGCCAAAAAACTGGAGCTTCAAAATCCGGAGATCCATTCTTCAAGTAAGCTTTCCCAGCTCCTAGAAAAAGGTTTAGCTCTTGGCCACTATCTAATCTCATACCCCGTCCTGGTCTGCAGGAGTCTTACTGTTCCCGCTACACCGTACGAGATGAAGCCGAAGCAACTACCAATCAGACTGCATACCCGGTGTTTTAGGGAAACCTGTAGTCGAAACCCCGCGATTGCCTAACAAAGATGGGGTGTTTCCCATGTTTTGGGGTCGAACTGACGTGACGTTACGTTGCTTTGGCGGCCTTGGACCGCCGTAGCATTGATTAAGGAGGATTTTGGGGGTGTTCACGTGATTTTCTCAACCTTATTCGGACCCCATAGCTCCTACCCTTTGGGGAGGTGAAGATGGGGGCTGGTGAATACCCGGAATGCTCCAGTATATCATAGAGAGAGGTCCTTCACTGCTCTTCTCTGGAGTTTGTGATTCTTCGGCGTTGTGGAAGTGGTGAAATTTCGTCATCCGTTCTCTCTATCTTCGCCTGCGAAACTTTCAGGTTGTGTACTTCCTTCAATATGGCAGGGGACGCGCCTACTATGGACCCATGGTCTGACGAAGCATTAAGAGAGAAAGTCGGTCAGGTATGCCCCCTTATTGAACTTGGGCCCAGCCCCCATCGTTTCAGCCTTTTTCTCCCTCGTCTTTAGCAATCTGAGAGGGCAGGGGCCAAATATGATACTCCATGCTTGAGTGACATATTGAGTTACATATTGAGTTACACGCATTCTTGTGGCTATGCGGGGATATTCTTATTCTGGAAGCATACGGAGACGAAATTCCACCTTCCTAGAGCCGAACTTGTGGCTGATTTTGAACTCGTAGCTTTTCATTGTTGGGTTTCACGGTCACGTGGCAAGCGAAGATGTCAAAACTCTCATCAGGCAGCACAAAGTCGGAGCTGTGATCTTGTTTTCTCGAAATGTGGATAGTGCTAAGCAATTGCTTAATCTCACGAATTCTCTTCAAGAGATTGCCAAAGAGGCCGGCTATAAACAAGGTCTTTTTATTGCAATTGACCAAGAAAATGGCCTTGTCACAAGAATCAAGTCCCCAATAGCTGCACAACTGCCAGGATCAATGGCTTTAGGAGCTACTAGGAACTTTTTGACCGCACATCACATTGCTCAGGCTACAGCAGAGACGCTGAAAGCATTTGGTATCAATATGAATTATGCACCCATTGCCGATGTCAATTCTGAGCCCAAGAACCCTGTGATTGGAGTTCGATCACCATCAGATAATCCACAGACCGTTGGCCGTTTTGTCGCTGCTCAAATCAAAGGTCTACAAGAGGGAGGCATCGTGTCATGTGTTAAACATTTTCCAGGGCACGGTGATACGGCCGTTGATTCCCATCATGGACTTCCTGTTATCACAAAGGATAAGGACGCATTGGAGGAGTGCGAACTCGTTCCATTCAGAAGAGCTGTCGCGGAAGGCGTAGCATCTGTAATGACGGCCCATATCGACATGCAAGGAATTGGGTCTTCAAGGGCCGGAGTGCCAGCCAGTCTCAACCCAGATGCTATTCGAATACTTAGAGGTGAGATGAAGTATGACGGTTTGATTATAAGCGATTGTCTAGAGATGGACGGTGTTCGAGCTACATTCGGGACAGAGAAGGGAGCAGTAATGGCTCTAGAGGTATGTTGCTCCTGTCAATCGTCGAGGGGCTATGCTAACAGAATTTATTTCTAAAAGGCAGGAACAGATTGTGTAATGATATGCCATACCATGTCTGCACAAGTGGGAGCAATTGAAGAAGTCATTCAAGCAGTCAAATCCGGGAAGCTTAGCCAAGCAGCCATAGAAGCTTCAGTGAAGAGGGTCGAGAAGGTAAAGACACAATACCTGCCAGGTACTAGCACAATATTACTCTCCACCCTAGACAAAGTGCATGCAAGAAACACACAGCAGTCACAGCTCGCCGCAGACATATATGCGAAGAGCACCACACTCGTACGAAGTGATCCAGGGGTTATACCCTTTTCAGCCAGCTTTTCACACAAAGTCGTGTTCCTCAGCCCTGGAAAAGCTCCTCTAGGTGGAGGTGCTGTTGATAGTGGGGAAGAGAAGACAAGAGAATTCTTTACCAAAGCGGCTTTCTTTGGCCTGATTCAAGCACAAAACGAGAAGGCAAGCGACATCCGATTCCATGATGGAGGATCACTTTCTGCCGAAGAGAAGAAAACCATTGCGGAAGCCGACATGGTCATTCTCGCTACGAGAAATGCTAGCCTGAGCCCCTTCCAGAAAGAACTAGGGCTATCATTAGCTAGAGAGCTTGACAATAAGCTAATTGTTATCGCTACCTGTGATCCCTATGGCTTCTTGGAGGAACCGGAAATCAAGAACTATATTGCTATCTATGAACCGACAATACCGGCTTTCAAATCAGCAGTAGATATCATTTTCGGTAATACTAAAGCTTTGGGCACTCTTCCTGTGGGACTACCTCCTACTAAATATGAGATAACTCCTTTTGGAGAACGTTACCACCAAGATATTAGTCATATATGGTGGTTATGGCAGGAAATATTCCCAAAATGGCCCATCACGCGGAGTCGCCTAGAGAACATTCTCAAGCAAGAGCACGGCAGACATTTTCTTCATGAACACGGATTCTGTGTCGCATTTCTCATGAAAACACCAACAGGATATGGTGGTTATGTGTCAATAATTGGGGTGCTGCCAGAGTATCGGCGGAAAGGGCTTGGTTCACAGTTGTTTTCAACAGCTAAGCATGTCCTGAGGAAAACTGAACAATATGAGGGCCTTTCAATTGGATCGGTATTTCCGCGGCTTTGGCCCCAAATCCCAATTGACTCCCCACAGGAAAGCAAAGATTTCTTTGCGCACAAAGGCAAGAAATCCTTGTCGGATTTGCTCCGCTCGAAAAGCTGACAGCCGATAGGGTTCCGAAAGTCTAATAGCCCAACTGCCCGAGACTTATTCCGAGATATAACTGGTGAAGTTGCGCCTCAAAAGACTTTGGATCGAGTAGCCAAGTGCCAATACAAATTCAAGCTATGGACGGTAGATATGTATGATGAGTGCATAGCTAAGCAATATGCCAACTTTAAAAACATAGTTTGTTCCACTTCATATATCTTAATCAAGTAACTGACACCCATATTAGGGATGGGTTGAGGCATATATACGTTTGGCAGCTGCAAATCAACACCACGAAGTAATGGTCGCATTTGACCCTGAAACCAACGCCCAAGTTGGCTGGACCTTAATGTGCTCCCCCTCCGCTATCGTCTGTGATGACTTTGCATTCCTACCCCTGATGCCCTCCAAAGACAAAACGGGCCTGATTGCATGCGTTGGCGTCGATGCAAGTGTACGCGGAAAAGGCATCGGCCTTGCACTTTTGGTAAAAGCGATGGAGAATATGAGAGAAAGAGGTATCGAAGGTGTATGCATAGATTGGGTTGTGATCAGGGGCTTCTACGAAAATCTGGGTTTTGAGCCTTGCTGGGAATACGAGGGATATGATTGGTGAGACGGGATCGTTGGGCATCGGTTCTCTTACTGCGCGGCATAGGCATTGCGATGGATTGGATTGCAGTTAGAGGTGCAGGTTCTCGTGTGTCCTGGTAACGTGGTAAGAATAATCTCCAATGCGCGGGTGGCTGAATACTCGCACGTGTGTTGATCCGTTCTTTCAACGGCTCATGTACTGCAGATGGCCGTTACACTACATTTCTAGCATCCACGAGGGGACTTTCTATCACAAGTGCCGGGCTCGTTGTATACCAGGCGCAGGGTCTCACCTTCTCTATACTCGGGATTCACTGCATCTCTCCGTCTGACTCGGCAAGTTGGTGCAAGTCTGGAAGAGTTGTACTGCTACCTAAGGTGAATTAGAGTCTCATTCCTTGTACAACGAAGCAATATTCGTCAACAGGGTCTTATGCAAGAGCCCATATTTACCTTGCTTCTAGAGGACGATGTCTGTGATGGTCCTTGTCATGTGCTTCTTGTCTCGTGCATGCATTCGCACTGCTTCACCTCTATCTCGGTACTTTTCTTGCTTTCACAGAGTTGGATCAACGGACATTTGATTGATACATATGCAAGACCGGTTGAGGAAACATGTAATGCGTGTTGAACGCACTGCACGACTGATGCAAGTGCAAACATTTTAACTCAACGGGGGTAGAATTTCCATCATCAACGGCTTTTGTGAATCTGCTTTTGGTACTTGAATGCCTACTGGGGATATTATGCATCCTTCCAATCCGCCTTCCAGCCCACTTGTTCTCGTGCTTGGTTCTCGTTTGTCCACTTTCTGGATAAGGTAAGGTAGGCATCTTCCCCAAGTCCACTATTCCGGTTCTTTCCCAACCTAGAAATCCTAGGTCAAACCATCGTACCTTCCTAATCACCACCCAATTACCTCATTCCTCGCCTCCTCTTTTCTTCCCCTTCCATCCAAGTTCCACCTCCCATCCTACCAGGCTCCTTCCGTTTGCACAACTTCCAATCTTACCTCTCTCCATCCATTCATCCCAACCATGCCCGCTCCACCACAACAACCTAAACAACACATCTCGCAATCATCTTTCCGCTTTCTTTTCTCCGGCCTACCATGGCCGATTCGAATAACGCGCTAATCGATAGCGCATACGTGCTTACGGCTCTTTCTGCTTTCATTGTTTTGTTGAGAGTTGTTTTGAGGAGGTTGAAACATGAGAGATTTACGGGGGATGATTATTTGATGGTTTGGGCGGTGGGGTGTCTGGTGCTTTATACGGCTGCGTTTGTGGTTGCGGTAGGTAGTGAGGAGAGAGCAAGATGGGATGGAATTACTGATAGGTGAGATAGGTGGACCATGATATCAATCTTGATCAGAAGGATCCTAGGCACATGGAGCAGAATGATGTCGATAGCGGTACATCAGCCAAGCGCAGAATAGAACGTAATCGAACTGATCTTATTTCTAGTCATCCTTGGTTCTAAATGGGCACTTGCCGGACAACCGTTTTTGATGTCTTATCTGTGGTTCTTGAAGGGTTGCATGGTGCGTTAGGCTGAATACGGGATGGGAAGTTTGGGAATAACAATTCGTAGTTGATTTACATTTCTCAACTCGATCTCAGTTCACCCGAAGAACTTTTGGTTAAGGGGACTGGAGGATTGCTGTTTGCGACTTGGTTCGGATGCATGCTTGCTTTCTTCTTGGAATGTCGACCGGTACATTTGTATTGGCAGGTTGTTCCGAATGCGCCGAAATGTTCAGTAAGTGGAGTTCTGGAAGGAAAGTAGGTAGCTGCTAACCGTGAGCAGAAAGCAGTAAGTAAAGTGGAGCCTTGGGAGGAAGTTAATCTTGTGTGCTGCTAATGGTCGAAAGATTGGTGCTACAGTCATGCTTGGAGCCGTAAGAAGTCTATATTAGAGGAGTGGTTGAAAACTGCTAAACATGTTTTAGACCGATATCACCACGAATTTGATCTTGATGGCGATACCAGCCATTTTTATGCTCCACGAGCGTCTTCCACTCAAGTAAGTCAGAACTTTCGACCTTCTGGAATCAATAGAAGTGCTGAGCTCTTGCAATGCAGACGAAATCTTCAAATTGGATCGCTTTACCTTCTCGCGGTATTCGTAAGAATATCAGGAAACCCATCTTGGTTAGGCACTAATAGAGAATAGGTGATAGCCGCCTCAGTTATTAGAATGGCTCTCGTTCTCACCAACATTCCAGCCCAGCATAGAGTCATTTGGGGAGAGGTTCGTCCTACTCCTAATAAGTTTAATTTCCCAGTTGCTAATTTTCTTAGGTTGAATGCTTTGCTGCTGTAAGTCTTAAATTCAGCACTTTCTCTCTTTGGAGACTAAAAGCTTTATGCTCACAACCAAAATAGACAATTTTAGTAAACGCTCCTGTCATCCACCGCGCATGGCGCCACAGCTATGGACACGCTCGCAGAGGTCGATTTGGTCGAAACCAATGCCCACCCAGATACACCCTTGCCGTTCGAACAGCTACAGAGTCCGATGCCGAAATACAAGACGATTCAATATCTCGAGCCGCCAGTTTAGGAGCTGGAATGAGGAAATCTGTAAGCCGTCCTGACCCTTTTATACTCTCCTATCTCAGTTCTCTTCTTTATCTAAAAGGGTTGGAAATCGTATACTAATAAGAGGAATAGATTGCTAAACTCGGCCAAAAGATGCGCCGTAGTTTCGAAATAATCCAGATCCATACATCGGTCGAACTTCATCAGGAAAATAAACCGGGGAAAATGAATCATGAGACTGAGACTGGGGGGCAGGATTTGTTTTTGGGGGCAGGTCATAGCCATATGGCGCAGATTCATACACATGTTCACACTGGTATTCAGGGAGGTGAACGGAGTTAGCGTCAACCGTGAGAGAGAGCGATATATGGAGGGGGGATTGAGGTGGGGTTTGGAGCATTGGTTGAGAGATATTGAGAAGGGCGAAGAAGAGTAAAGGTTAGTAGGGTTTGTTTATATGGGACGGATGGACGTATTGTGTTTTGATGAGGTGATGAAAGAACTTGATCAAGAGGGGAGATTATGGAGTGATTGTCTGCATACAGAGATCCTGAGATACCCGATTTCTGCTTCATCTTCCCTTGCTTTCTCCGATAATAGATTCAAGTGAGAGACTTGAGGATAGAAATTTTTTTTTCTGGTGGGTATCATGTTGTTTCTGTTTCCTATTATTTTATCTAGCTTTCAATGTATGCTATTTACTGCTGGTTTTGGCCCATCAAGGATATCAGCTTCGTGAACTACCTCTTGAGGTTGATCCTCCTCATCATCACTACTTTCGTCGCCCTGCTGTAAATCCACATCCCCATCCATCATCCTCTTCCATTGTTCTGCAAATTCCTTCATTCCTGTTTCCCCCGCTAAACTAGCATCGACCACCTCCTTCGGCAGTTTATGTGCACTATATTGTGGTGTGGAGAAATTCCTTGCTTCGGGATCGTTTTTCCGTACCAGTCTTATTTCGGGGACGAAAGTGGGGGATTTTTCATCTTCGGTTTCTGTTTCGGAGTCATGGGAGAGAGAGGATTCGGATTCGGCTCGTGTTGGTAGATTAGGGTTTGATTCTGGGATTCCGAGGAGGGGTACTGGGAGGGGAAGGGTGAGGAGTTCGAGCCATGAGAATAGCAGCGGATCTGTTCGTGGTGCCCAGGGGTTTATATCTATGAGCCGCGGTTGGTTATGGGGTGGAGGGAGGTAGATATCGAATGTGAAATCCTCGTCTGGGAATGTTGTTTTAAGTGTTTTGTTAAAGTATACTTGAATTATCGACCGGAGTTGAGTTGTGAGTGGGAAGAGGAAGGGGAAATGGTTTAAGTCTCGTTGGGAAATACCGATGAGCGTTCTTTGGCGTACGAAGCAGCGGAATTCACAGGAGGGGTTGAGTTTGAAGTATTTGCGCAGGACGAGGACATATGGGATTTCCGATGGGAGGGTGGACGGAGAGGTTGAAGGAGCGCAATTGTCAAAGGCGTGTTCGAGATCGTGGGTTATGAAGGAGGAGGATTTGAGAAGGAGGTAGATATCATTTGGTGTGGCGCATTCCATGCTATTCTTCTTGATAGATATCCAGGTTGCGTCTTTGGGGGAGGACCAATTTAGCTTCGGTGTTACTAGACCACCTAGTTCTTGAATGGCATCTTTTATTGCTTGATGAATTTCTGGGAATGCGAGGGAGGGATCGGGGTCTTCGTCTTCGTCCCATCCCGTACTCGTAGAGTTATCGGTGTATGATGATGGAGGTGGGAAGGCAGGCGTGTCAGAGGGTAGGACAATTCCATCTTCGCGAAGGTACGAGAGGAAGGCTGGGGAGAGGGGTATTATTCGTGATTTGATGGTAGAAGAGCGGTATCTAGGGATATTGTTAGTACTTCCACAGTTATGGATAGGCATTTCATACTTTGCGTGCCAGTAGTCGTATGAACAATGCAATATATGCTCTCGTGTGGTTGGCTGAAATGGAAGTCTAGTGAGGGGTTCTGGGGAGGATGGAGTTTCAATTGTTGGATCGAGAGCAGGCATTTTGACGTGGAGAGGTTATTTATTGGAATCAAAATAAATCTGAATATGGAAGACGTGACGGTACTATATTTAAGAAGGACGAGGTTTGTCAGGCTTAGTTGAGTCACAAAGAAGATCAGAGCTTCACGGGTTGAACTACCCCTCCAAATGGAATTATTTTCTGCCATCTTTCACCGTCTGGAGAATGCAGTCGCATATCAAAAGGGGTTTCTACCTCCGCAACCTTAGTAAAGGGTCATTTTATGAATAAGGGCTATTTTAGCCAGATTCCGACAAACAATTCTAGATTCATTACGGTGGAAGAACTTTGTTGTTGAATTAAAACAGCATCGATCCGTTAGTTCAATAGCCGACCCGGAGCAAGAATGTGCTGGAGCCCGTCTTCAGCCTTGCGCAACCCAATTATCTGCTATTCGTGTACCACGACCTCGACATCAACGACAGATTACTTTGAAGGAAACCCTCATAATGTCTTCTAACGTCGGCCTCAACACTCCAAGAGGGAGTGGCACATCTGGATATGTACAGCGTAATCTGGCTCACCTCAAACCCCGCGATTATGGCAAGCCATACTCGACAGACCTCGACAGCCTTAAGCATCGCCAGCGACAGCCAGACAAGGAAATCCTCGAGCATGATCGGAAACGGGAGGTAGAGGTTAAAGTCTTTGAGCTCAGAGATAAGCTCGAGGATGAAGGGTAGGCTATCTTATTGCAGAGATGCACATTCCCGGCTAACTTAGAAATAGTGTCGACGAAGAAGAAATCGAAGCCCAGACCAGTGCGCTAAGGAAGAAACTGATAAAAGAGAGCGAAAAGGGAAATGGCCCAGATAAGAGGGGATTGAAGATGCATCAAGTCCATGAGCTGGCAGAGGCGAAGATCAAGCAGGATGATCGGTTCAGGAGCGCCTTGGGAATCAGCAAAGACTACGAAGAGGGAAGCCATTGGAGGAAGCAGGAGGAGAGACTTAAAGCCGCTGCGGAGAAAGCAGCTAAGGAGGAGGAGGGACTATGAGTGTCGACTGTCATATTTTGGAGCGTTAGGGAAACATTGTAGGCGTTGAATGGATTTCGGGACATGCGACTTTCAAGGGCGAGAGAACATAGGTATCGGGAGTTAAAGTCATGAAAATAACCTCCCAACTAAAAATGATTTCTAGATATCATATCTAAGGTGCGCGAAAAGAGTTCTTACTTATACATCCCCGAAGACCATTATCTAAAAACATTAAAGCTTATGTCTCTTTTCTCCGCTAGCGAGCTTCCTAAACTCCTCCTGTGGAATACCTGCCTTGAACCTCTCAAGCCCGCCCATAACCTCCGCAACTCCTTGTGCATCCAAAAGATCCCTCTCAGGCTTCCGAATCAAAGCCTTGATCTTCACCAAACTATCACTATTCAAGTGGTCCCCAAGCCTATTCTCTATTTCCTCAAACACCAGCTTCCTAAATTTCTCATCCTCGCCCTCCTTGCAATCGAATATTTTATTCACGAAACCGACTTGCAATAACTCCTCGGATGTAATTCGCTTGCTCATAATCAGCGCTTCATTCGCCTTGCTTATTCCAAGCCTCTGCACAAAACCTCTTGAAGCTCCTCCTTCAGCTACTAGACCGAGCGATGAGAAAGGGGTCAGAAGGAATGTGCTTGGGATGCAATAGATGAAATCCGAAAATGCGATAAGAGCTGCGGATAGCCCGATCGCAGGACCATTAAGGGCGGTAACGAGGATTTTGGGATGTGTGTAGAAGGCATGGGTGATATAGAGGTTATTAGACACGAAATTTTTCAACCAGAACCTCCCCATATCTTCTCCCTCTGGCGCGGCTCGAGATATAGAAACATCGGCACCTCTGGAAATATAGTATTAGCATAACCTAATTCCATAAGGTTGGTGCTTTGAATGAGAGCGCGACTTACGCAGAGAAATATCTCCCTTTCCCTGTCAAAAGCGTGATATAGATATCACTTCGTTCGGCAACCTCTTTCATATGACTAGCAAGTTGATAATATCCTTCTTGGTTCAAAGCATTAAGCTTCTTATCTTGATCTATGGTAATAATTGCTATTTTCCCTTTATATTCGAGAGTTACTGCTCCTTCCATCTTGAAGTTGGAGTGTGCTTTGATAATGAGATGAAATCTAAAAAGTGAACGAGCAAGAGTTGAAGAGAAAGAAATCTTAAGCTATTGTGTTATATTTAATAAGAGAGTCAGATCTCATAAGTAAACATTGTGGGGTAAATTCGGTGCTTTTCTAACCCAGATGCAAGCCGAAGAGCCTCGGTCTTAGAAACCCCTAAATTGGGTTAATGAAGCAGGGGGCAAATCCCGATGTGGCGTTATGGGCATCCGTAATATCGGTACGGTGACCGAAATTGTGGGGAGAGATACTGCCGGAGCTTTTATCGAACGACTTGATATGTTGCGACGGGCGAGCCTCGAACTCAATTGAAGGATAAAACAAATTTGAAGACTAAAGAATACCAAGATGGGTGGACCGAACTTAGAAGTTTTCAAGGTATTTCCTTTCCTTTCCTTTCCTTCATTTTCCCCTCCTCTACTCCATCCTCCATCATCATAAGCCCCTCCAACCCATACCCTCTATCTCATCCCAATTTCCCAATACCCCAATCCCTATCCCATTTTCTAACCGTAAGTGTAGTTTGGAATGTACATCATGTTTCCCATCGGATTCATGTATTACTACGGCCTCAACCTCGATTCACGATTCGCGGTCCCGGATTTCTGGCCTAAGAAAGAACAGACGCATAGGATTCCTTTTGAGAAAGATGAGATTCATAGTGAATTGGAGAGGCTGAGGGAGAAGAGACTGTATTTGAGGGATAAGAGGTTAAAGAGTCAAGGTGAGAAGGAGGGAGGGACGGGGGAAAATGGTGGGGGACTTTGATGTTGGAATAAATAAACCAAGAGGATTACAACTAGGATGTGGACTGGAGAGGGAAGGAATGCAATTGGTAACAATCTGGGAGGGAAGTGCTAGGTGGTTACGACTCTGCTGGTGGCATTTGAAAAGATTATGGTTTGGAGAACACAAGGCGGGGCGTTATGGATGGGAGGCGTTTAGGAAGTGAGATATCAGAATCTTAGGCGCAATAAAAAAAAACATACATTTGAGTAATCGAGACTGGAAAGATTTGGCAGAGTAGAAGGTTTACTTTTGTGTTTTTGTACAATATCCTACAAATCTATGTCTAGGAATCTATCTTACTTAGTACATTTTCCCACTCATCATCCGACAGAGTTCCTTTTGCCACATTGGCATATATGCCATTGACATTAGGATTTTCTTGTAGTTGATCAAGTAGATGGCACATGGTTTTCAAATGATCCCCACCTTCCAGTGGCACTTTGGTATCCTCATTTGGATCCCAGAGTATATCCGACCTCTCTATCTTCAGGTCGTGGCTTTTGCTCAGAGCTGTTGCTGTTGCTGTCGTCTTGTTCGGTTCTGTCCATACCACAATACTCCCGTCATCATCCTCTTCTACTTCTTCAGCACCAGCTTCAATGGCAGCATCCAGGACATCATCCGCGCCTATGTTCTCGGCCTTCTCGAACACTACCCGTCCTTTCTTCTGGAACAGGTAGCTTATAGGCGTCACCGTTCCGCCACTATATTTCACATCCTTCCTCAGGTCGCTCATAGTTCGTGCTTTATTGTCCGTTTCGGCTTCGATTATAATTGCTACTTGTGTCGGCATAATAATTTCGAGGGAAACGCTTTCGAGAGCGGCTCCCGTGGTTGATCTGCCTTGTCCGCGTGCAATTGCCGCTTCCATTGAAGCTTTGGGATATCCAGCTATAGTGTGTGAGCATCTTATGCATTCAATTGTCGAAGAGAAGCTACCCCGTTGTACCTTTCTTCGCGATTGTTAGTATATTTGCGAGCTTGGGATTGGAGGTAGGGTCTGCGCCATATACTTGAGTCCGAGTTAGATAAGCTTTCCGAGTTTAATTTTATGGAGAACCTTACATTTGGAAGCAAGAGCAATTTCATGAGAAAACATCGATCTCAAAACCGTCTTCTTCGCATCTACAGCGCCTTTGTCATGCTTAATCTTGGACCATCGATTGTGACCCGATCGGGCAATTGAGGAGGTAGAAAATCGAAGACATCGTGAACAAGTATATTCTGCCTGCGGGGCAAGAAGGCGTAAACCTCTAGATGTCGCGGCCATTTCAAGACGTTTAGGAAAGCCTGGTGTTACTCGCAGGCGGAGCGTATATTTTTGGGCGAAACGGTGAATAGTTGTTCTCCCCCGATAAGGAACGAGTCGCGATTGGCCGAGTCTAAAAGGAGACTTGATAGTCGTATTGCCCAATGTCGACATTTTTACTGCAGGAGAACAGGCGATCTGCCAAACATACAAATACTTTCCCCTCTTGTCAGTCCTTTCCAACCGCCGTGTGATGTCCGCGATACCAGAATCGAGCTATGCAAATGGCTCTAACGAACCGCCACCACCAAGGACAGATGTGGACCCTACACCGGAGCTCGATGTGAAGAAGCTCCAAGCTCTCCCTTCAGAACAACAAGACCTTTACCTCCTAACCTTTGTTTCGACCCTCACTAAGCATGTCGAATCGTTGGATCCAGACGGCTGCACGGCACAGCAGCTGTACCTCAAGAGGGAACTCATGCAGATCCTGGGACTGGCTGCCCCTCCTCCCACGAGAGTAATAAGGAAGAATCTTGGAAGATGCTTTGCGCATATACTAGGGAAGGGGGACCGGAAACTGCTATTCGAATCGATCAATGATCTGGTAGGTATCATAAGTAGCGGGAAATCGAAAACGGACGGAGATCTGAGGATAAAGCATGGAGCTGCCTACTGCTTAGGAGACATATTTCTGGCTGCGGGAGACAGTGCCATTGGACTACACCTTTTGGCATGTTCTGCCTTGCTGAAGCTTCTGAAGCCTGCTCAAAACAATGCAGGATTACGAGCGGCGGTGTTCAAGGCCCTAGGGAAGATTGTAGAGATGATTAAGAGCAGTATGGACGATAGCATGGCTAAGGATGTTTGGAAGCATGCAAGGAGTTATGCCTCAAGTGATAAATCAGCTCTGGTCCAGATCGCAGCATGCCGATGTTTGAAGTCATTTGCCAAAAATACACCGTATTTCGATAATGCGAGCGACTTCGACAACCTCAAATCAACTATCTTCAAGACAATAGATTCGGCAAGCCCTCTAGTACGTCAGGCTGCCGCCGACTGCCTTGCCGAAATCATGGTTAAAAATCACTCCGAGGAACCTATACTCGAAGACTTCCCTCGAATTAGAAAGCTTAAGAGGACGAACACGAAACGACAATC
Organism: Neobulgaria alba; assembly: GCA_003988965.1. NCBI lineage: Eukaryota > Fungi > Ascomycota > Leotiomycetes > Helotiales > Gelatinodiscaceae > Neobulgaria > Neobulgaria alba. Next base: position 300,410 of record QYAM01000017.1, read on the forward strand.
TATACAAGGAGGAATAAGCGGTATAGACGAAGAAGAGATTCAACGTCCAGAAAGCCCGGGTCCAAAGAAGAACCAGGTTTTGATCTTCTCAATATCCGAAATGCTCAGGCACCTTTCCAATTTTTATGTGAAAATGTCGACAAGCAACAAAGCAAGAGCTGGAATAAGTGTGTGTTATACGAGAATCTTCAAGAGTCTAAGTGAAAGAGCGGTTGAGACTTTGTACATGAAAATTGTTGATCATCTAACAGTCGAATTGTTGAGCCATGGAAACATCACAGGCAATCGATACCGGCTTTTAATCACTCGTCGCTTTGTCCAGATCATTCTTGAAGAAGTTATTGGTCAGTCCATTTTGGGCGAAGCTGGACAACAAGAAGCTGCAAAATCGCTTGTTAACGGCATTCTCAAGAACTATCCTCAAGCCCTGAAAGAGAGGCCTGAGCCTGGAAAACATGTTCTGATCGCAGTATTGAGTGCCCTTGCTTCTTTAATCAAGACTCTTGGTTCAGCTTCAAATGTCTTCGCAGATGGCTGCAGAGAGGGCTTGCTTCAAGTTCTGCAACATCCCAGTTACACTGTCCAGGTTTATACATCTTATTGTTTGCGCATATTCGCATTAGCATGTCCGCAACAGCTTCTGCCCTGCCTCACAATTTGTATGAATAGCCTCAACAGAGAATTGACTTTGCTTACTACTGGAAGAAACTCACCTCGAAAATGCGTTGGATACGCTAATGGATTATCTGCTATGATCAGCACCGCCCCATTGCAGCCACTCTATGGTTCAGTAGACGTCAATAGTCGTGTCTTATCACTTGCTACTGGTCTCCTCAAATCTAGTAGCAAGTCCGAGCTACGGATATCAAGTACCCAGATCCAAGTCGCTTGGATTCTTATTGGAGGCCTCATGTCTCTGGGGCCAAACTTCGTCAAGATTCACCTCTCCCAACTGCTTCTGCTATGGAAGAACGCTCTCCCTAAACCTCTAGCCAAAGATAACACATCTCAACGGAGCTACCTCGAATCCTGCTTCCTCACTCATGTTAGAGAATGTGCTCTTGGCTCAATATTAGCATTTCTACAGTTCAACAGTCGACTTTTGACGGTAGATGTTTCCAAAAGGATAGCTGCCATGCTACAAAATACTTCTGCCTTTCTGAAAGGATTGCCGTCGAAGAAGACTGTCGACGACTTTACCCAAAGACTTAGTCCCGCTATTCAACTCCTTGACCTTGACCTAATGGTCCAGAGACGTGTACTTCAATGTTATACGAAACTGGTCAATCTAAGCCCGGCTGGTGGCAGTGAGTCCCTACTACAGTCTAACCTCCTCACGCTTGCAATATCGTTATTCGCAGACCCTGAAAATTACACGCCCAGCTCTTTGAGCACATCTATCGCAAGCTCGGCGGGTACCTTTGACACCGTGTGGGATGTGGGTGATAATTGTGGATTTGGCGTCACTGGGCTGGTCCGAGGTTTCAACGTCCGATCTCTTGCTGGTCAACACGAAAATGAGAGCAAAGATGACTTCATGAAAGAGGGAGGCCCTGACAATAACATTGCAGGAGTTCTTCTCTCCCCCATTTGCAGTTCCCTCGAGCATGATTCGTTAGCACTCTATTTAGGAAACTTAGATGGCTCAGACACTCTTCCATGTCCCCCTGCCACAGAAGTTGTCGATGAAGCTATACAACTATTCGCTATTGCATTTCCTCTCACGCCTCCAAGAATACAAGAGAGTATCCTGGAGCAAATTGCCACCTTTCTTTCAGCGGGATCACTACAACGTGATCCCGGGAGGCGAGCAGCAATGAACGTCAATGTCGCCACCGCTCTATTTTCAACTCTCAAAGTCGCTGTAAAGGAAACACAGTCACCCCCAGGAGATATCACAAATATGGCCGTTGCAAAACTGATGCAAGAGATCCTACACATCTTCGTCATCCACCAAGACCAATATGTAAGGTGTATTGGCTATGAAGCTCTTGCTAGAATGTGCAATAGTTCTGGTAATTCTTACACAAACGGTGAAATCAAGTACTTGATTGACACGATTGTGGCCAATCGTGAGCCAAGTGCTCGAGCTGGATGCGCAATGGCTCTGGGTTGTATACACTCTCAAGTTGGTGGTATGGCTGCCGGCTTCCATCTCAAGACCATTCTGGGTATTCTCATGTCCTTATGCAATGACCCACACCCAACCGTCCACTTCTGGGCGCTCGAGGCTTTGGCTCGTGTTGCTGACTCTGCTGGTCTTACCTTCTCAGGATATGTTTCTAGCACCCTTGGCATGATCGGACAGTTATATGTAGCTGATACACACAACGAAGATGTCTCCTCAACCGCAACATCCAATCTAGAACTGGAGCTCCCCACAACAGCTGTCATTGCACGCTGCATTGACTCACTTGTCAATGTACTTGGACCAGATTTGCAAGACCTTACTAAGGCTAGGGAGCTCATCTTGACTCTCATGGGTCAATTTCAGCATGAGGAGAGCGCTCTAGTTCTTGGAGCTGCCCTTCGATGCCTTGAGCATCTCTCATTGTACGCCCCAGGACATATGGACTTCATCGAATATGTCGTACTTCTTCAGAAAGACCTCAATTCTGAGTATCTTGAACTGCGGGATATTGCAATTGATGGATTATATAATCTCATGAAACGCAATTCGGAAGATGTCGTCAAAGCTGCAGACTCCGGATTCGAAGATCAGCTCTGGCTTGCTTTAGATGCAGCACCTAGCCATGATGGAATTCGAAACGTGATTAGGAATTGGCTTCAGCAATCTTGCTTGTCCGAAACTTCCCGATGGCTTCAAAGATGCCAGACAGTTTTAACGATGACAAGGGCAAAGGCTGTGGAGACAGTGGTTGTCTCTGCCAAAACTAGCAACATGCCTGACTTGCAGGACGAAGAAGTGGCCGGATTTGCGGCAGCTGCAGGTGTCTCCAAAGACGAGGGGACCGCCGCTGCGGGATCCGGTCAAGAACCGCTGCGATGGCAGGTTCGCACATTTGCAATGAGTTGCTTGGGTGACATGTTCTCCCTTATCAGTAAGGAGGCCTCTCAGGGGAGAGGATCGGCCGCTGAGATGGCATTGCAGAAAAAAGTTGCAGATGTTATCCGCATGGCATTCTCGGCATCCACCTCGAATGTTGTCGAACTGAGAGTGTGGGGTCTTAAAATTATTGACGCCGTCCTGAAGATGTTTGGTAAAACTCCTGACCCCGATTTTGCAGAGGCTTCTCTTCTCGAACAATACCAAGCACAAATCAGCTCAGCCCTTACCCCAGCGTTTGCGGCTGACTCCTCGCCTGAATTGGCTTCAGAAGCTGTAAATGTTTGCGCAGCGTTCATCGCCACCGGGATTGTCACAGATGTAGACAGGATGGGTCGTATTCTGAAAACACTTGTGACAGCACTAGAAAACTTCTCTACGGAAGCTGAGGTCCAGTCAATTGGGGATCTTAAAGGTCTAAGTTCGAATGCCCAAGTCATGGTGAAGATGGCTGTATTTTCTGCGTGGGCAGAGCTTCAGGTTGCAAGTATAGAGCAGCGTTATCTGGTTGACGTATTGAAGCCGTATATTGGAACGTTAACGCCACTCTGGTTGGCTTCATTGAGAGAGTTCGCTCGACTTCGATTCGAACCAGATATATCCATGAGTCTCGGCCCTCCGTCATTGTCAGGCAGTCTGGATAGTATTTACTCGGCTCTAAATCGAGAGACCCTTCTAAGGTTCTACCAAGAATCATGGCTAAAGCTTGTGGATGCAATCGCAAGCTTGATTGAGCAAGACAGCGAATTTGTCTTCGATGCTCTTGATGGAAAAGAGACTGATACGCCCGCTACGAACGGCAATTCTAAAGGAAACGACATCAATTACCGTGACGAACCTGTTGCTTTCTTTTTTGTCCTATTCGGCATTGCTTTCGAGGCCCTGGTTGCTCGGCCAGGCAATGATGCCCTTGCATCCAAAGAACAAACTCTGGAAATATTACAGGCTCTCAAGAAGATCTTGCATCCTAGCGTATCTGGGCATGCAATTTACCGCGAAGCTATCTTTTCGGAGACAATGGATTTACTCGATCGTCTCGTTCTCACCGAAGGACTAGATGTTCAAGGTGTGATTGTCCAAATTGCAAGAGGATTGTGTATTTCCCATCCATCAGCCACCCGACCTGAACAGACCGAGGACGGAGACTTATCCGAGGACATTGACCAGCTTTTTGAGCTAACGAGAATCATTGTCCTTGTCCTCGCTGGCCTCCTTCCAAACCTTATCGAAGCCAAACAGCCCGCCCGACATCAACTGACGGACGAAGCTATGTCTCTAGTCCGAGTATCATTGAACGCACTAGTAGATGCTGCTGAAGTCTTCCCTTCAATCATCAAGACTGACTTGCACGCTTGTATAATCCACATCTTTGCTACAGCATTGGGCACCGCGAGTTGTCAGGCTGTTGTGGTTCCGCAATCATTGCCCATACTGAAGAGATTCATAACCAGCATTTCAGTGCCTCAAAGACGGAAGGGAAATGATGCTACTAACCTCACTCAACTACAGGGATGCCTGAAGCGATTCTTGTCTATATACTTGCATGCCCAGAAGCGTGAAACAGAATCTTCACTCCCCTGCGTCAAGAATGCACTCCTCGCCTCTACCGTTCTTCTTACCAGTGGTCCAAATCGCATGTCTGCTAGCGAACCCCTTGTCGCTCGCTTCCTAGATGAGCTTGTCGATTGTCTGAGTGATCGAATGGTAAGATACTCTTCATACTAATATTTAGAAATTTTTACTAATATCTCGTAGACGGCAAAAGTGGCGGCAGGATGCATACGAACCCTGGTTCTCCAATCACCAAAGACAAAAGCAGATCAGAGTATAGCACGTTACCTTGTCCCGCGGCTTATCTCGTTTGTCACGAACACCGACAACGAAGATCCAGAAAACGCTCGAATGTTAGTTGCCCATGCGCTTACAATCTGGGCCGCAGCCCTACCCGGAACGCAAAAAACTGCAGCAATGTCGGTTATTGTCCCAACATTGCTCAGCAGAGCAAACAGCGAGGGAGAAGAAACCTATAAAGAGACGAGTGCGAGGCTACTGGACTTGGCAGGCAGTGACCAAATGTCTTTCAGGAATGTCGTAGGTAACATGACGGATGGACAGAAGCAGTTTATGGAGAGTGTTATTATTGCTGGAAGGCAAGCACAGGGTCAACGGAACGCAACTGATGATGAAGATAAAGAACCTACTATTGCGCTGAGGATGGACTTTGGAGGATAAAGGCAGAAGAGAGGCATAAGTACTCTACAGAGCAAAATATACCCCATTTGGATTGTCCCAGTGTTACTCACGCGATATTCATTATCTCTCTTCCAAGCCAAGATAAAACTTTATGTAATTACCTAAGTGACAATAAAAAGCCGATAACTTCTGGCAACGCCTATTCAACTTTCCCTTCCGTGTTCTATTTGTACTCATATCCAAGTACCGAAGGCTACTAATTTTACGGAATGTGCGCCTCCGTCAACCCATAAATGTTGACCCCACGCTCAAATCCAGATTCTTCCGGATACTAACCTCATTACAGGTACAGTATGCCTGCATGCGGCTCAATAGAATAAGAAATTAACACTATGGTATAGCAATCTGTCTTCGACGGAAAAATTCTCCGTACCGATAGCTCCAAATTCCCCGGATAAACATCTAAAAGTTTTCTTGTATTTAAAAGGTTGAACAGTCCCAGTGTGCCAGGGGGTTTTGTTTCCCTATATCGAGTTTCTCTGATTTCAAGGAAAGAATTATTTTTCAAGATGTTTATGAAAACACTTGGTGCTGTGACGCTGCTTGCGGCGAGAGCATCAGCGACTATCTTTTATGCGGGTGTTGCTGAAAGTGGTGGGGAATTCGGTGTTTGGAGTAAGTGGTTTTTTCCTTTGGAAGGCATTTTCTAGCTGTGTTAGTAAGGTTTTGGGGCTGATTGTATGGAAAGGTGCAACTGCTGCTCTTGGTACGGGACTTCCGGGGACTTTTGGACAGGATTATGCGTTCATAAATAAGAGTGCGATTGATATTTATGTGGATCAGAATAAGGTATATTTCTCGCAACAGCTTGAAATTAGCGGAGGAAAAGGCTGATGAGAATATTAGGTCAATCTCTTCCGAGTAGCGTTTTTACTGGAGAGAATGTGTCCTTTATCTTATGGTTTGGGTGCGAAGTTTAATGAGACAGTATGGCTTCCTCTCTATTCCTTATAAACAACATCACTGATTGTCGTCGTCATAGCATTTCAATTATTTCGCTGATGCGGTAAACTACATTACCAAAACCAAAGGAGCTTACTGTATTCTTGATCCTCACAATTATATGAGATATAATGATCCTTCATCTCAACCATTTACTGGAAGCGTCATTGGAAATACTTCTGACGTGACGGCTGCTACCACGGCTCAATTTGGTGCGTTCTGGGGAGAGTTAGCGAAGAGATTTAGAACGAATGAGAAGGTTATTTTCGGATTGATGAACGAGGTATGTTTTCTCCTTAAGCTACCATATTATGAAAAGATTATGCTGGAAATAAGATGCTAACATGAGATATAGCCACACGACATGACAACCGCTCTCGTCCTAGCCAACGATCAAGCAGCAATTAATGCAATCAGATCTGTAGGTGCCTACCAACTTATCATTGCCCCTGGCAACTCCTGGAGCGGTGGGCATTCCTGGACAGAAGGATTAGACGCTTCCTCTCTACTCATGCAAAATCTCCACGACCCAATCTTCAACACCGCCTTCGATATCCACGAATACCTCGATGTTGACTATTCCGGTGGACACTCCGCATGCGAGAATCTCGCTTCAGAAAAATTGGCTCCGTTAACAGCCTGGCTTAAACGGTATAAGTTCAAAGCAATGATTACGGAATTCGGCGTCAGTAATTCAACGGGTTGCGATACATACATAACTGATATTATCAATTATATGGCGCAAGAGGATAGTTATATTGGATGGACGGCTTGGGCTGCGGGGCCGTTCTGGGGTAGTTATAGTCCTTGTTGTGCGGATGGGGGTCAATGGGGTAGTCTGGAACCAGGGAGTTTGGCAGCTGATGGGAGCCCTGGATTTTACTATACTGTTTGGTTGGATGAGATTCAGAAACTTTTGCCAAAGAGGTTGGTTAAGTATGGAATTAGTAGTGTGAGGGGTGGGTGGTTTTAGGGATTGAGATGGGGAAGAGAATGAATGAGAGGATTTGTATATAGATTACATGTATATTGCTCATATACTTGTGAGAATTAAAATAGATGTTTTGAGTGAATCTAGTACATGTTCATGGCGAAAACTCTGGGTCATATATCACGATAAGTCGTGGCATTACATTAAAAAGTACAGAGCAACTTGGCGCAGCGGAAGCGCGCCGGGCTCATAACCCGGAGGTCCCTGGATCGAAACCAGGAGTTGCTAGAACCAACGCTTTCTTTTGCCGACGCTGTAGTTCTACTATTTTTTCTGCAAGTCCAAAAGAACGCTCATATCCCAAAGCAAAAATCCGCCCTCTGGACCGAAAGTATGAAATTTGAGAAATATTTCTTTATTTTTTTGCTCTTTTTTCCCTGCTTTGTGAGTCATACTCGCTTTAACTTCCGCTTAAAATAATCGCCTCCTCCAACTCAATCAATCTTCACAACAACCTTTCCAAAATGTCCCCCAGAATATAAATACTGCAGCGCCTCCTTCGCCTCACCAAATTCAAAAATCTTATCCACCACCGGCACAATTTTCTTCTCCTCATAAAACGCCACCATCTCTTCCAACCTTTCTCTAGGCCCATTCAAAAGTCCTTTCAAGGTAACATTTCTTCTCAGAGCCAAGACATTCGTGTTTGTTCTATCACCTTCTGCGTCTTCCTTCCCAGATAAGTATCCAATACAATTTATTAATCCACCGAAAGTTATGCAGTTGAATGATTTTCTTAATGTTGACGCTCCGCCGTTTTCGAAAATTATGTCAACTCCTTCGCCATTAGTGAGTTTGAGGACTTCATTATCCCAGTTAGGATTAGTTTTGTAGTTGATTGTGTAGTTCGCCCCGAGTTTCTTCGCTAAGGCGAGTTTGGCGTCTGAGGAAGATGTGATTATTACTGCTGGCATTGAGTTAGCATATGTTCCCGTCATATTTGACAAAGTGAGGAAGGAATTTCGTACCTTCAGCACCACTAGCATGAGCAATTTGCAGCCCACTAACGGCCACACCTCCAGTCCCCTGAATCAAAAATGTCTCTCCCTTCCCACCTGCTTGGCCTAAAGGCCTCATTCCATTGACAGCCATCCAAGCGGTCAACCCCGCAATCGGCAAAGTACTCGCCTCCGCATCCCCCAAATAGCTCGGCTTAAGAACTAATCCCTCCGCATTAAAAACCCTATACTGTCCCAAAACACCTGGTAAAGGTTTGCCTAATCCACTCAGCATATCTTTCTCCTTGACTTGCCCTTTTAAATGTGTTTGGCTGAAAATGCTCAGTACTCTATCTCCGACTTCAAATCTTGGAGAATTTGTTTGAACAATTGTACCGCAGCAATCGGAGCAAGGAACGAGAGCTTGTGGTGGAGTACCGGTAGTTGAATGGTGGTTGTATAGACCCATGCAAACCTCGGTGTCGCGGTAGTTTAGTGAGACGGCATGAATTTTTACGAGGACTTCTCCTGCCCCTGGAATGGGCATGGTAGAGGTTGTTTGAGTGAGTTTGTCGAGGCCATCTTGGTGGGTAACCCATTGAATTATTTTAGTTGGAAGAGACATGGTTCCTGTGATTCTAACTGAGAGGAATTGAAAAAAGCAAGGAACTTAAAATTGACATGAAAGATTGAAGGATCTGGGACAGAATATTCAGAGCTTGGGGTTGAGAGCCTTATGAATAGAGAATATACGTAGCCCCACCATTTGATAACTCCACATATTATCTTATCGAGATCGACGGTGTCATTGTGGAGTGGATATTGCGGAAGTCCGAGTATCTTGAGCCGCGGCCAGAGATGGAGATGACAAATGCACGAGGAGCTCACGTGTTCGGGACAGGCTTGGTGAGGTTCAAGGGAAGTATATAATAGAAGCAACGGAAACTAGAGAAGAAAGTGGCAGAACGTTAGACTCGGTGGCTACTGTATTTATCGGATCTATCTACATGATCAGAGTCTCCATACATCCACCATTGTCATTTCTAGAAAAACCATCATCTTGGTATCATTAATCAATCAACCGAACCCTACTCTCAATAATCTATTCAAAACACGCTATGCTTTACATACATTATTCATCATCATCATCATCACTATCCTCACCTTCTTTTACTACAAGAAGGCAAGGCTCCCTAGAATGCCATATCCTTCTTTCCTTCGCGCCTAGTACTGCGTCTCTCATCTCGCTTGTATTTGCTCTCGGCCTTCCCGGTCCATTGGCTCCTGGTGGAGGTGGCTCTTGCAGTCGAGCTTCTTCGACTGAAGCACTGATTTCATATTCTCCTCTTGCTAGAGCGGTTATGCCCAGACTAAATTCTGTTGTTTGATTCCCCGGTAGGACAGGTAAGATTTGCTGCATCAGGCCGTTCCAAGCTAATTTCTTTGAAAGATCTAGGGTGAGATCATGACGGGGCTGATTTCGTATCGACGGTTGAAGGCGAATTAGCGGATGCATGGGCGCAGGTGTCCGGTTACTAATTTTGACATTCAGGGTCGAGAACTGGTCAACAACAAGCTCGTGCAATATGACACCAGCCTTAGCATCCCCAATGGAGAGTTCGATACCGATTTCATCTATTTTGATAGCTTCAATCATGCGAGGGGACAATCTAATCCCACGAAATTCGACTTCGCCCTCACGATGTGGTCCGGATCTAGTCGCCCATGAACCTCGAAGCATTTTTAGAACTCCCTCTCTGTACCAAAATGCTTCTCGACTTGCCCTTTCAAAATCCGCCGAAACTCGACCAGTGCTTACAACGAATTGCCGTTGCCTGGAAGAGTCTAATACTGGTATTGCTGCTGCTGGATCTTCAATATATAGTCGTCGTATGGGGAACATTAAGCGAGATGTCAACCCAGGGAGAATATCATCCTCGATCACCCCACCTCCCTCGAAGTCCAGGCGAATTTGCAACTGGCAAGGCCAAGCATTTCTAACATCAAGGACCAAGAGGCAGTACTCTTCTGGAGTAAATGAATCACCGATCTCCAGCTGGCCCTCAAACCCAGAACAAAGGGCTCGAGGTATTCTACCAGTGATAGGAAGAATATCCATCCTCGCAAGTTCAATGCTCGCGTTGACGGTGACAGTAAGATCTAAACTTACCTGCCGGGTATGAAACTTGTCCTCAATCTCATTCGGCGAGACCCCTATATGTGCATAGTCAATCTGGACGACAGCACTTGTGAGCCCTGGCCTCCCAAGAATCTCCATATCGTAGATTGCAGTCCCACCAGGCGCAATGAACATCTTTTGGCCTTTCCTCTTTCTCCACCTCAGAGCTTGCTTTCTGGCAAAGAGCAGTTCACACTCATAGACCTCGGCCGGAGAGGCATCGCGGTTGTTCATCGCAGCCTGGAGAGGTGCTTGGGTAGAATCTTTGAACGAAAACAGTAAAAGGTCGACAGGCGTTTCTTTTGACAAATTTTGTAATGTAATTGAAAAGATCTGGCGTTCTCCTTCAAGGATCATTACCGCAGACTGAGAGAGTGAGGTGGATTTTACGATCACAATAGGTTGCCGATCAATTACATTGAGTCCAAGGGAGACAGCTCGGGGAGGTTTCATCGGTATTACTGTGGTTGGCCCTGAGATGATGCTTGTGGGTCGATCTTTTGGTTTGAATATGGTGTTCACTCCAATCGTCTTGATCTTCGTTTCCCTCTGGGGCTGCCATGAGTCTACGAAGATGGGGAAACGTCTTTCTCTGCACCCCCGCACTTTGATAATACAGCCAACAACTTTCAGAGGTCCAGCAGATCTTGCAGTACCAGAGACCGTCAGTATTTGTGTTCGGTAAGGTCCAATTACTGTTTTTTGGATTGCTGACTCGAAATCAGCTCCCTCGGCTTTTAATTTTATCTTCTCAATCTCAACATCGAAGTCGTACGGATTCTGTAAAGTCACCCGGAAGACGGCGCCTTCTCCAGCAATCAATACGTGATCTACAGCAGCAGCATCTGGAGTCCTCAAGAAAGGGTTGTATATAAATGGATTCACTTCTTGTGACGCTGTGACCGCAATAGCCCCAGGAAGATCACTGCGGGAGTGTGGGATGGGTGTTCTGGTTGGAGGAAGAGTTTCCAGTTCCACCCCTCGAAGCAGGAACTCGTCCCAGTATTCCGCTGCTATATCTTTGACACCCAAATTTTTGGCAGCTGTCAGTGTTCTTGTAATATTTGTTGCAAGTCGGATCTGCTCCTCGCGACTCATTGACGGCGATGCGTCCACACTACGAGGACCTGGAGCCACCCCGCTGCCAGCCGTCCTCAATAGATCAGCTGTAAATTTGAGGACACCATGGAAATCTGGTAGTGCTTCTGAGAGGTTGATACAAGACCTGAGAACGTCCATCTTAAGACTGTGTCCCCCAAAAGCACGCACTGCAGCATTTTTCATGATTCTAGCAATCACGACTTCGTTTGAGTCGTCCACTTGGCCATCTTGGCTAATGTAAACTTTTGACACGACAACTCCATAAGTTTGGCCGAGAAGTGTGAGGAAAGTGTCTACACCACTCTCGATATCTCCCTCGCCAAGGTCGAGTGCTCCCGCTCCATGCGAGTTGCTGTTGACGGCATTGAGCGCAGCAAGGCCGGCTGCAGGATGCACACCCATCTCAGCGGCACCCTTGATTCGAGCTTGGACCAGACCAGGTATTAGAACACCAACTACCTCTCGTGTAACCATAGCTTTCTTTCGTTGATATCCTAGTGAGCCAAGTACTGAAGCAATTCCGCTCAGAATTATGGTTCTGTCGACAATAGATAAGCTTTCGGGGCTCGACGAAGTTGGGAAAGCTCGGTATAAAAGTGTGACAACTGTTGTCCTCATCGGCATTATGTTTAATCGGGGTATCGAAAGAGTCGGGACATTCTTGGGAGGCGTTCCAACAACGAAAGATTGTAAAACATCATCATCAATAAACCCACCAGATAGATGAATTGCTCCAAGCAACTTTGAGAATCTAATGATTGATTCAGAAAATGGATATTGAGGGAGCGATTCCCCCGTGTTGTTTGCGGCTCTAGCGTAGAGGTTTACAATCCTGTCCAGGAGTTCTGGAAGGAGGGCGGCCAGATTTTGTAAAGCTGCAAGTCGACTTCCAGCTGGTGCTCGCTGTTCTTGTGGGGCCGGGGTAGCAGAGGCCTTTTCGGTAGAGACATAACAGATCTGGGGAATTTGGAAATCTAGACCTGCCCACGCCAGCATAAGCATGCTGACAATAATATTATCCAGCGCTTTACCGTGCCACAGGTGGTCAAGGTTGTTTTTGGAAATTGCAGCAGCTTCCACTAGTTCCTTTAGAGCATCCCCCCATCTTCCTGCACACAGGTAAAGTGATCCCACAACAATACCCACACGTGCCTTCCCCTTATTTCTTGCTCGTTCGCTAGCACTGCTCGAGCCAAATCCCTGAGTAGCCACTCGATCTCTACTAGGGTCTCGGATGCCTTCGCCCGTAACATATCTTGATGTTACTGCACGTTGTAAAGTTGGTCGATCTGCAATATTTGGGCCCACGATCTCCTCGAAGGTTGTAGGAAGATCCGGAGCTGAGCCATTGGTAGAGGTCCCTGACTGCAGACGAGGTATCGGGGAATTGGAATTTGATCTGAGATTGGCTGGCATTGACATTCGAACTTGGCTTCGATCAGTACTTCCAGCGGGAGACTCCGAGCGTGAGTTTGCTGGAAGCGAATACTGAGAGTTTCGCCGCGACAACATCTCAGCCTGTCCTGGTCCCCAACTGCTCCCATTATTCTGCCTGTTTATTTGCGCAACACTGGGTGATTCAATCATACTCATCCCTTGTATTGACTTTGCCAAAGTCGTCATTTCTGCCAGTAGCAAGGAAGAAATGTCGCACATTACCGTCTTCATGGTAGTTGTTCTGCAGTCCTCCACAGGCGGCACCGCAATAAGTCCATCTGGTAAGGAGGGCGCAGCCTTCTGGTGGGTATAATCAAATAGAAGTAGTTGGTGTACGAGTGCTTTTGGGTACCTGTCCCTGAGGTCTTCCAAGTCCTGGTGAAGCTCCCGCAGATTATGCTCCGGCGTAGGCACGCCATTTCCGTTTAGACTCCTCCTATGATTTCCCTGATATGATATATGGTCAAGCTCCAAGGCATCTGCAAGGGCGATGATGACCAACGGTTCGCGGTATAGCTCGAAAGGGGAGAGGGCCAAATGGGTCGCTGGAGGAATAAAGGTTGTCAGATCATACACGATCGATCCTGTATGAAATGCTAGGGGCGAGAACATATCTAGATAGTATTAGCTATTGCCTCGAAAGAAGGGGTTTCTATAGGATTTATGCTCGAGGATTCTCACTCCTATTTGGACGGGGATCAGGACTAATATCTCCCAACCGCACCACATTTTCTGGCTGCAGTCTTTCGGCGAAGGTGAGAAATCTAGCACGTTTGATTTGCCCAATTGGTAAGAGAACTGCTCGTACTCTGGCTGGAGCAACGGGCGAGAGCTGGTCGAGCATTTTGGCAACATTGGGGATGCGCCTAGGAGAACCTTGGGGTGGTTTTGTTGTGCCGAGGCGGGGTTTTGATCGATATCATTTGTTCTGCAGAATTATCGGGTTCTGGAAGGTGAATACAAAGATATATAATTTAGTGAATTACGTTGGAGGAGATCTCGAAGCTTGCCATGTGTGTTTGGGCTGTGATGGTGTACGGTGACCAAATTCAAGTCCAAGCGGCCGCTCCGGTCGGACTATTTCCCAAAGCGTTTCCTCAACACCACCCAGTAGCCTTCGATATAGCCCAACTAGCGCTCGCTATACACGCCACTTCTCAGTATTTCACTACAACAGGTTAAAAAAGCCAGAGTTACGAGCGAGGCACAATTTTGTCAAATTTGGAAAAAAAAATATTGATTATTGGCCTCTTGTTAGAATACTTTTGGCAACATACCTTGTGTAGCTCTTCCATATTCTTCTGAAGCAAAATTGATAGTTCCTAAGACGATTTTGCGTCTCTTTGTTTGTCTTTTGGATTCCTATTTGCTTCAAATCACGAGGTAATTCACTTTTGTACTAAATTACTTCTTCGCTAATCCTCTCTAAATTTCAGAAGTAATCAAGTGTTCTTAGGTAATATTCCCTCTTTAAGAAGTGCCAGTATATCTTAGAAGGTCAGCGATAAATTAGACACGTGCAGAAACCGCACCTAATGACATATTACCCCTATACTTGGCCTGGCTCCTACCTCAGCTAGTTCTACAGATATCTTAGCTAGATTGCCAATTAATTGGCAACATCGAACTCGATTAGATTCAAACTTGAGGATTTGGCTAGATGATTTTCTGATAAAGAGCCTTTGAGTGGAAGTGCTCCTTCTAATGTTTCCTGGGAGGGTTTTGATGCAAATTAAACATGCAGTGTCATAACAAGGGAGGGAAAATATAGAGAGAGTTCTAGCACTTACTCACATAGTGAGAAAAGAATTCACTCAACCTCTTGCTTTGAATAGCAAGATTATATTGAATTTTGCGTCGGCACTTTGCGATTACTGTTTCACGAAACCCCATAAACGGGAGAACGCAAACCGCTTGATATTTGTGTTGACGCCTTTTACAACGGCTCCGATTATAACCGATCAGCAAGCAATCAGAATCAGTATGAGCTCAACCTTTTCATTCCCAAGGGTCGACGTCCAAGTTTTTCATCGCAAATTGTTGAATGTGGTGTTAATGTACATATATCCTAATTACCGTCTCGCAAGGGGCGGCCGCTTTTTGTAACACAAATAGTTTAACATTTACGCTACTTTATTACCAAATATTAGGGGAAACCCAAGGAAACAGTCAGCACCTTGAAGCAAACCGGTCTTGTGGTCTCCAAACGCCAATCCTTTTGGGCATTTTTGTCCAACAAACTGAGAATGAAGTTTTCCTACCACTTAGCACCCGTATAGCTACAGCTTCGACTCAAACTTATGCAAGGATATTCCAAGGTACTTGTAAATATAGATACAGCGCTCCAACAGACCAGGTTTTGAATGCGCCGCTTTCTCCTTTCGTCAGCTTTCAACGCCGTTCTTTTTATGATATCAAATGCTGCTTAGCCTATTAATTAGTGAGATTCTTAAGTCACGTCGGATTTTCAAAGGGACTAGATGTTACCACCAAAGATCTCTCTATCTAAACATGACATGTCCTTACCCTCAAGCGACTTCGACGTCATTACCATCTCTGAAGATCAGATTAATAGAAGCTGAATCACAACTACAATTGGAAATTTCAGACATTACCCTTAATTTGCTACTCTTCAAAGATTCTCGCTCTCTTTTAGCTCGTACTATAGGGAAGACATAGCGCATTATTACTTCAGGATTTTATTAACACTTAACCTCCCGGGGGCTATCAAACTTTCCTTGACAATACCTAAGCATCTATCAAGAATTTGCTATGACTCATCTAGGACAGTAGTGAGAAAAGCACAAACAGCTGCCACTACCAGTGACGCGTTGGGAAAAGACGCGTTTCCATATCTCTCTCCTACTGAGAAATCAACCTCTCATCATCACAACTTTTGACAATCGACTGATCTACCATTTCTCAGAGCAAGTTGTCAAATGCACAGTCTCCAAGGCATTGAACCTCTTCTTCGAATTCGATCTGTCCCTGTGCCATCACTAATATCGAAAATCGTCTCGGCAAACACATCCTGATATTGCAACCAACCATAGAACTATTTCACCTTTCAATCAATGCAGCCTAGGACTACATAACCTTATCACTAGCTTCAAAGCTAAACCCTATCCCAACCTCTTTTTCGGCCTGCGATTTGCAACAAAACCGTGTGTTCTGATATCAATGACAAACCTGGCAACCACTTCACCTTCAAACTCAACCAATCAACCCGAGTGGCAGACGCAAACTATGCAAGATTATCACTAGCGCATATGCTAAACCTTATTTCGACCTCTTTCTACACTTGCGATGTGCAACAAAACCCTTTACTAGGCTTGGGAAGGGCCGAACGGGGTTAGTCTAGTCGACGCGTATAGAACGTGACGAGAAGCGATCCTCACTCCCGCACGCCTATGTCATAGAATTTCACTCTAAGACGACAGATGAGATGTCATGATTTGAGATAGAATGGTGAGTGGGAACATATGAATCTGATCGCCTCCTAAGTTGTTTAAGGTGTATTCTCTATTTGGGCCTCGGCAAATTTGGCACGTGAATTCAACGATTTGCCGTCAGGTTCATGAAGATTACGTCAGTCACACTCAAGGAAATTCTGCGTGGTTCTGTTAGGTACTTATTTTTCTATCTAGATAAAATCTAGTTTATTAGGACGGAAAGTAGTCAAAGTCTCTAGATCCATGGAGCGTTCATTGCCTTTGTCTAGGATTTTCTCTTCTACGGTTAGTAAGTACCAATGGGCACATTTCCCTGGATACCCCGCGATATAAAAAAAAATTATAATTTGTTCACGCTTGCAATTACGGATAGAGTTTGGCTGCTCAACATCATAACAAAATCACATGAATTTCGTTATTCGCTCAGTTTCGGGCCAGGGCGCCAAGCTTCCTTGAACAATCAATTATGGTCAACCTTTGGAGCGGAGTTACAGCTATTCTGCTGGGTAACTTAATTTATGCTTCCTGCCTCCATTCCTTTGCAACTCCTGCAACGAAATCCTCGTATACTTCAGGTTCTCGACCCAGAAGCTCAAGTTGAGTTTTATACTGCTCTTCAGTAAGACCAAACCCATAGTCCCTAAATCCTTCGTACATCTATGTGGGTTAGCCATAGTTATCGTTCTCACGATTAAGGTCAACTTACCAATCTCAAATCCCTTGCCCAAGCAGGTCCTATGCCTTTCCTCATATGCGGCTCAAAAGTTATGTCGAGGCTCTCGTCATCCACTGGCGCACATACAATGGGTTTTCCCATCGCTTCCGTCCAGATTCGAGAAATATCATCCTCCTAAAGTCATAGTTAGATATTTTCGTCCTCCACCTTCAAGGCCAGTTTTAAAGGAACGAAGTATAGAGCTCACAGTATACTTCTTTAAAGAACCAATCATAATTTTCTTTCCTCCCCATTTCTTCCCCTCATCACCAATCAAAATCTCCACCGCTCTTGCAATATCATCCGTAGCAACTCTACTCGCCCCAATCCCTCCCACACCCTCACCATAAACACCCTGCCCAACGATTCCCGCTTTCATCCTCAAATCATTTATAAAAAATAAAGAAGGCCCTAAAACCGTATACGTAATTCTTTCCTTCTCCAATTCCTTCAAAGCATGCTCAATAGGAATTTTAACAAGAGCATGAGCACATATGAAACCTCCTGATCTAACCCCACCTCCCTCGAAAAAGTCAGCACACGCAGAAATTAAAATGACTTGTTTTATCTTTGGAGAACGTTTTATACAGGAAAAAATGTTGAGGGTTGTGAATAATTCATCGACTCCAGTGAGGCAGAGGAATAAACTGGTGCAGGAATAGGTTTGGAATTGTGTTTCAACCCATTGAGGATCTTGGATTGATCCTTCTACGATTGTTACTTGAGAGTTCTCTCCGTAGAGGGGTTTGAGTTTGGAGGCATCTCGTGTTGGGAGGATGAGATGATAGTCTGGGTGCTGGAGAAGAAGTGAGACGAGCTTAGATCCGATGTGCCCGGCTGGGGCGGTGACAAAGATTGTTTTCATTATGAGGAACAATGCTGACTTGATTTTACATGATTTGTCGGAGAGGTGACGTTAACTTATAGTTTAAATGGGGTGGTTCGATGCTTGGTAAGCTCTCTAGATATTCTTGGTTAAGCTCTCGGGGCTTCGCTTTACGCATTAGACACCGAGGCAGGTGCGGCACACGGAGGAATTCTTATATCCGAGTGACTAGCTCTGCTTTTTTGAATACTATACCAGGGCGATATTTGTCAAAAAAAATCGTTAAACCTCGGGTGCAGGCGTGAATCTAGTAAAAGCTACAGTACTCTTTAACTTAGAGTTTACAAACTTCTTTATTATCTTTTAAATCTAGGTAACTTAGAAATATCTATAAAAATGAGTTTATTATTTTAATTACAAAGAGAAGGGGACTGGCCTGTTCTTAAGATGTCAATTACCCGCTTTGTTTAATAGAGTTATGTTCTTAGAGTTTTCAATTACAAATACTATTAAGCGATTAGGACGGAAGTATTCCGAGGGCCTATCCTCACTCTTAAACTTTATCCTTTTCGATATACATCTTTAAATTCAATCGATTCAAGCAAACTCCCCAGGGATAATAACTGAGCGTATTTAAAGAGGGTGGAAAATGGGAAGGTGGGGGGAAAGCCTGCGGAGGGCACGGTATAGAGCAAGCAGTCACATGCCTACTCTTGAAAACACCTCTACCCAAAGCTTATGGCCGAACATTGGAAGCAGAAAACCAAGGGTAAAATATACTAGAGTCAAAGCAATTACTTTGCTTTCCCTATTACTTCTTTTTATATACTGCCTACCCTACGTAATGGAGAGCGTTTCGCGATACATTTGAATAGGATGAGGAGCACGTGTTTTATCGGTCTACTATGCCCCCGGACCGTATCAACACACCCTACTCTTTGTATAATAGCACCTCTGGATATAGCTCACAACAAACCCGTGTTATTCTCATAGCAAACATGTTCTGGAGCCCTGAAGATACCTCTTTTCCTTAGTCCCGCCTCAAATTAGAACCCTGTCTATCGAAGCATTAAACCCCGCATTTGAAGATCGAAATAAAGGCTTAATTACACCTTCCTTCCCGAGATTTATTAATTGGAATGATTCTAATGGTTTAAATAGAGGTGTGTTTTAAGCAACACTTTAAAACGTTGTCACGCTATAGAAAGAGCCTTGTAGCTAGGACAATATTGGGGGAAAATATGCTTGGCCTGGTATGGATATTTCCAAGCAGAAAGATATCAATCATAATTATATGAGAAATTTGAATGAGGAAGCTCAAAGTGAATTTTAATTCGAGGACTACCTGAAGATACAACGAAGTATCATCCACCAGCTCCCAGAGAAGAAGTCTTATGGTCTAAAAACTCCTCTAGTATTTCCCACCCATCATCAATATCAACTCCGAAGAACCTAGTATCTCTCCACTACAAGCTCACCATCAACGCAAACACCACCACGAACCCAAAAAACATATCAACCATCTAACAAGCAAAGGGAATTCTCCACTGATCCCAGATACCTACAACCCCATGTTCCCAATACTCCGGGAAAGGGCTATACTCCTTCTCATTTCCAAATCCAATTTGATCCCCATAATGCCAAAAGATATCACTCTCTCCTCCGGCTGCACGAAGCACAGGAGGTGTCATCTTAACCTGTAATTGCTTTGGGAGCAAAACAGGAACGTTGGTAAATTTTTGGAGGGTCTTCCAGGTAAAGCTAGTAGTACCGGTATTGGCGACGTCACAATTGTTGTCATAGACCGAGTTGTTGGTAGAGTTGTTTGGGAGGACGGAATTGAGGAAAAAGGTACACATGTTTTTGGAGTCGAGGTTACGGACGCATGTGTCGATGAAGCCTGAGCGAGGTGCTGGGGAGAGGGGAATTGCGGAGGTGAGGGTGAATAGGAAAGTGGTAAGGAGAGTAAGGATTGTGAAATGCATTTTGACTCTCTTTTGAAGTCTAGATCGAGCGGTTGTATGGTTAACCTAAGCGCTGATGTGGGAAAGTGTGGAGAGATAATCTGGCTTACAGATGGTTTGGGTTGTTGAGTTGGAGCTGATCAACTTTTCGAAACGAACGGATTGGGATGGGGCCTTACTTCGAGATGATGGATCGGTATGCTGAAGAAGGATGGAGGCTAGAGGATGTAAGGGCCCTTTTATAAGAAAAACCCTGGGGGGCCACTAGCCTTGCACTGACCACTATTATTCAAGGCTCCCGCCTTTGCTAAATTATATAACATGATTCTAAAGTTGAAAGGACTCGGAAATTGAAAGCCCTAGAAACTGAAAGTAAAGCTCGGTTCATAGACCGGGCTACCTCCCTTACAAACTGAGGCCGAGGGTTAAGAATGAAAACTAAAGTATACAGACTAACAGCTCAAAGACCAAGTAAAAAGAACCGACCCTTTAAACCCCAATTAAATCTTTAAACAACTAACGGTAATAAGTACACGTCGTTCAACCCACATATTAGCCTCTCAAGCTTCCTCTCAATCTTACGGGAACCTAGCACCCACCGATTACTAACCATCTAGAACTCTAGTTTTAGTATTCTATCTACTGTACCACCCTACAGTAATCTCCTTGAACACGTAAGTTCTAACTCGGATGAGATCATAATTTCCATGCCATACGTGTCATTTAATCCAATGGGCTATATTATAATAATATCATAAAGCTCTCTTGAGCCGTTATCTCAAAAATCAACAAACTCATCAAGGCGTCTACCCTGAAATTACTTGTGTGCGACAACCGGAACAAGCCTACGGCCAAAGCTTCATACCTTAAAAGCTGATTGACATTTGATATCGTAGTTGAGAATGAGTAGTATCCCGAATGATGTCAACATCAAGGCGATAAAAATCTGCGGAGCCCACTATCCACCCCCCCAGTCCTTGCCTTTACGCAACAGGAATAAAATTTCAGGATAAGCACAATACGAAATAAATATCAGAAAAATAAATTAGTCGTTCGAATGAAGTAAGTGCAATGTAGACAGCGTAAAATAGCCAATGCAATTGATTATATAGTAATTTCGCAAATTACACCTTACTCACAGATATTATGAGTACTGGTTACGCGGAATTAATATCCAAGTAGTTATCTCGAAAAGACCATTAATGGGTCAAAAGAACATGGGAGGAGTGCAGAACATTGGCGTTTTTTTAAAAGGGAAAGCGATTTTAGACAAGGAAAGGATAAAGAGACATGTTAATGGAATTTGTATTTCAGGCCTGTGCCATATTTGAATTGCTTAATATTCTTCTAAGCGCCTTATAAATGCATATGGTATATCCGAGCCTCTGAATGCGCCTGTGCAATGATGTGTAACAAATGACAATATCCTGGTCTTATTTTGCAGGAGTCGCAGCTCCTGATTTGCTTTTCCTCCGTTTTGGCATTCCTGGAGTTCTTGGGCTCTTTGCACTCTTTGTTCCCTTGACAGGCGGGACGTCTGTTTTGATAGTTGGGTGTTTAGGTTTGCTAACAGCTGACAATGGACCTTCAATCGCAGCTATGAGCCTTTCTTTCTCCTTTCTTCCAGTTGATGAAAGGTGGAATTCTCCGGGCTGACCGGTGATTGGAATCTCATCCATATATTCGTCACCATATCTCCAAGTAATATTCAGGGTCTCTTCGAGAAGTCGATTCTCGAGATAGGTGTTGCTATTTGTTGTCTGCTGTGATTTCTTGGACCATTGAGAGTCAGGAAGAGGTGTATTTTCTTTGCTATTTTGCGCTGTTTGAGACCCAATAGCCTTTTTGGCTGTCTCTACTTGCGCGTAGGTATGACCTAGAGCTGGACTGAAGGTTGGAAGGGCCGCGGCAGCGGAGAAGAAGTTGTTCATTCCGTGGATTATGCTCAACTAGTCAAATTAGCCAGGCTATAGCACGGCTTTTTGGAGCTTACCATCCGGCCGGCTAGAACATCAGATAGTAGGGGTGCCATGAAGATATATTGGTCGACCACATAATACGATGCGAGAACTGTGATTTCATCTTCGTAGCCCGGACGCTTCTTTCTTTCTTGTTTCCTGATCAACCAGACCCCAGTGCCTGTACCCGGTGCTGTTTCTGCGGGCTCTTGCGCGACTCTAAATTCCAGGCCACCCATCGTATCGAGTCGCTCCTCGAAAGCTTCTCTAGTCTGTATAAATTGAAACATATTGGGATTCATATTGGCTTGGTGGGTGAGAACTGCATTATTGGATGACTTGACAAACCAGGGGGACTCTGCGAAGTAAAAGAGGACACTGTTCGAGTGCACCCCACCATTCTTCTGTAACCACGGAAAGTCCTCGAATCTAAGCTCATCTACAGGAGGTAATCGGGTTGCCATCGTGGTTGGGGCACAGAAGGGCGAGAAAATAACTAGTAGGTTAATCGAGAAGTGTGAATATGCTATCGTATAAGATTGGGCGCTCGAGAAATAGGGGAACGTGGAATCAGAAAGCTTTTGGTCGTGGTTGTAGTTATATGAAGCCAAAGGGGACCAGCTTGTTTAGTAGATTGTTAGTGCTCGAGGTTCGAGGCAGCTCAAGGACAAGGGTATTGCTGACATAATCATTGCATTACCGCCAACTTAAATTATTTGTCACGTGACTATAGTCTAATCTAATCAAGCCTATCAGAAATCAAGATCCCAGCATCGGATCTTTTCCAACAAGACATAGCTTCGAGCAACACACGACCAGCTTCCCACCAATCCTCAACACATTCACCACAATAACTACATATCTGCCCAACCAATTCCCAATACTAACAAACAATGGATCTCCTCTCTTCGATTCGTAAATCCGGTTCGCGTGGCGGTGTGAACTTCTCTTGGGATGAGGTCCAAACCTCCACACATCGCGAAAACTATCTCGGACACTCTCTTATGGCACCGGTTGGTCGTTGGCAAAAGGGTCGAGATCTAAATTGGTACGCGAAAGCAGATGATGAAGCCAAGGGCGACGGTCCAAGTGAGAGCCTAGAAGAGAAGAAGGCGAGGGAAAGGAAAGAGGAGATTAGGAAGATTAAGGAGATGGAGGAGGATGCACTTGCTAGAGCTCTCGGATTACCGGTAGTGGACAGAACTTTGGTTGCAGGAGAAGCGAGTGGGAGTAATGCTATTAGTGTTGGGGAGGTCAACAGGGTTGTAAGGGAAGAGGCTAAGGAACTCGAAGGGGATGAGGACATGGGTAAGGGTAAAGGATTTGGTGATTTTGTTGGGAAACTCTTGGAGGGAGACGGTGGTAGAGGCAGAGATCGAGTTGTAGCGGATGACATTCAGGGGGGCTTGGTCCAGAAAAGTGGAAGGAGTCGTAGTCGAAGTAAGGAAAGAAAGCATAGGAAACACAGAGCACGAAGTGGCGAGAGGAGGAGATATAGGTCGAGATCGAGAAGTGGCGAACGGTATAGGCATAGGCGGAGATACAACGAAAGGGAAGAGAGAGACGAGAGACGGCCAAGAAGCCGTAGTATTGATGCTAGGAAAAGGAGACATCGAAGTAGGAGTCCTGAGAGGCGTAGAGGACGAAATGAAATAGAGGGACGAAGGGGGAGTTTTGATAGGCCACGAAGGAGCCGATCACCAGATATGAGGGAAAGAAGAGACCGGAGGTAGAGAGATAGAGATTGAATTGGTTGTGGTTGAGTCTAGATACCCGGAATTTAGCGATGGCGTTGGGGATCACGCTGCGGCCAAACATATGACAAACACAAATAATACTACTTGCATTTTCTCATATAAAGCTTTTACTGGCTATTTGATGTTTTGCTCGTCAAACTCACCCCGCTTCCCTGAAAACCATGTAAGACATGTTGAGTTTCGTGATGGTCAGTTTGCTTAAGTCCGAGAGTCGCAATAATTCCTCAAGTCTCACAACCCAACACCCAGTAGGCAGCCGTAACTTGTAATAAAGATGGTCAATTTATTTTGGAACCAAGACTTTCGACTGCCCAATCACTGCTAGTATGTTCGGTCATCTTCCAGGGATTGGTCGAATAACGCCTCCGAAACCTCAGCCTTCCGTCAGCCTTTCCTTAAGTACCATACATCGCCTCCTTAACGTCAACAACCACTCCCTGCTTCCACATCCGCGCTTCGCAGACTTCGAGACTTTTTAACCATTCTCTAAATATGCGATAAATTCTGGAACCTTTACGCACGCTCACTAAGACTAAGAGCACGGAGTTAGAGGCGTCAGGCAGGGCTACCTCAACATGAGTATGGACTTCACGAAACTTAGAGCAGCTGCTCTCAAAGATGGAGACGATGAAGAGGCTGTTACAGTCAATACTAGAGCTCTTATCGACAAAGTACTCGCCAGATACAGTGGGGAATGGACAACATTACGAGAATTAATACAGAACGCTGCTGATGCTCAAGCAACAACCGTTACCATCAAATTCGAGACACTACCCTCCGCGAGCGTACCCCTTTCAAATACAACAAGCCAGTCCGAAGTCCTAAAGCATGTCCTATTACACCATACTCTGCGGAGGTTGCTGGTCACAAATGATGGGCAGAAATTTGGGGTCAATGACTGGTCACGGCTGAAGAGAATTGCGGAAGGCAACCCAGACGAGACGAAGATTGGGGCTTTTGGTGTTGGGTTCTACAGCGTCTTTGCAGACTGTGAGGATCCTTTTGTTAGTTCTGGAGATCAGGCTATGGCATTTTATTGGAAGGGCAATTCTCTGTTTACTAAGAGGTTACAATTACCCGGGGCGGAAGCCAATCCACATACCAGTTTCGTCCTCGATTACCGGAATACAACGACACCCATGCCGAATTTGTTATCCATAGCTCAATTCTTGGCAACTAGTTTGACATTTGTGGCTTTACAGAAAATCGAGCTATATGTTGACGATTGGAGGATTGTTGCATTGCAGAAGAAGAGCTCTCCTAGTATTGAGGTTCCTATTGCCAGAGATGTGGAGACCAAGACTAAGGAAGGGCTCATGAAAGTGACTGGGATGGACAGAGAAAGTGTTCAGATGGATGCTACATTTATGAACGTTATTGGGTGGAAACCTTCAATATCAACATCTGTATCAAAACCAGGTAGTTATGATCAGGCATATGGAAGCAGTTCCGCCGATGTTCCCTCTTTACGATCATTCTTCTCTAGACTTACTTCGAGTTCAAGCCATGCTCAATTAAAGAGTAAGCAGATGAAGGAGGAGAAGGCTTTTCAGGAGATTGTCCTTGAGGATATTACGGCTTTGACAACTGCAAATGTCTTTCTTCGTGTTACGACAGCTGTTGTTAAGACATCAATTTCAGCATCTTTCTCAGCAGAGCTAGAGCGTGCCACTAAGAAACCCCCTCCTAAGACAACAAAGTTGGCAATTCTGACCTCCTCATATGACGAAACTGCTGCTTCAAAGGAAACGGCGATTGCAAAAGGAGTTGATATATTTGCCTCAGTTCTTCCTGGTAAGAAACCCGGTGGTCGTATCTTCATCGGATTCCCCACACATCAAACCACTGGAGCTGGTATGCATCTTTCTGCTCCATCGGTAATTCCAACTGTCGAGCGAGAGTCGATAGACTTAAACGCAAGATGGGTCAGGACTTGGAACCAAGAAATGCTTAGAGTGGCTGGAATCATGGCAAGATTGGCATTCTCAAATGAGATGGCCGATTTGTCAGAAAAGATTAAGCATGCTACACAGCTTGCTGGACATGGAACTAAGGTCACAAAGGATGAAATTGCCCAGTTTTTGCCGGAAGCACTTCACACCTTAAAAACCTTTACGTTCGAGGAATCTACACCAAGTTCCCAAGTCTCCCAACTCGTTGAAGAGGCTTTTTGGACTGCCTACAAGAAACCTTCAATCGAAATCTATAGTACACGAGGTGTGCTGCTGACCACACAAGTAAGAATGGCAACTGAAGATCTGAGCGGATTCGTCGAGGGAATTCCTGTTGTTCCAGAAGGACTAGTACAAAGTGCTATGGTCATCAAGCTTCAGGATTATGGTCTTCTTACGGAAATAACCATCAAAGATATCAAGAAGGAGTTGGAAGCCAAAGCCTTATCCAAGAGTCAACTCATTGCTTTTATTGGATGGGCTGGCAAAAAAGCAATCACTGGAGATATCGACGGGCCTACAATACACGCACTTATGGATGTAGCGGTTGCTATGACTGGAGATATTGAAGGTACTGGTGAAATCATTGCATTGGGCACTATCAGGAACTATTTAAGCGTCAACAAGATTCCGCCAGAAGTTCCTATCCCTCCCAATACAATTCCTTTCGAGTTCACTCGTTCTGCATCCACAAATGAACTTCAAGCTCTTGGATGGGAATGTCTTGAGATTGTCCCTTGGCTGCGGTTCTTGATCGAGAACAACGCAATCAGACCTCAAGAGCAACGCCTGAACCAATCTGTCCCCTTTGCTGCTCAGGTGCTCCAGATTCTTTCGAAAGCTTATGACGGACTGAGCCTAAGCTCGAAGGCAACGGTTGCAGATTTACTAAAACCAATTCCCATTGTCCCCACAAAGGCCGGTATGAAGAGGCCAGGGGAAGCATTCTTCGCGACCGTGAAACTGTTCGATGATCTGCCAACTGTTACTTCATGTCCAGGTGTAAAAGAGAAATTCTTTGCTGCAATTGGGGTAAGAAAGACTGTGGACCTCGACACTATCTTCAAGAGGTTATTAGCTCCACAATCTCAAGCCAACCCAGGAGAAAAGGTAGTAAATTATCGTCACATGGAAGTGATCAAATATCTCGCTTCTGTCAGTGCCGATATCCCTGCCGAAGACATGAAGAAACTCAAAGAGTCGCGATTTGTGCCGGCCGAAGCGGGCCCCGCTGGACACGAGGCAACTCAAGGTACTGCAGTTCTTTTCAAAGTTTCGGAAGTTTTTGAGCCAAAGGATAGCCTGCGTGCCCTCCATTTGCCAATTTTGCAATGGCCCGGACCTCCTGGTAGTTATCGGCCTGCCAGCAATGAAGGACGATTCCTGAACTTTTTGGGACTGAGGGCATATCCATCAGTTCCTGAATTGATTCGGATGATGTCCTCTACTGACATCTCGATAAGAACTAAGGCTATGACATATTTCATTTCCAATCATCATATTAATGGCTATGCCTCCTTTGAAGTTGGCTCTTCTGCTGCACTTTTCTTGCCTCTGCAAGGCGATGAGAACAGATTAGTATCACCCACGGAATGTTTCACGAACGAGGAGGCGGGGGTACTCGGCTTCAGCATATTGAAGAAGGATCTACATGTTCATGCTAATGTAAGTTACTCATGTTTGCGTCTTATTTCATAGAGCCTTTACTAATTGATACAGAAATTCGGGGTTGCAAGAGACCCTCCCATGAACGAATGTGTCAATAGACTTATTACCAAACCACCTCAAAGTAAACGTGAAGCGACTACACTTTTCAAATACTTCGCGGATCGCCTTGGCGAGATAGGTCAAAATGCGGCTGCGAGACTTGGAGATGCTCGAATAGTCCCTGTCATCTCACATATACAGTTCAATGGCTATCCTGAGGAGAAGCCTGGATCATATCGGCAAAAGTCGGACATAAAGCTTCTTCCCCCAAAGAGTTGCTATCTTGGCTCTTCAGAAACATACAGCTCGATTTTCGAATTTGTTGACTTTGGAACTCAGGGAAACGCATTCCTCGCTAAGTGTGGCTCT
The DNA here is from genome assembly GCA_003988965.1 of Neobulgaria alba. Taxonomy (NCBI): domain Eukaryota; kingdom Fungi; phylum Ascomycota; class Leotiomycetes; order Helotiales; family Gelatinodiscaceae; genus Neobulgaria; species Neobulgaria alba. The sequence goes on from QYAM01000017.1 coordinate 328,018, forward strand.
AAAAATGAGCCAACAAAGATGGAACTGGCATGGCTAGTTGCAACTGAGCCAGCTCGGCTGCTCAGCACTATGCAAAGTACCGACAAGTACTTCAATCTGTTGAGGACCCTAGCCGACGAACTTCTCGCTTTGAAGCGTGACAAGGCATTGTTCGCACAGCTAAAGGGTTCATCATGTCTTCTTGGTTCTAAGGAGATTCCTAGTGAGAAGTCTAAGGCTAGGCCTTCCAAAGCAAAATTTGGGGAGGATGCAGGATATGAATCAGATCCCGACGTAGACAATCTTCCTATCAAGCAATATCAACTTGCTAGACCCGGGGAGATTGTTGTGAACAATGACTACATTGGCTATCGACTTTTCAAGCGTTCCCTGATCTGCGCTCCAGAAGAGGAAAAGCTCGAGGATTTCTATATTGCTCTTGGTGCGCAGCCACTCGGCAATCTCATTGAAGAAGATCTCAGTCTTGGGCGAGCAACAATAAAGCAAGAATCGGCTGCTGCCCTACGAAAACACGTCTTGGAGAGAAGCAAGTTGTTCTTACACGAGTACGGTCGGGACCAAGTCAAACATGACAGCCGCTGGCTTGAAAAGAATCTTTTGGTCACAGTAGTCTCAAATATCACTCTTCATCGATCTCTCAGAACGTATGGCCTCTCAGATTCAGAGAAGCGAGCAGTTGCCTGCATGAAAGACCGACAGAGAGGCTGGACGCTGTATGTCACGCCAGGTGAATTTAATTCATACCAGATCAGTCAGTCTTTGTGTAAGCTCTTACTCACTCGGCCTAGCCAAAGTGCTTTGATTACCTTCGAATCCTTTCTTACATTGAATCTGTACGACCTGCGAGCTCGCGGTTATAATGTAGACCGTATTTTGAGAGCGAAGGCTGCTGAAGCACGCATTGCGGAAGAGGAGCGGAAGAAACAGCTCGAGACTGAACAGCAGCAGATCAGAGAACGGGAACAACAATGGGAGCAACAACAAGTTATCCCAGCGGCGGCTCGTGAAGATCGCAAGAGCAAATCTTCAGAGCACCATATGCCTGGTGCATTTGATGATTCGCCAGATAATTCCCCAGAGCCGAAACCTAGGCAAAAGTCTGCTAGTCTTTTCTCTGGTCTCACTCGGCGTCTCGGTCTCAACAACGATACTGGCAGTCAAGTCCAAGAGCAATTACAAAACTTCTTGGGAGGAGGTAGCTCAAATCATCATCAAGAGCAAGAACAGCAACAGGATGGCCCTCCTAGCTACGACGAAGCAAACAAAAAGCCTGGCCAAGGAGGAAAGGACACTGAAAAGGTTTCCTCTCCCGCGGCTGTCCAACAAAACTTACTCAACGCCATCCAAAGCTCTCGAGCCCATGACTCCTCCGCTCTCTTCTCCCCACCCACCACTCAAAATATCAAGGAGCAAACTACATATTGTGACGCTACCCCCTCAACAAACATCAATTTTCTCGCCACCGCCAGCAACGAAACCCGTATCTTTGTCTCCAAAACTCTTTCATCGCCATCAGATTTCCTCTCCCAAAATGTCACAGCCTTAAACTCCTTTGCGGCTCTCCTCCACGAAGTCGGTGATGTATACAGTCTCCATCGAAAAGCTCTCCATATTTTCTACGACGAAGAAGGTGGTACAATTGCATTTAATAGTAATGGAAGTATCTTTTGTAATTTCCGATTTTTCAAACAATTGCATGAAGAGAAGGTGGGAGGGGGTGAAGGGAAAGTTGAAGCGGGAGCGTATTGGTGGATTGTTATTGCGCATGAGTTGGCGCATAATTTGGTCAAGGCACATAATTCGGAACATAGTTTTTATACGTATGCATTTCCCTTTGCAGTTGGAGTTGGAAAGGGTTTGGCTAATGAGTTTATAGGGAAATGTTGGTTGCTCATTATTTCCCAAAGATGATGGGAAAGGCGGCGGGGTATTTGTCGCAGGTGCAGAGACATGGGAGTAGACGAATCGAGGGTTCGAGCTCGAGTTCCGGGTCCAGATCTGGGGTGGGACAGAGGAGTTTATTGGATTAGATCAGCGTATAAAGCATTGCATTGAAGGTAAAAAAGAGAGAAGAGTGTGTACGTGTGTGAGAGAGAAAGGGTTTCGGGCGATTTGGACACACTAGATGGATTGAGTGATTGTATTCTAGACAGCAAGTGAGCGAGCGGGTTTTGGTGTATTGGTGTTTTTCTCTTACGATGCATTGCATAGCATAGCATAGACAGCGTGCATGGATGGTCTTTTAGGTAATCTTGGGGGATCACTGGTTAGGATGGGAGTAATAGACTGTGTTTCCTAATTTATTGTGTCTGTTTTTGTGGTGAACCTCTTGCCGCCCTCGCCTTATAACTTTCAAATCAACCCCTCTATCCATGAACGTATTACAACCTGTGTGAAACCTAAATCCATCCAGTCAAATATTAGCTAGTCAGCTTGTAAGCACCATAAAGGAGAATCGTAAGTTCGATTATATCATCCTTACTAATAGATTCTTTCTCACCTTCCCTCCAATACGTGTAACATATCACGTGGAACCTCGTATTTCATCCGTCTTACCTCAACAACCATCGTATACAAATCTCCCTAGAGCTCATCAGAAACCTCAAAGATGAAGGTATTAGTAGAACCTCATAACCCAAACTGGCTCCTCCTCTTTGCGAAAACCAAAGAATGTCTCCAAGAAATCCTAAAAGACGCTCCTTACATCTCGATCGAACATGTCGGAAGCACATCCGTCCCCGGACTTCCCTCCAAACCCGTTCTCGACATTGATATAGTCGCTACCCAAGCCCAACTCCCACTCGTTAGACAAAAATTGGTCCAAGCAGGCTACCACGACTGCGGAGAAATGGACGTACCCGGTCGCCACGCCTTCCGCCAACCAGGTCACGGAGACATGGCAACTTGGCGTCCTGAATGGACCCCCTCTCAAATCGTCAATATCAATGGAGAAATAGAGATTGAAATGAAGAGGAATACTTATGTTATGATTGAAGGATGTGAGGCATTGAAAAATCATCTGGATGTTAAGAGGGTTTTGATTGAGGATAGGGAGTTGAGAGAGGAGTATGGGAGGGTGAAAATGGAAATGGGGGAGAGGGAATGGGCTCACATTGGGGAGTATGGTAGGGCAAAAAATGGGGTTTTGATGAAGATTTTGGAAAAGGCGGGGGGGTGGGAAGGGGAGGAGTTGGAGGTTGTTAAGAGGTCTAATGATGGGAGCTGGAAGCCGGAAAAGGGGAGGGATTAGGGAGGGATGGTGTTGCTTGTGTTTGACTTTTAGATAGATTTCATTGGCGCAGAATTAGTTGGAATACCAAGGGCATGCGTAAAAGTGCTTCATGTCCTAGGCAATCAAAAGAAGGCTACGAGCTTGAAGGTTGAAAGATCAAATGAATCCCTCGAAACCGGGCTAGGTAGAGAAGAACTGTTGACACCGAGTTTCATTACATTAGTTATCGGAAGGCGAGAAGATAATTAGATGTCTAGTAGATGAATGGCATATAAATTTGTTTTATCTCCTTAATTAATAAAGTCATAGCCAATCAGGAAACTGACAGACAAGCACACTGTTGACTATTTCAAAAGGAATCATCGATTGTGTACAAAGTCTTCCCAAAAGCGCCCAAACGTTCCCTCAGTCTTATCTTACATGGTTATCTGGCGCTTTCGCTAGCCAAATTCTTGTCAAGTAGTTTCTCATTGTCACACTAGACTTCACAGGCTATCACTATAAGACCTGTTAGCTTTAACATAAATATAACTTCAGATTAAAAATCCAAATTTTAACTACCTAATTATACAGAGAATAAAACGTTGGTTATAAATAGCTCTTCACTGTGTATTTGAAAAAGAGTAGACCATTATAATAGAATGATAATATGAAATCAGCAGGGGATTTGCCTGCAGTCTAGATAATTGACTCCTACTAGTTGAAATATTCTTATTTTCGGAAAAGATGTCGTTGCTGATTATGTTCTTGTTGTTAAATATTTAAATTTGGTGATATTCGCTTACGCTTCTTCAACCCTCCTGTAAGATGTTAAACTATTATTGGCTCTCTTAACTATGCTCAAGTAGGCATGACGATGAGAGCGGTGACTGCATTTTTAACATGCTGTTTAGAATAAGAAGGTTAGGTCTCTTTTATACAACATTTTCACTTCTTTGAGAAAAGGGACCAAACGCACCGGAATATGACTCGGAAAACGAATGGCTAAATCGAAAGGTAGAAATATATAGTACTACTTCGCAGACCATTCGTGAAGCTAGAGAATTAGTAGGATGTTAGAGACCATATCGCCTTCTAGAGTTTAATTTCCGTATATGGACATTGACTTCTCGTTTGAGTTAATGTTTAGGCTTCCAGATTCAAGACGTCAAACATTTCTAGCTAGGAAGTCGAATATAAGGTTAGCGTTAGATATCGTCATACCTTCCAAGGGAAAGAAGTTCGAATCTTTCGGATTATTCTGTTATAAGAATAAAGCTTAAATTCGCTCACCCATCTCACTATCCTCTATAAAATCAAAAACTACACAACAACTCCCCCTTACTCACGATCATTCCCCAACTGCGAGAGTCAAGCGACATCTACAACCATCGTGGGTATTAACCGAACCCGCCAAATTGGAACTTAAGGTACTTAGGGTTCCGTCTAGCTCCCGGGGTTTAGGCTCTGGCTAGACTAATCGTGTACAGTGGCTATTGCTTCCTTGGAATTATATTATCATAAATACTATAGGAAAAAGAAAAGGATAGAAAAGTTTGACGATTATGAAATCGTGGATATTTCCATGCAATTAGGCATGACGTTGGAATGAATTTTAGACTACCAGGTTATTGTGTTTTCTCTTTTAGGATTTTTTGGATTTCACGATTAAGAGGATAGATTCTTAATCCCCTTTTTAAACCCTCGGTTATCTAATTGAATCCTGTGCTCAGGAAAACATGTAAATATTCCAGTGTAATATTTCCATGTTAAATCTGCTCCCTCCTTGTTGAATTAAACCCCGAACAGCACTCTTGATCTCGATTCTAGCCCATTCGACTTAATCCCCGACCTAGTTTAGTCCACGCTTGAAGCGAGATCTCTTTGAGCTAGAATTCAGCGGGTGATTTTAGACTCATTAGGAACTTTGAAGTGAAGAGTTACGCTTCAAACCAGGATTATAAAACTAGGATATTGATATTTAGATATTCCAAGTCCACCTGCCAAGAGGGAGGATATAAGAACTTAATTTTCCTAAAGCTACGCACGAAAGTTATGAAAATTAAGACTCTAACGGGTAGTGAACATCTATTAAGCTAACTAAACTAAACTAGCCTACTAACCGAAAAAATTAGATATCGTCACAACTGATTAACTACGACCCAACGGCGTCATTAATTTCAACTAGTCCATAGAATCTCTCATACGAAAATAATACACTAGAAACAAACTAACTAGAGGCCACAGTCTCCCGTTCCCATGTATATATCAATCCCCTCCTCCCCTCCTCCATCCTCTATCCTTTCTTCCACCACACACAAACAGCAGCCATCCTTCAAATACAAATTTATCCCACCACTTTCGCTAAACACACCTGCTAGCTCTATAGCAATTACTGAGAAACTATTCAGTATCTCCAAAACACACTTCAAACCTGGCTTTAGCTATTATCGGCTTCCTTAAATCGTAAGGTTAGATATAACGATACACCTGGCCTTAACATCAGAACCTTTACACCAACTGCCTAGTTACGTATAGGCGACTAGAAATCCTCGATCACTCGCTCTTTCTCCTTCAAATTTCGAAGATCGATATCCAAAAGCCCAGTTTGGGTTCTTCAAATATTAGAATCTCCAACTTTATCAATTAAATACTAAACCATTCAGATCTCAATATAGAGAATCAGCAATTATTCTTCCAGGAATTCGAATATACCAATATCCTACCTCAGCACTGAAATTTGAGGAAATTCAAATCCTAATATACAAAATCAAGAATTGTCCTTTACTCACCAACACCTTCAAAATGCCACAAAACCTGGACCCTGCTCCCTCTCAACTCCACCAAGGCCAACAACAAGAAGAGGAAGAAGAAGAACTAGAACAAATTGTCACCTCATCCTTCTCTTCTATAAACTACTATCAATGTCTCTCATCCCCTATACTCCAACCACAACGACAACCACAACATCAAAACAACCACAACCACAACCAGCAAAACCACCAGCAACCCCAACCCTTTCTCCCCCCACCCCCACAACCCCAACCACCTTTATACCCTTACCTTCTCTCCTCTACTTCACAAATCTACCAACTCACTCCCACAGGGTACACCCCTTCCCCTCTCCCAGCCGGAATATATACTATCATCGGAACCTCCCCCCAACTAAACCTCGTCATCCCCCCTCCACAACCTAACAACGCAATCCCCAACCCTTTCAACGCCATCCGATTCCGAGGTGAAGAACGCCTTTTAAATCATCCTATAGAGGGTGCGCATGTTGAAGAGTGGAATAATGGGTTAATTGGATATATTGGTTTAATTGAGTTATCTGAAGATCAAGATCAAGAAATAAGAAATCGGGGTTTCCGAGACCGAGGGAATACTATTGTTTTAAGAGATTGGAGAGTTCAAGGCCGAAATCGGAATGTTCGGAGAGATTGGGAGGTTGAATCACTGCGTTCTCCGGAATCGAATCTTAGTGTTGGGGGCTGGGAATTGGAACCGTTACCTTTTCCTTTTGGGGAAGAAGAGCAGCAACAGGAGGGGATAAATTCATCTACCTCTGTATTATCCCTACTGTCTCCCCCCGAATCGGATTTGGGAAATGGAGCAGAAGGGCAGCAGCAGGAGGAGGAGGAGGAGATATATCCGCCCTTGCCATCTGTATTTTTCCCTTTATGTCCTCCCGGACCAGATTTGGGAAATGCAGAAGAAAGCCACGACGTAGTGGAAATTCCAAAGGAATGTTTCATCTGCCGCGATGAATTTTCCATGGAGATAGAACATCCGGTTCTCTTACCTTGTAATCATATTTTCGGTTCTGTCTGTTTGAGACATTGGTTGGAAACTTCTGCACATCAGAACTGTCCGACTTGCAGACGGGAGTTAAGGTATACAGATTGCGGATGTCTTTATCCTTTTCGAGATCTGAGTTATTGGACGGAGGAAGGGGAGGTGAGGAGGGAGGTTGAGAAATGGGATTTTGAGACTTATGGTGCGAGGATGCCGGATTTGTGTGAGGAGCATGAGAATGTGAGGGAAGATAGACTGGGGAGGTATATAGAATTGATGGTTAGTGAGGGGGGAGTATCGGATTGGTTGGAGAATATGAGGTTTGCAGATGCGAATGGGGCTGAGGACGTTTTTGAAGAAGTTTATGAGGTATTGACGACGTATTTGTATCGGGTGGGGTTGAATGAGGAGATGGTTATTGAGGGGGTAGAGAGGAGGAGGGATATTAATTATGTGAGGAGGAGGGAGTTGAGGAGGCAGTTAGCGGGTGCCATTAGAAATGGGGGTTGGGAGGAGGCTTTGAGAAGAATTGTGGCTAGGAATAGGGCTGGGGATAGGACGGCTCTTGTGTGGATGATGAACCTTGCGAGTGCGGCTTTGTTGTAGGTTTCGCGCAGGGTAAGATCCTACCTGGGGTAAGCTTTATACCTTACTCTTAGTAACAATAAATTGTACACATTCAAATTGTGGTTTTTTCTTCTGTGATATGGACTCATATTCGAGACTATAGGTGTGGAGGTTGATATACTGGGAGTTCTCCATCATTAGCAAGAATTAAAGCTGTGACAAGAAACCAGGTGCATTGCACTCGGCATCGCGATAAAGGGGTATCTATACTCTACTTGTTAAAACATTGGCGCTCTGGTGGCCCTAGGGTCACCGATCTAGAGTTCTTCCCTGACGTCCATCCTGCGCATCCTCCTCCCCCTCATCGTCGCTGTCATCCTTGAATCCCTCCTCCAGATCCCGGCTAAGTCTTCTTTCACTATCGTCTCGTCCTCTCCGCTGGTCTAATGAAAGTGCTTCCCGTCTATTATCGTCTACCTCGTACAACTCCTCTCCTTCATCTTCGTCAAAGTCACTTCCTCCATCTTGCGTATTGACCGTGTATTGTCCTGTAAAATCCCGCCGCCACGAGGACGGCATTAACCAGCGCACGATCGCATCCTGTATGCGTTCTCGAATCGACGACGTATGTGTCGAGATAGTGTCTAACGGTAGGTATTGGCTGTATCGCCCGCGGTACCGCTTCCAGGTGGGCACTACAAGGTAGGATATAAGGAGGTAGAGGATGAGGGCGATTAGGGCGGGAATTATCAGCGCCTTTTAAGTGTTAGTTGCGCAGAGAACAATGGATCGAGGGGGTGAAGATCCATGCCTTCAACATGGCCAGAAAGCCCATTTTGGGCTCGTCGTCCTCGTTTCCTGGGGCGTTTGGAGCGGGATGGGGAATGTAGACGTCGCTCTCAGTAGAACGAGGCTGCCACGCGTTGGGCATTCAGGAACCCCGGCGAGACGGGCTGAAAGCTGGGAGGTGGCGAAGGGGAGGTGCGGTTCATGGGTGGTGTTGCGATGGCAGCTGGGCTCGATGTCAGGGCGCCAATCTGTCTGCGCTGCCAGATGGGTGTGGGTGAAGCAAGATTCGACGTCGTCGACAAATCGGTGCGGTGCTGAGGTTGGGGTTCCGCGCGGCTGTGCCAATGAAGTGCGAATGTGAATGCTGGGGCTGCACGCTCGCCATTGCATCAGGGGCCCGGGCGAGTGACGGCGCACGGCATCAGGGGAAAATACATGGAGACAGGATGGACGACACGCTTGCACGCTCTCTTGCACGCTCTCTTGCACGCTCGCTCTGCCCACCACCCCCTCTCTTTTACTCCCGTTCCTCATTCCCCCCCCCATCCCCGTCTCGTTCACGTCTCTCCTGCATAGTACCTTACAGTCTTGTTCGTACGCTTGCAGAACACTCTTTTGTCTCTTTGCAGTATCGTACCGTATCGTACCGTATCGTATCGCATCCATCGCCCGCCACTCCTCACTCCAGACGAGCACCACTCACCCTCGCCCAGGCCCTCCGCTAGGCATTGCCCTTCCTCGATCCTCCTGCTGTCACGCTGTCACGCTGTCACGCTACTGCGCTGCTACGGTCTGTGCCCGCCAGCGTTTGATGTGACGGCCGCCCCAGAGAAGAGCGTTTCAGTCTTTGCACACAGGAAACAGAACAGATCCCTTTCCTGAGAGGAGCCGGTGGCCGGGGAACCACTCTGCGACCGCGAGACCATCGATATCTCCGCATCCTCAACCGCCGCAGACCGTCATATTGCTGTACCATTGTGCCTCGGGCATTCCCCCAGACGCCTAGCTCCCGCCGCAAGACCCCCATTCCCCTTTCTCCCCTCATCCCCCCCCCAATTCGGCACCATTCACAGCCTCGCTGCAGGTGAAGCAAGTCCCTCCCCGTCGCAGACCCGAGAGCCTTCATGCTGACCGCCGTCTTAATGCAGCAGCCCACCAATAGCCCAGTCACGTCGCCTTGAAGATGCTCCCCAGACGTCAATGAGGCATAATGACCATAGGAACAACCTGAGACACCAGAACATCACCATCGAGGACTGGCGCGCTCCCTCCTGGCGCAGGAAGGACTCATTATATCGTGCAATAGTTGAAACGCCTAAGTCGAGGACTCCCAATTATGTCGGCGGCCGACAAGACGAGGACGTCGTCCGGGGGGAAATCGTTCTTTTCGAGGAGCAGCAAGAAGGACAAGAAAAATGTCACCGAAGAAGGTAGACAGGGAGGTGACGACAAATCTAGCGCAGGAGGATCCAGGTCCTCAAGACATCACAGAGACTCGTCGGTGGTATCGATAGAGGCGAGCACGCTGCTGCCATATTCGCCTGGAGCGGATCAAGGGCTGAGCATGATGGGCGCAGGATTAATTCCAACGATACCATACGATAGCGTAGCGGCAGACGACAAATCACCTATACCAGTAGACTATTTGCCAAGGCCTGATGGGCAGCCGATTCGAGTCCAGCCTCTTCCCCACCACTTGAACAAACCTGGGGGCGACTATCATCAATACCCGTCTTTCGACCCAGCATCCGTGACAAATGGCAGCTCTCATCCCACAGGCCCGCGGCCACCTCCCGGAGTCGGGAACGTCACAATGGCTTCAACTGGAAACAGAGCTGCACAATTGCAGCAATGGGGACCAAACAGGACGAGTGGAGCAAGCACACTAAATGGACATAATCCGAGGTATGACTCGTACTCGACAAATCAGTCTTCTTCGTATGGCAGAGGCTCGTACGACCAAGGAAGTGAGAATGGTAGTACGGAACGGTCGAGTGTATTTTCTTCAGGAAGCTCTTCGAAAACGGCTTTACCAGGTTCCAATTCTAATAGTTCATATGGTAGCACATTATCACCTACTCGAGACACGCACCGATTGACCAAATTCCCCCACTATCACGGATCTGCCATGAGCTCAACCTCTTCATTAGACCCAAATGTGGCTTTGAACAAGCCATCCGACGATCGAGTTATTGAAGAGCAATTTTTGGCGTTGATGCAGAAGCGAGGATGGCACAACCTACCAGACCAAGCGCGGCGTCAAATGATGGCATATGGGCCCGCAAAGAAATGGACTTTGATACACCAAGATCGATTGACCGAATGGCAAGGCGAACAGAAGCGAAAACAAAATGCCAGACAGACAGGGCAATATGGCCGGGAAATGGAGATGCTTGCCAATGCGGAGGAAGCTGGGAGTCCGGAATGGTTCGTGAGGAAAGTGATGGACAACAGCATTTCTCCAAAGCAATTGCAGAGTTTGGCTGTTAGCCTGAGAACTCAGCCAATCGGATGGGTGAAAACGTTTGTTGAATGTCAAGGTCAAGTTGCTCTCACAAATGTACTCCAGAAAATTAACCGGAGGCAAGCCCAGGGGCCGGCACCAGCCGAAGGAACGCATGGAGACAAGGATCTCGATCGAGAGTATGATATTGTTAAATGTCTAAAGGCGCTTATGAACAACAAATTTGGAGCCGATGATGCCTTGATCCACCAGCCGGTGATTGTAGCGTTGGCAAGTTGCTTAATATCTCCCAGACTGACCACGAGAAAACTTGTCAGCGAAGTCTTAACATTCTTGTGTCATTGGGGTAGTGGCCAGGGCCATCTCAAAGTTGTCCAAGCCTTGGACGGCGTTAAAACCCAACAACAAGAAAATGGCCGGTTTGATGCTTGGATGCGAGTGGTGGAAGTTACAGTCGATGGAAGAGGGAAGATGGGCTCCCTTGTTGGAGCCAGCGAGGAAGTCCGCAGCGGGGGTATTGGCATGGAGAACCTCCTGATGGAATACGTCGTCTCTACCTTGTTCCTCATCAATATGATTGTAGATGCTCCAGAGAAGGATTTGAAGCTTCGAATCCATATCCGAGCTCAATTTGCAGCATGTGGTATCAAGCGGATTTTGCAAAAGATGGAGGGCTTCCAGTATGACACGATTGATAAGCAACTCGAGCGGTACCGCACGAACGAGGCCATCGACTATGAAGACCTCCAGGAACGTGAGAATAGTAGTATGAAGGATGGCGTTGAAGCAGAAGTTCGGGACCTTACGAACCCTACTGAAATCGTGGAAGCTATCATGTCAAAAGTCTCAGGTAGTGACAGAACCAAGGGATACTTAGTTTCTGCCCTGCAACATCTCTTACTTATGCCAGAAGATGATGCTGAAGAGAGGTTGCGTATGTTCCAGCTTGTAGACTCTATGCTTAGCTATGTCGCAATGGACAGGAGGCTTCCTGACATGGATCTCAAACAAAGTCTAAACTTCACAGTCCAGAATCTGCTAGACAGACTTCACACAGATTCTGAGGCTCGTCAGGCTCTCGATGAAGCCGTTGAAGCTAGGCAAATCGCCGACTCGGCGATGGCTGAACGCGATGAGATGAAATCTCAGATCGAGCTTGGAGCAGATGGCTTAGTGGCTAAGTTGCAGAAACAGATTGAAGAGCAAGGTCAGATTATTGAAGTCCAAAGGCGGCAAGCGGACAACCTCAAAGCCGAAATTGAAAATCTACAGACAGTTCGTGCGAAGGAAGCTCAAAGGAATGAGCTCGAAACAAGAGAACTCTACCTCATGCTCCGAGATGCTCAAGACATTGCTGCATCAAATGCTGCTAAAGGTGGTGGTAGTGGTCTGGGAGAGACTGATCCTTCGCATATGAAAGGTATTCTTGACCGTGAAAAACTCATGGATCGTCTCGAAATGCAGATCGAGCGACAAAAGACCCAATATAAACTTGAGGGCCGGGTTTGGGGCGACGCTGCTGGTCCATCTGACAGGTTGCGGGCTCTTCGCGAAGAGATGGATGGAGGTGGACCGGGAGATGGTGGCGGTGCTCTACTTGGTACACCACCACGCGATTATGCCAATAGTATGCTCGGAACGGTCTCTCGCCATGCTAAGATTCCTAGGAAACCAGTGAACTCCCAGGAATTCGGCCAAGAACTGGAGCTCGAGGACGACGAAGATGGTACGGTTTATGAAAGACCTAAGATTGTCGAGCTTAGACGGCCTAAACAAGCACCTGGCTATCTGGATGAGATGAGCTCGAAAGTCAAGAAATATGATGCTAGTGAAGATGAAGATGATGATGGGGTCACAACAGGCCCATCACATCCAAGCCTTGAATCTAACTCACCCAGGACACCCACCGATGAAAGTCCATCAAAGGCAGAGACGGGGATTGAGACGACAGAAATACCCTCAGACGGGTTTAATGGTCCACCCCCGCCTCCCCCTCCTCCTATGCCTGGTCAAGCCCCTGGTTTCAATGGTCCACCTCCACCTCCTCCTCCGCCCCCGCCTCCGCCTCCACCCCCAATGCCTGGCATGGGCGGTCCACCTCCTCCACCACCCCCTCCCCCCCCTCCTATGCCTGGGGGAATGATGCCACCGCCACCTCCTCCGATGCCAGGAAAAATGTCTGGCAAATTCTTAGCCAGCCAACCATCTTACAACGCTGTTCCAACCCTTGGATTACTTGTTGCTCGTCCCAAGAAGAAACTAAAGGCCCTTCATTGGGAGAAAGTGGATACTCCTATGACTACTCATTGGGCTGCTCACGCTCCAACCCCTGCTGAGAAGGAAGAGAAGTACGCTGAACTCTCTCGAAAGGGTGTTCTTGATGAAGTCGAAAAACTCTTCCTAGCGAAAGAGATCAAGAAGATAGGGACAAAGTCAAAGAAAGAGGGCGCCAAAAAGCAGATCATCTCGAGTGACCTGATGAAAACCCTCCGTAAGTTTCTCCTTACTCGTGATACCCTATATGATGCTAACATATCTAGAAATTTCCATGGCAAAATTCTCCAGTTATGATGTCGAACACATTGTTCAAAAGATTATCCACTGTGATAAAGAAATTCTTGATAACCCAGTTGTCATGGACTTCTTGGAAAAAAACGACATGTGTAACGTACCAGAGAATACCGCCAAACTGATGGCCCCGTACAGCAAAGACTGGACAGGTCCGGATGCTAACAAAAGCAGCCGCGAGCAAGATCCTGAAGAACTTACACGCGAAGATCAAATTTATCTTCACACAGCATATGAACTTCATCACTACTGGAGATCGAGGATACGTGCGCTGTCTTTGACAAGGACTTTCGAGCAAGAGTACGACGAGATATCCTCAAAACTGAAGCAGGTCGTTGCTGTTTCTGAGTCGTTGCGTGACTCAGTATCGCTAATGAATGTTCTTGGTCTCATCCTCGATATCGGAAATTACATGAATGACTCAAACAAGCAAGCTAGCGGTTTCAAGCTGAGCTCTCTCGCACGTCTCGGTATGGTGAAGGATGACAAAAATGAGTCGACTTTTGCAGATCTCGTAGAACGTATTGTCCGAACTCAATACCCCGAATGGGAAGGCTTTATCGACGATATCACTGGTGTCGTTGGAGCCCAGAAGATCAATGTTGATCAACTATCCCTAGATGCCAAGAAGTACATCGATAATATCAAGAACATCCAGATGTCGTTGGATTCTGGAAACCTGAGCGACCCCAAGAAATTCCATCCCCAAGATCGTGTCAGTGTTGTCGTTCAGAGGTCGATGAAGGATGCTAGACGCAAAGCCGAGCAGACTCAACTCTACTTAGAAGAGATGATCCGAAGTTACGATGATATTATGGGTTTCTATGGTGAAGATCCTACCGATGAAAATTCCCGGAGAGAGTTCTTCGCTAAATTAGCTACGTTCGTAACTGAGTGGAAGAAGTCTAAGGAGAAGAACATTATGCTAGAAGCTCAACATAAACGAAACGAAGAATCCATGAGGCGGAAAAATCAACAATTCAAGCTCGGTTCATCCTCCGACGGCAGCAATCCATCTTCACCTGTCACTTCTGGTGCAATGGATTCCCTACTCGAGAAACTTCGCGCAGCTGCTCCTCAAGCAAGAGATCAACGCGATCGAAGACGAAGAGCACGTCTTCAGAATAAACACCAGGTTCGTGTTGCTTCTGGTCAGAAAATACCTGATCCAAATGAAATTCCAGAAGTCGAGGCTAGTTTAACTAGTCCTGCTTCTGTCGGTACCGAAGGCCTACTCAGTCCTATCATCGCTCTCCCTGAAGGAGGAGAGGAAGATGATGTAGCTAAACGTGCGGCGTTGCTGCTTCAGGGTATGAGAGGTTCTGATGGCGCGGAAGATACCGAGGCCAACGAAAGACGGGATAGTGCTAGGAGGTCAAGGAGGAGAGATAATGCTGATGAGGAAAGGAAAGCAAGGAGGATGAGGAGGAGGGAACAAGCTACTAGTACAGCGGAATCGGTCGGTACTGCTGATGCTGAGACCACACCTAAAGCGCCCGTACCGGCGCCGGTGGATATTAGTTTAAGTATAAGTGAGGCGGGGGAGAGTGAGAAAGTAACTACCCCGACCACGATTATTAGTCCACCGAGTCCCGAAAGGGGGGCCGAGGAGAGTCCGATTAAGTTGGATGGTTGAGAGGTCGTAGGAGTGAAGTTTTGGGTTGGTGGAGGAGCATTATAAGGAAGATAGAAGGGAAAAAAGCTGCCCTTTAATGTTTAGTGTGCGTGGCTGAGGTGTTGGGGCCTCTCTCTATATAAGTACCTAACTTTTTTTTTGTTGTGTTTTTGATTCAAGAAAGATTGAATCGAAAGGCGCCGGGGCTTGTACACAGTTTTCGTATATATTTGAAAGAGAGAGAAGAGGAGATTGTTGTATTATGAAGATAAAGATTAGCATCGAACTTGTGAGATGGTGCATAGCGCATAGGGGTTGGGATTTCATTTTCGGGTTTGGGGGAACATCTTCCTTTTTCCCTTTCTTTTTGGTGTATGATTGAGGGAGGGGATTAGGTATTGAGGAAATGATGAAGGGATGGATGGAAAGGATGTATATGGATGGATGGATGGATGGATGGATGGGATTAGAGGAAAGGAATGAAATGGGAAGGAAAGAAGAGGGT
The DNA here is from genome assembly GCA_003988965.1 of Neobulgaria alba. Lineage (NCBI taxonomy): Eukaryota > Fungi > Ascomycota > Leotiomycetes > Helotiales > Gelatinodiscaceae > Neobulgaria > Neobulgaria alba. The sequence goes on from QYAM01000017.1 coordinate 343,532, forward strand.
AGATCGTTAGGTGGATAGAAGAACATAGGTTCTGTGGGAATGAAGATTTTCTTGGAAAATTCCTTCCTTTGTTTTTTTTCTGTTTATTTGGTTGTGTTTTTGATTGTGAGTGAAGTGTATATATGTGTATATGTGTGTGTGAGGTGTAAGATCTTGCTGAGTGGGGTGTTAGCTGTTTGCTTGCTTACATGAGAGAGTGAAGGGCTTGTGTAATGGTCAAGCTCATATTTTTACTTGAGGATTGGTTGGGTGGTTCTTGAAGTAAGATTATGATCAGTCTACGAAATTGGCGAGGATTCGTAGGCTTTATTAATTGTAGATGAGGTAGACTGATGATTTTCTAATTTTTAGCAAGAGAGTTTCTCTATCTAACTAAAAGAAATTTCTGGATTAGTGCCTAGGCGCCTTTAAGATTAAGGTAAATAGTATAATGGCTTTCCAAGATGGTATATAGAACGTGGGGGCTACATGGTAGATATGAGAGGAATATTGGATTATTAGGCATGGTTTTTTTTGGGCCCTACTAGTGGGACTTTGAAGCTGGCATAGTTTTGTGTTTTTTTTGGGGTGGGGGGTGTGGAATTGGGGTTCTTAAATATGAGGGTATTAGTATGTGTTCCGAGATGGGTTGGGGTTACTTTTTGAAGTGGATAATATATGGGTGCTATAAGGCTAGATTGTTCATAACGTGACTTAAGGTGATTTTTTAACACTCCCTAGATTAGTGGTAAATGATTGAGGAGTTGGATATGGAGGGTTAGGTGGAGGAGCCGAAGGAAGGGGCTCAGTTATATGGGTTGTTTTTTGTTTGGGTCATTCGTGAATTCACCTCTCTTACGTATAAGGTAGGGAAGGAAGATAAGCAAGTGATTGGGATTAAGTTTCGGAAAAGCTGCGTTAGCTTAGGAATTAAGACTTATTCATAAAGATACATAGATAAAGAAGAGATCATTTCCTTGAAGTGAAAGTAGGACTAAATTATCTTTTAGAGGGGGGTATTAGAGTTTTAAGGGAATTTGTGGGCTTGGAAAGACGAAGAGAATATAAACTAGATAGGGGTCAATGATTGCATAGAGACTTTCATTAGCTGACTATACGAGCTCTATTTCCATCTTCAGAACGCTTCTATATTCTAGTTGCGCCTCGTCGCTGCATGAGAGCATCCATCTCATTCAATACTCGCCAAGAAACGAATCTCTACAGCCTATAGTAAACTCTAAAAGAGAATTCGCAGTTTAACAAATCGGTGAATTTCCAACCCTTTCTACCCCAGTCAAATCTAATTTTAGTAACGCCTAGATGAATGAGTTTCACCCGTTCACCTGCTTCCTCCTAAGTTGGCCTGGCAACGGTGAGCTTACTCACTGGATACATCTTGAGAACTAAGAGAAGAGGATGTGCTTGGTGCCGGAGTTTGGCCGTCGGATAATCTGTATATGAAAAGGGGAACAAGCAATGAGGATGGAGTTGCCAGCCGTGCCAACAGCATCAAAGATGGCCCTTTTAGAGTATATTAGAAAAAGAGGGTGGAGGAAGATAGGTTTTTAGGAGATCGGGAAATCGCCGAGGCGGCACCCGACTTGAGCTGTAGCAGCAATTGTTCGGTGGTTGTCAGCACGTACGGTCCGGTCGACTTTTAAGTAGACTTCGAGCATATGGCACCTCCTAATTACATCTAACCTCGACCTCCGACTCGACCTCCAACTTGACCTCGACCTCGACGAGCGTAGTGGCTTTTAGGAGCGCATACAACCAATTTGGACCAAGTTGACTTCATCAGCTTGAGCTGCGATACGAACACTTCCTTCGACTGTCTTCGAATCTTCTTGGACAACCAGAGCTTCCTCTTACCCTTCTTCTAACATACGTCGCATAAATACCCTGAGCTTTTGGCTTTGTCTTGAACTCTAGGCTCCTTTGGATACCTACCCACTGGTCCTTCATTAATATGAAGCGAGATGCCTGTATATGAAGATATCAGATCTCCAATCAAGTTCATACTCCGCCGAGATGGACAAATCATCGCCGAATATTCTTACACTGGAAGGAGGGGGGAGCTTAATCAGAATCTCCTCAGAAGATGGTTCCTTGCTGGCGTCGGAGACGAATACCAAATTGAAGTTATCCTGATGGCTGGATTTCAATTTGAGTATATTGACAGTGTTCAGTGCATATTTCGCCATGATTCGGAGGATAGGAGCAAGTCCTGGGAAGACAGACTTCTCTTCTGCTGCCCACCAGAAAACAGAAATGGCGTGCTGACAGAAGATTTCCAAAAATGTGTTGATAAGAAAGCATTAGATGGTGGAGGTTAGTTACAGCCCATCCTTGGCGAAAGAGGAAGTTCTAACGGTCCCAGTTCCTAGTGACTGGCATCCTGCTATCGACACAGGGTGCTTTGGAGTTCTCACAATCGAGGTCAATGAGGTATTCCACGGTAGCGAAGGTATCATCCAGCACCTAGTGACATGCGAATATTTCTCCGTTCTAAACCTATGTACGAGAATCTTATCCCTTCCCTTCTATAAGGTATCTACTGACGATTTCAAAGGGACTTTGGAGAAGCACTCTATTATTGAAGATCCAGTACCGGTCCACAACCACCCCTCAAACGATCTGACTACTTTCGAACTACTACTAGCTTTGGGACAGGTGCAATGGGAGTACTATGCAATCTATCCAGATAAAGGCCTTTCTATGGCATATCCACCACCCCAATATGGAAAATTGAGTCCCAATGCTGCTGAGCAACAAGATGCAATAGAACTCTTCGATACTTGGAAATTTGAGCAGATTAACAGAATCCCAGCTGAATTTGGAGAGTTCTTGTATAACACCTTTCGTGTATGTATTATTCTATTAGGTAGACCTCGAGTTATGCTAAATAATCTTTTAGCACGCCACTAGGGGTTTCAAATTTCTCCACTGCAAGTGGAAACTTAGACACCGACTTGGTCTTGCCTACATCTCTGGCGTCGACGAGGCGACTCGTGACATAGCCACTTTCTGGCTTACTGAATATAGGAGACGAGCGTGGGTGGACACAATACGAGGAGATGTAGTTACACGGAACACTTTTAGAAGGATACTAGATGTTAATGAGGTATCGAATATGGTTGAGGAATTATCATATGAATGGGAAGGAGAACCAGACCAGAAAGGTCCTTTCCAGAATTCTGCTCGCATGGCTAGGAGACTTGGAGTTATTCTTGCTTATGATGCATGGATTGGGGTTCTGAAATCTACTCCATATACAAAGGCCTGGGAGTATCTCGCGCCCTAAAAGGAGAGCTGTTGTAGATAGTGGGACTGGTGGGGGTATAATTGGGGTGTGCTACTCAAGGAGACTAAACGCTGTTCGATCTTATTTTGTCTAGAGGGCATGACGAGAGATGGTTTATTGCATGATGGAGATTCGAGGAATTTCTAGATAGTGGGAGGGCGTGGTTATGTAACACAGCTTTGTCTGGAGTTTCTTTCATGAAAATATCTTACTACCATCTTTTCCACATTGTTATAGTGATTTATGCTTAAAGAAGCTTAGGTATCTTTACTGAGTAATCTTGGTTTGTAGAAGTCAAATTCTTCCTCTCATAAATGAGGGTGGTTGCCTTCGAATTGTCTAGATGAAGCCTCTGTACCTCGATCGACGAAAATCTGCCTCCTTTGTTTCTCAAGTCAAGAGGCTGCAAGAAATTCCAGCTCCGAGAGTTATAAACTCTGAAAAACATGCTTCAATACTATTTTCTGAACCATGTTAGTTTCATAGGGAATTACTTTTAAGTCTAAAGCTATGAAATGAATGATAGCACGAAGTTTCTCTCAAGCAGCACAGATAGGAGGAAAAAATACGTATGAGAGCTCACAGTGGATGATCTATAATTAAAATATTTACAAATTATAAGATTACCAAGGGCATTTGACCTGGGCGTTGGGATTTTCTCGAAGTGGAGGGCGGGAAACTAAAGCTTAGCTTCTATTGACGATTTTTACTCGAGAGAAATTAAAAATTGGGCCGCTAGGTTTTGACGAACATGTGTTGTGAGCTACATAATGTTTATATCTATAATATCTCGGACACCAGTTGAGAAATATAGAAGTCGTGTGAGAACGCATAGTACCTTCATCAATATTCAACATACGTTTAAGTGCTTTACCATGGCTTTGTGAAGACTTCCCGAAAATTCTATGACTTATAAAGACACCTCTACGTACTTTCAAATTCTAGAAGCTGAAGAGTGAGCAAGATTTATTTCGCGACTAGTTAGTGCTTGATATTAGGTTGCCTAAGCATGCATCTATCAATATTAGGGGTGTGTCTATTGTTTCTAACTTTAGCCGCTAACCGAACTTCGGCATCTCAACTCCTCAGTACATTTTACCCATAATAAGGATGTATGCAAGGCACTCAAACAATTCGTGTGTGATAGAGATGCATATCGGCATATATCTTCCACGGTAAGTATCTAAAGATTCTTTATCGCTCAATCTGTTCTCCTCCTCTTACCAAGGCACCCCCACAACGGGCCACCCCACAATGGCTACAGAAACCCGCGGAGAAGTAAAGCAGCTTGTTCTAGGCTACAATGGTGTACATCCTTTCTCCAAAGTCGATATTACGGACCGTACTAGCGTGCAACTGCTCCTCGAGACCCTACTCGATCCCCTCGAACCATACTTCTCTCCATTGAAAGCTAGAGTTAGAGTCCCTGGCGGAACAGCAGTCAGGTTTGATAATACAGCTGCAGAAATCGAGGGAATATGTAGACCTATGTGGGCATTAGCTGCATTGCTCGCGGGAGGTGGAGAGTATAGAGGAACACAATGGTGGATTGATGGGCTAAAGGCAGGAACTAATCCGGAGAGCCCAGAGTATTGGGGTGATCCTCGGGACAATGATCAGCGAATGGTGGAGATGTGCCCTTTGGGGTTTACTCTCGCCGTTGCTCCTGTTTTCTGGGACTCGCTTTCAGAGATGGAGCGTACTAACGTGGAAGCATGGCTCGGAAATAGTATTAATGAGAAGAAGTCGGTATTATGGGGGTCTCCTGTTGGTGAAAATGCTGACCAGATACAGTATGCCAAATACAAATTGGCTCTGGTTCAGAGTCTTTGCAAACCTGGGATTAAAGAAGAATGGTGGGAAGTACTCCCAGGAAAAGATCGAACAAGATATCATCCACCTCAACTCGTTCTTCCGTGGAGCCGGTTGGTCAAATGACGGACCAGTTGGTGTCTGGCAACAAGATTATTACAGCGGAAGCTTTGCTATTCAGTTTCTCCAACTTCTTTACGCAAAGGTTGCGGGAGATGATGATCCTGCAAAAGCAGCTGAGTTCAAGAAGAGGGCTCAAGATTATGCTTTGGACTTCATCCATTATTTCGATGAGGAAGGTCGTGCTACACCTTTTGGACGAAGTGTGGGATATCGATTTGCTATGGCGTCGTTCTGGGGAGCGTGTGCGTATGCTGATATTGATCTTCCAGCTCCATTGACGTGGGGCATTGTCAAAGGACTTCTCCTGAGAAATCTTCGATGGTGGCAAACCCAAGGACAGATCTGGAGCACAACAGGAACTTTAACTATTGGATATTCATTCCCAAATATGTACATGGCCGAGAACTATAACTCTCCTCAAAGTCCTATGTGGGCATGCCTCACCTTCATTTGTTTAGCAGTGCCAAAGGACCATCCTTTCTGGACGTCGAAAGAAGAACCATATCCATCAGACCTCCTACCCAAGATCAAGGCATTGCCACATCCAGGGCATATTATTAGCTATCTTGGGGGGCATCGCTTTATTCTCTCATCTGGTCAAGCTTGTAGCTATCCAATGAAAGGGACACACGCCAAGTACGGTTCTTTTGCATATAGCAGTGAGTATGGTTACTCTGTGCCTACAGGGTGTTTTACTCTTGAGCAATACGCACTTGCATCTCAGCTTGGCCTATCAGACGATGGCGGGGAAGTTTGGAAGACTCGTCGCCTGTGTGAAGAAGCTGTCATTGAGGCTCATGAGAAATCACCAGTTTTGAAATCTATCTGGAAGCCTTTCCCAGACGTTAAAATCAAGACCTACCTCCTCCCTCCGGTGGAAGAAACACCGAATTGGCATTTGCGAATACATAAAATCGAAGCTGGGCGTGAAGTCATAACTGCCGACGGAGCATTTGCTATCTGCAACGAGCGCAAAGTCGACAGGCGGTATTTAGATCTCTATGACACCGAAAAGAACGAGGGGACAATACCCAAGATAATCGGCAACTACGATACTAATACGCCTGAGGGTATAGTACCTGGCTCTATTGGGGCCTACGCGGTATCAAAAGGCTGTGTTGGTATCGTTGCACTCGAAGCAAGCAGTGAAAGGATTGCAATGCATGTCAACGCCGACCCGAATTCAAACTTGGTGGAAAGCAGAACTATTATTCCGACTCTGCAGCATACATTGAGAAAGGGGAAGACCTCCTGGTATGTTACAGCCATCTATGCGAAACCCCCTGGGGCAAACGTGCTTCCGACAAGTTATCTGGAGGGCTGGATAAGAAAGCCGATACTGCCGAAATGGCTCCATGATGAGATATATACGCCATAGGTATCTCGTGTTATGGTCTCCTAGATCGGAGGAGTTGATATTGGAAGGTGGATAAGATCTTGATTACACCATTTGCCATTTTGCGATACAGAATAATTGTTTGCTCGTTTTGGCTTCATATTGCGCCTTTTGCTCGCGAGTCCTGGATTTCCGGAGTATCTGATCCGGAGGCCCACTTTCGAGAGCTCCAGAAAAGTTACACCTTCAGCCCGAAGTTTCGCGGCAGCATGAGACACCCTTCCTTCCAAATTACCAAAGCCTTCTTGTATAACCTTTGGATATAATCTTTTTGTTACTTAGTATCAATGTTCCTAGAAGAACACTGTAGATCAGCTCCTTGAAGTCTTGGAACAACAAGGTTTTAAACTCAAGAAGTATCCAGGCATCTACGAACTTCGAGCTTTCAGTGTGCAAGTTAGAGTAACATATTCTGAGTTACACTAAAGAGAAATAAAGGGAACTAAAATGGCGAAGACATGGTGCAGGTAATCACCTCAGCTTACCCTCTGCCTTAGGCAACAATCGTCATTTCTTCAGAGTACTTTCTATCTTCAAACCTCTGACATGCTGCACACTACATGCTACACGCTACATGCCCTCCAAATTTGACAATAACATCTTCTTCTGCTCACTCCGGCTCTGGCTCCTCATCACACCCTGACACCCTCCTGCGGCTGTTTAGTCGTATGACTATTCAGTTTGATTTGGCCAAGTAGGAGCAGTATAATAGACGTGTATTGATTCGAGGAATTCGTCCTAACTTCTTGTATAATAAGGCAATCTATATTCATTTCTAACTTATATGAAAACATACTATGTAACTCTAGCCGGGTCAAAAGGGGGTCAAAACAGTCATCTAGGAAGCCAAAACATAACCCCTACTTGGATGCTCAGGTAAAAGCGGCTGCTGTTCACGTCTGAAGACTAAAACGGAACAAGCGAAAAAAGTTGAGTCTTACTTATCTGGAAGTCAACTGTACACTTCGTTAAGCCTAATACCTATTTTGTAGCATTCAAAAAGGAACCCCCATCTCTTTAATTAGATTCCAGACCACTCTATTTTGTTTCGATCGATTTTCTGATTAGAACGAAGTAGATACTAGTATTCTCGTAGGCATGGATAGAGCACTTGACATCGACGGAAACGCCTGGGTATTCACCCAACAGCATTCTTGCCTTCGTATCCTTTGTGCTGATGGAGGATGGATTGACACTAGCATGATATTTCTCTATAATGATATAAGACCCTAGTCCCCCCTTAGAGTTCAAAATAAAACGGAGAGAAATTCAATCTAACAGAAATAAGAGTTCTAATGCTATAGCTATTCAAAATTACTATATCGCTACCTTTTCTTATGAGATTCGAACGCAGTGTCCCGTCAATAATAGTTTTACTAAGGGTCAGCTTTCTAACTTGAACAATTTCAATGTTATCGCTCATGGCCTGAGAAGAGTTGATGGGACATGGGAGATGTGCTAGATGTTTAGCGGTTATCGTATTTGGGGAGAACGGCTAGTAGCGGCACACGAATTTACCCTTCTTTGCTTTGGATTCTATTATCAGGGAGTATTCTTTCTCAAGAATAATAGACCATTTCGAGAGACAGGGACCTATGTTGCGTTTTTAATCCAGAAACTGTGAGAGAACTCCCAGACTTTACATCTTTTTTAGTTGCATGTACTACACGAGGCTTTAAATCGAAGTCTTACGTCAGAATCTATACGCTACTTAGCTTGTAAAGTGATATCTTATATTGCTTTGAAAATCATCCACCATTCGTGGTCCTGGGTGGTGTCGAATGTTGGCCATTGAACCCAGTCTCTTCGACAGGCTAGATCGATACTCCCGAGGAACTCTTGAGACATCGGCTAATGAAGATAAACCCCAAACTACCGGCTCGTGGTAATAAATTTCGCACCTACCAACACATAGAGGCGACATCTGAACTCACATTCTCGAGACATTCAGCGGGGGTGTAAATCTTGGCCATGGGGTAAAGTTCGGATTCGTTGAAAATCATCATTGCAAATGCCTTTCTACGCGCAAGTGTACCTCACCTGGCGGAGACTGGGGATAAGCCCTCAATGTGGTAAGCGTATAAGAAACCTCAGCCACACACCTTCAAACATGCCTTGCCAAGAGTCACTGCAAAAGCCAAGCTCGCCGGATTAAACCAAGGACAGTCTTTTTTCCACATATCAGAACTTTTCTCTAGCACATCAGTTCCTTGCTTTAAGAGAAGATCCTATCGAACAAGAATGTCTGCTACAACGCGCACCGGCAAGCCGACCATTTGTCATAAAACTGGTTCCCATAATACACAGAAACACCGGAGCTTTAACATCCCCTGCGCAATTGCTCATTTCGGCCGTTGACGACACACCGTCATTGCAAGCGAACTCACTGCGCTTCACTCTTTTTGTGCTGATAGACAAGTCCAGCTAGTACTTTTACCGTTTATCCAATTGCAAGGGCTCCAACGCCCTATTAAACGCATTCTTACCTACCTGAGTCTACAAGCCCTCTGACTATTCATACCCACATCCAAGCTGCATTTCGGATCCTATGACCCTCTAGAAGGCTATTTACTTGGCTCCGAAAATCCAGATTTGGACCGCTAGGGTTGTTCGCGAGAAAGTAATCCAGGCTGCGGGGAAAGTTTCCTGGGCCCCCTTGTCCAACACCCCTCGGTTCGAATAGCTGTTAGACCGACTAGATAATTATCACGAGAACGGTGCATATGCATAGATTAAATGCGATATCGTTGGACAATGATGTATCTCAGCTGCTTTTATCCGTAGAACCTGGGAGATATTACACCTCCGAATTCGATCTGCAGCCTTTGGTCCAGATCACATTGTTTGGGAAGAATCCCATATCTCAGGGTATCGGATAAGGACAGCCTGTAATCGGAAGTTCTGTCGTTTTCAGTTTCTAGATTCTTGCTTTCTTCTTCCTTTGGAAACAGCGTTTGCAACGAGCGATTTATACTCACCAGTAGCAAACCGACATCATGGGTTTATTGCAGAGAGTTGTGAGGAATGATGCTATGAAGAAGTTAGTGCTCACTCCAGTGCTTCCACATTGCCCATTTTAACGAAGGATGTAGGGATCCAGTTGAGATATATGGTAGTTCTCTATCAAAAGATTCTGCAGCAATACTGACGCTTGGAAAGGATGGCGAGTGTTTGCTCTAGGTATGTGTTGCAAGACATCAATTCAACCATAACCCTTGGGCCTGGATCTCAGCTGCATGAATTATTAAGATTTCATGAACTTGATGCTAACTTATTCTCTAGCTTGTTCGGGTAAATGAGATGTTCTGTCTGCGATCTCTCAAAGCTTTGGCTAACACTAAGAAGCATGTTTCGGAGGAATGTTGTTTGGATGGGGTGGGTTTCTTGAAATCTAGGGAACTGTACAAATATTGACTTGCACATAGATATCGGATCTATTGGGGGCATTATTGTTATGGAAGCTTTCATAAAGTACTAGCTAGCCCCCTTTCTCGCAGGAGAGCAAAACACTGACTAAAAGTTAGATCCTACGGTATCACGGCAGCATCTACTGCAACTCTGACTAGCAACAGCAAGTCAACTCCGAACGATGGCACTAACTCTATCTAATTTGAAGTAGTTGTCAGCACTTTACAAGCAGGTTGCTTTTTTGGTTCTTTGATATCATATTATATTGCAGATAGGTGGGGAAGAAGAGTAGGATACTTCTAAGAGTGATTTATAGACCTCGATACTAAGGTAATTTTAGCCGGCACTTCTTATTGCTTCTGCAATCACTATCGTAGGAATTATCATCCAGAGCACATCTGCTGGTCAAATGTGAGTCTTTTTACTGGACTATTGGAGGCATACCCTGAAATCTGACTTGATAGATCCGCACTTTATGTTGGCCGACTGATTGCAGGTCTTGGGGTTGGCGCAGCGAGTATGCTCACACCGCTATATGTAAGTATTATCTTGAAATTTTCATATCAATGCTGATTGAGATAAGGTCAGTGAAAATGCACCGAGAGCCATCCGAGGTGGTCTCACTGGTCTTTACCAATTATTTATTGCAACTGGTAAGCCTACTAAGCCTAGTCTAATAGCTACATACTCATACCATTTTCTAGGTGTGATGCTCAGTTTTTGGGTCAATTATGTATACTATAGCACCCTGAAAACCCTCATGACCTAATTTCCCACGATATCACGAGGTATTCAGCCGTATTTGGATAGTCCTAACATGCAGTCTAGGGAACACACAAAAATCTCAAGCCAATGATAACAAACAATGCTACATGGCAAATCCCTCTCGCATTACAAGGCCTACCAGCTGTCTGCCTTTTTGTTGGTATAGCTTTCTGCAATGAGTCTCCTCGTTGGTTAGCAAGACAAGGTTATTGGAATAAAGCACAAGATGTGTTATCTCAAGTTACCAAGTTAGAGATAGGAATCAAGACATAGCAAACGGAGTAGTTACTAATGATCAATAGTTTACCACCAGGTCATCTATATGTGAAGGAAGAGTTGGATGAGGTAATTTCTCCACCCTCTAAAGCAAGAAATGGCTAATATGATATAGATGCGGCAACAACTTGAGAATGAGGTTTCAATCTAACTAATATCAAGACCAGAGCAGTAGTTGACATTTTCCAGAGATTAATCATTGGCGGGGCAACTTTCATGGACCTCCAACGGGAGATGTGGACGATCAAGGGAAATAGAAACAGGGCTTTAATCTCAATTGGCCTGATGGTTTGTCAACAAGTAAGTTGGCTCCAACTCTACATCTGATTATGTCTTCACCAACAAGACCTGACACTCCGCAGATGACGGGAACGTAGGAACCTCTCCAACACCCCATAACGCTACTTCCTATCAAATTAACATATTACAGAAATGCCATCAATTACTATGCTCCTACAATCTTCCTCAACCTTGGCATTCCAGTAAATTCTCTTTTCCCACTTTCTCCAAGGAGCAAAAATCTAACAACAAACAGAGCTCTAACACAGGTCTCTTCGCAACAGGTATCTACGGCGTAGTTAAAATGGTAACATGCGCCACCTTCCTCCTCTTCGCAGCCGACTCCCTCGGTCGTCGTAAGTTTTCCCTTTCTCCTTGACTTCTCCAACTCATTCATAAACCTAACACACAATCTCCAGGTCGGTCCCTCCTCTGGACCTCAATAGCCCAAGGTATCGCTATGTTCATAATAGGCTTCTACGTCCGATTCTTCCCCCCAATAAAAGGCGAACCCATTCCCCCCTTCGGCTACGTAGCCCTAACCTGTATCTTTCTCTTCGCGGCTTTCTTCCAATTCGGTTGGGGACCATGTTGTTGGATCATCGTTTCAGAGATTCCAACTGCAAGACTAAGAGCAATGAATGTAGCTCTTGCCGCTGCTACACAATGGTTATTTAATTTCGTCGTTGCACAAGCTGTTCCTCATATGCTTGTTACAATGGGGAGGAAGGGGTATGGAACGTATTTCTGTTTTGGAAGTTTTTGCTTCGCTATGTTTGCATTTGTTTGGCTCTTGGTGCCGGAGACGAAGGGAATGAGTTTGGAGAGGATGGATGATTTGTGAGCCTTTCTCTCTGTTCTTAGTTATGGGAGGGGATAGTAGGGCTTGGAGGGTTGCTGACAAGATTTAGGTTTGGTATTACTGAGCTTGCGAAACAACAGGGAGATGAGGAGTCTGCTCAAGGAGATCGAAAGGTTAATATCGCAGATAGATTAACTACCCCGACAGGAACTCCTCCTCCTACGGTTAAAGATAAGGAGCTTGAAATTTAGGTGGGTGGATACTGGTCCAAGTGTTAAGTGAAGGTGGAATTTAAGTCGCTTGTGAAATTGTTCTACCTGTTAGTAAGGAGGGATCAAACGGGCGTACAAATGAAGTAATTTAGTCTTATTGGCGTCTAAGAAATAGAGTCACGCTCGTTACAGTGGCTTCAGGCGGTATTTTTCGAAGATAATGACGTATTTCCTATCTCAAGGAACTACATATTTCCGTACTCTCGGTGACAATTCAAATCTCCCAGTATAACCCCCCTCCCTCCCCGCCTCTCTCTCTTGTTTAGCATTCGCCATAACAACTTCCCCCACCCTAGCTAAAGTTCTACTCCCATTAAGCCAAACTTCCACCCTGTTAAATAAGGCGTCCTTCTACCTCGGCTCGGAAAATATGATAGATTGTAACGCATTCCTTAGTTCTTTCATCTAAATATTTGATTTATTTTTGTAAGGACGCTACAATATTTATGAAGAAGTACTATTACTAGAATTAGCTTAGTAAGTTCGGACTATAATTCGTACTCACTTTACTGATTTTACTCAAATTGATCGAGTAGATCTTGAAACGTCAGGAGGATGAATCTCTATCTTGCACTAAAAGATAGTCGAACCGAAAAATAACAAATCTGAGAAGGATATTTCTAAATATTCTCCTCGACTTCTAATCTGCTATTTATGTAAATCATACAGACCAGCAATTATACCCCTACTAAATGTTTGACAATGGGTAATCGAACGAATGACTTAAATGAACGAGACATGATTGATTTTCTCCGTGACAAATTTGTATGAAAGAATGAACTGATCTGCTTTCGACTCGTCGGATGCACCGGATACAGGCAATAATCAATATGCTCAGCACTAAACTCAAATTCTAACTCCTATCACCAAATACCTCCCCTTCTATCGCCTTACTTTCCACCCCCGTCCCCCGCCTTCAAAGAAGCAACCTCTCTAATCCTCTTCCAGACCTCCCCAGCATCATACCAAACTTGCGACCTCTCCACCACCCCCTCTTTCTCCCCCTCCCCCTCCTCATCCCTCAAAGTATAAACATGGAAAGCAGGAACTTCGAAAACCTCCTTTTTAGGGTCATTCTTAACAGTATAAACAACCAAACACTCTACAAATAATTTATTCCCAACGACGTCGACGTTAAGGACATTATGCTTTGTTGAGGAAAGAGGTGCCCATGCTGGTCCAAAAATCTAGGTTATGGTGTTAGTGGGGAGGGAGGGAGGGAAACGGAGGTGAGGGCTAGTAGGGGGGTAGGGGGTTATACTTTGAGAATCGTTTCTAATCCAGTTACGGAGCGTCCATTGGTTGCTATTAATGTTGCATTTTTGGAATAGTATTCCGGGAAATTGGTGGTTGTTAGAGAATCATTTGTTGAATGAAGAAACTATATTTCAGGTTAATGAAAGAAATCGAGGGATCTGGGGAAATATATATCGCTTGAGAAACTGGAGGTGCACTGAGACGGATATAGTACATACCTCTTTTACCCATTCTAAAATTTCTTCTTTAGGACGGTTTTGAAGAAGCGTCATCTTATGTTAGTTAATGAAGAATCAACGTAAAAGAATCTAATGTGGCTGGACCACAAATCAGGGCAGGCGCTCTATATGCATTCTAAGAATCACATCACGTGGGTCAGCATAATTAACCGAAGTCGAGATGATTGGATGATTGGATGATTTGCGATTTGAAATATTATTCAAATCATGCTAGGCTCATCAGTAGCGTATACACCACACTAGTGATACTTACCAATTGAGGCCGGCCAATCGAAGTTCGCTTCATTTTCACGCCTCAAATCAGCACATTATCGAGGAGTTTACTTCAGGTATTGATCTCAAAGGGGATTCGAATTTAGGATGTTCTCAGATTGAAATTTATGCTCCAGAAACTTTGTTTTCCTACACTATCCCATCAACAACCAATGTTGAATTTTGGTATCCCGTCATACAATGCTTTTATGCCAACAAAAGAAAATTCGTTGTATCATCATAACTCAACAACTAGCAAATATTCCCATCACTTTCTTGGTGCTTTGGCGAAGTTATCAATATAAGCTGCGAGCTTCTCGGCTCCTTCCAGAGAGATTGAATTGTAATTGCTTGCTCGGATGCCTCCGACACTTCGGTGGCCTTTCAGCCCTGTGAGACCTTGCTCGGTGGCTTGCTTGAGGAACAGCTTTTCTGAGCTGTCGACTCCGCTTTCGAGCTAATTCATATGTTAGCAGAAACTATTGAAATGAATTGCTAAGCACATACATGCGTTACCCTAAAGCAAATGTTCATTCTGGAGCGAGCACTCTTATCTGGAACAACCTATTCTCTAATTTTAGCTATTTCTCGAGGTTATGTAAATTTCAAGAGTACCTTGTATGACTCTGGATGGGCATCGAGAGCTGCGTAAATTAATTTCGCTTTTTTGTCTGCTACAGCCTGCTGTCCATCGACTTTCTCTGTGAATCTTGCTAGTAAGTTCTTAAGGACCTGCCCGGCGATAAACACACTATGAATCTTAGTCATGTTCCACAACTCGCCATGGGAAACTTACTCGAAAATGCTCAAGGTGTTATAAAGACTGTTGTTTTTTGCAATTGTCTCATAAGATAAGACAATTGGGCCAACAGGCAAGCCAAGCTTACGCAATAAGGCTGGCGGCGGTGTTGCCACGGCAGGGGGTAACAAACTCTTCCTGATGATCACAACAGTAATACCAGTACTTCCCAGATTCTTTTGAGCGCCAAAGAAAATTAGGGAAAAGTTCTTGATTGGTATCCGCCTTGAGAGGATGTTTGAAGACATATCGGCAACCACAATTGGCTCCTCGTCCCCACTTCCCTTCAAGATCTCAGGAAAGCAAGGAAATTCAACGCCATCCACAGTCTCGTTGTCGCAGTAATAGACCATTGCAGCGTTCTTGGACAGGTTCCAGAAAGATTCTTGTGGTATCTTTCCAAAATTCCCATCATTAATCTTCCTAGCGTCTGCTACTATATTGACGTGTTCTGGGCCAACCAAGCGAGCTGCTTCCTGGCTAGCTTTCAGTGACCAAGACCCTGTCACAACATAATCGATCTTCAATTCCTCATCCACAGCTTTCTGTAGCGCTTTCACCAGGACACCCTCGGCCACATCGCTTCCTAGTTCTTTGAGGATCTTTTGTCTTCGTCTCTCGACCCAGACGCCAACTAGATTGTATACCGTTGCAGAAAACTCTCCAGTTCCACCAGCTTGCATGAACAAAACTTCATAATCATCCGGGATACCGAGATATGTCTTCAGGTCTGCTTTTGCGGTGTTGAGGATATTCGAAGCGAGTTCGGAACGATGGGAGTGCTCTGCAAGTCCAAGACCAGTTTCATTATAATCCACCAAAGCAGCGGCAGCAGTCTTTAGGACCTCCGTTGGGAGTAGAGCTGGTCCAGCTCCAAAGTAGGTGATTTCGTCTCTAGTAGGCATTGTTAGAAGGTGTGGAAGAGAGTTTGAGACAATTCTGTAAGTAGTGGTTAGTCTGTGAAATTAACAGTCTTGTATACAGTATTTTGAAGTCCTTTGCGGTGAAATGGTGAGATCCAAGGAAGAAAATGGAGTCAATGGAGAGGCATAAAGACAAAAGTAATATACGTGAGCTGTGAGAACACGCCCGGATCACATCATCGGTGTTGAGGGGTAGCTACAAGACTGCGACTGGACGCATAAAAAGAAAGATGCTGGGCAATCCGGTTGCGGAGGTTTCTTAGAGCTCGAGCGTGGGATGTTGTTGGAGGAGGCAATTGGTGACTTACAATTGTTGGGCGATGGCTTGTTGAGGATATATCTTGTTGGCAGACTTTTTGTGAGGGATGTCTGCAGTGAGTCAAGAGTTGAACTTCCCCGGACTTTGGGAGTGGGATGTTTAGCGTCAATGATCCCTGCTCTCAGCCTCGCCAACTGACATCATTTTTGTTTGTCAACCTCGTGGCTCGCAAACATCACTCATCCTCCTAGGGTCCCGGGGGTGCCCATGAGGTTCACCAACCCTTGACGACAGAATAATATGCTCGGATCGCACCGGTAAAGAAAGGGCGGAGAGGATTGAAATGGCAGAGCGCAAGATGTCTGAGGCTGGGTCCGTTAGACTACCAATCCCACCCCCTGCTTTTCGTGAGTAGACTTTCCTTCCTGCCAACAGTTATACTTACCTCTCTAGCTACCCATAACTCTCCTCGAGTATGGTTCCTTACATCTGCGCTGTCTCCTTTGGCGGTCCGGCTTGTCCGGTTACTTCTGGCGCATGGAGATTATGTAGCCGCAGGTCTCCCTCCGGCAGAAATTGAGGACGATAATCGAAGTGTTGAGTTTCGTGAGCTGATCAACGAATGCAAAAGTGGGAAAAAGGATAGGGAGGGCTGGAAAGATAGGATTCGGGGAATACGGTGTGATGGAAGGGTTATGGGACAATGTGGAGCAGCTGTTGCAGAAGCTGTGGAGGTGTTTGGAAGAATCGACATCCTTCTTTGTTGCACATCAGAAGGTGGGAATTATGAACTTAGGATGATTATATATATTGCTAACCTCGATATAGCCGTGGTAGGAACTGTTGAAGAGCTTTCTACTTGTTCCGCCACACAAAATCTTGTCCGTGATCAATTCGAAATCATATACTTTAGCCAGGTTAATTTCATAAAAGCAGCACTTCCGCTTCTTCGAGAAAAGCACAATGGTCATATCATGGTTCTCACCGGTATTACTGGGCACATTGGGACGCCGGGTATGCCGATGTACTGCGCGGCAACATGGGCCTTAGAGGGCTTCTGTGATTCCCTCGCATACGAAATTGCGCCGTTCAATATCAAATTAACTATTGTCCAGCCAAATAAGGAAATTTCCCTTCTTACAAATAAGATCACATTTGCGCCACAATTATCGCAATATGAGAGTCAAAATAATCCTGCTCCAGGACTAAGGGATATTTTGACGAATGTACTAAATACAAGCCCAAACACCCGAATCACCAACAAGTCCGGGCAGCTAGGAAATAGCGAGGAAATTGTTTCTAGGTACCCCCAATTACCAGCCGAGGCTAAGGATAGACTGGTTTTGGAGTCAGTTCATGCCCTAACCGCAATAGGCGGACATGAAAATCCACCTGCAAGGCATATTGTTGGTTATGAAGGTGTTGCCTCTGTGAAGGAGAAGTTGAAAACAGTCAGTGAAGAATTGGAAGACTTTGTGGAAGTCAGCTGTGCTGTAGACATTTTCAAGAGCGATGTAGGAAAAGCAGCTCTCCTTGGGGCTAAAGTTGAAGGGAGCTCTGTTGCTAGTAACCCCAGTGGAGGGCCTCCATCCAACTGAATGAGATTTACTAGATATAATTGAACGCATAATTGGGACATGTAGGAAACACCATATTTTATTAGCAACTGTGCTTTCCGTTTGCAAAATCACCAAGAATGATACAATGTTATAATGCTCGGATTTCTGGGACTGCTATTTTTTAGCCCATACAGTTGTTAGGCATGGGTTTTCGGGGAGGACTTTTTGGGGTTTGGTGGTGCTTGGTGTTAGAAAGGAGAATTAGTGAGTGCCAGTTCCGAGATTAGATACCAATACTAGAAGACCACCAATAATCTTAGATTGAGACTACCAGTAATAAAAGTCCATATAAAACGATTCAAGAACAGCCAGCAGTGCAACGAATCAAACGTGGCAGACCGTAAAACCCACCCCGATAGCCGATAACTGTCGGAATGTATTTATAACTATACTAGTATTCCTTTGGGCTATAAATAGTATAAAGGGCTAGGAAGGCATCGTACTTAGACCTAAGTAGATAGAGAGAAGACAAGCATATCAACACTACAATGAGCATACACCTAGCATATATCTGACATATAGAGAACTAGGTATTATGCCCCGTAGTAAAACATGTACCCCTCGGCCTAGTCAACCGACAATAACCTCATCCCTAAGAATATCCTGCCACGTAATAAAGCGTGCACACGAGCGAGCTCTCGAGGGGAGTAGATAGTGAGCGTAAAATACTGAATATGACGCTTGAATTCTCTTAAACAGCGGTAAAGAGCACGGCTATATATATACATATAGAGGGAGCTCGCCTATAAGCAATAAGAATATTAGTTTTTTCCATAACAAATCCCCTTCTAAGAAAGTCCAATGTTCTTCCACCCCGCTTTATATCTCACAGTCCCTCTGCTTCATAGCCTCCTCGAAAGTCTTCCAGAACCCATCCAAGAATGGAGGACTAATTAAGGTTCTATGGGTTCCACCAACAAAGTGGAATTTGCATCCCCCCTCCTCCACAAAATCCTCCCACTTCCCAATATAATTTCTTAACCACTCCTCCCTTGTCTTTGCCTTCACTGAACCAACAGTCGGTCCCGCATAAAAGACGTCCATCTTCTTAACCATTCCCTCGGGGTCATAATCTCTTGACAAGACCTTCAGTCCAAATGCCAGATCAACCCATTTCTCAAATTTAGCCCGTGTCATATCAAGATCCTTGACTCTCGAACTCGGAGCTAAAGAAAAGATATGATCAAGAAATTCCCCCTTCGAAAGTGCCCGCATTTCGGCAAGACTATCATAAGCATATTTTTCCTCAATAAAATCCAAGAGGTAAGCTAATGTGAGTGCAACTTTACACCAATCATATCCTCTAGCTCTCTCCTTAAAATATGGTGCGTGGTCGATGGTGCCTAGGAATTTTATCTTGTCTCCCTTTTTCTCCATAAGTTTCGCGATTTCGAAAGCGAGGATGGCGCCGAAACTATAGCCGCAGATAGCATAAGGACCAGAGGGTTGGGTACGTTTGATGGCTGCGTAGTATGTGTTGATCATCTCGGGCATAGAATTGAAGAAGGGTTCTCCATCAAAACCGCGGGCTCGGAGGGCATGGACCGAACGATGTTTGAAGTATCTAGCGATGTTGAGAAAAATTAATACTTCCCCGACACCGGGGTGGATGAAGAAAATGGGTGTCTCTGTTCCGAAATGAGAATTGAGAGTGACAACAGGGTTGTAAATGGCTACTGTTGAAGCTGATTTGTGGGAATCGAGCACCCGAGCTGGGAACATGTTAGTAGCCTCTTCCTGGAGAGTATGCGTAATATTATGCTTGTATAACCTACCAAGATCGTGTATAATTGAGTTAGAAAAGAAAATAGATATTAGTATATCCTTCAAATACAACTTCTTCTGCAAAACCAATTTAAGCTTCAAAAATTCAATGGAAGTTGTTCCCAACTCGAACAAGTCATCCTTCGGTGTTATATCCCTGAAGCCTAGAAGCTCGGCGCAAAGATCAATAATCAGTTGTTCAGTCTCCGTCTTCGCCCTATACTGCTTATCCCACTGGACAGAAATCTTCTCTTTGAGCTTTTCAATCCATTCCTCATCAAGTCGAATTTGCTCGTCGAATTCTCCAGCTTCAAAAGCCTTCTTTAATCCGGAACGTGAGAGCTTGCCGAGGTTGGATTTCGGAAGTTGCTTTTTTGTTAAGGGAATGATTTTATACGGTCTGGCACCACATTGTTTGGCGACGGCTTTGGTAATTTGTCTCCCGATTGCTAATTTGATTTCACCAACCTGGGAATCACCAAACCATTCGATAAGTTGATTTTCGTGGTAGACAACGATAAGACTTTCTGTATCGGATCCTTCGATGCGGTGACTGAAGACTGCAGTCCAGGAAGGAAGGAGACCGAGGATTTTGCTGGCTTCGATTGCTACTTCGATGCTTGCGGGGTGGTGGTTGATTCTATAAAGGCGTTAGATGATTATTACCCAAAGACGGGTTAAGGGCATAAGAAATAGGAGTGGAATGGAGTAATTACCCGTTGATATTTATAAGATCCTTTTCCCTTCCACAGAGGTTTAGTCTCCCCTCCTTGTCAAGAAAACCTCTATCACCAGTCTTAAACCACCCTTCTCTATTTCTAACTTCGAAAGTCGCTCTCGAATCCCGATAATAGCCATCGAAGACAACCTCACCTTTAAGCTGTAGCTCTCCTACTTCTCCTGTATCACAGACCGTGTCATCAAGTCGGGCCACACGTATCTCAATTCCCTCAATTGCCTTTCCTAGACATGCGAACTCGAGTCCTTGTTCGACGTCATATGTAGGACAGTCAAGAACATTATATATACTTCCGGCACAAGTCTCTGTCATCCCAAATCCAGGGCAAATAAAATGTTTGGGAGGTTTATAGCACTCAAGACATTCCACAAGATTTATCAAAGTCGAAGTCGGATTAGCTTCTCCACCAGTGACCAAAGTCTTGAGACAGCTTAGATCGAGTCTGAGGTTTTCTCTGTAAAATTGAGTGTCGGTTTCGCTGTACTCGTATCCTTCATCCTCTCCGCCTTCTCGATCTCCTTCGACCACTTTTGCCAGCAAACCGAGAAAGAAGTTGGGCGCGAAGGTGTAGGAAATACGGAACTCGCTAATGTGCTCGATGAATTTCTTGGGGTGGAGCAAGAAAGTAGAATCCTGGACGTGATGTTGTTCTGCTGAGAGAAGCAGAGCATGTAGATGAATCTCTAGTAGACAGGCTACGTGTGTAAAAGAAGTCCAATTTAGGAATTTGGTTGCGGAGGTGGTTCCGTGAAACTTGCTCTTCCCACCAATCGAGGTGAGGATCTGATGATGGGAAAGGCGTACAAGTTTGGGGAGTGATGTGGAGCCGGACGTTAGACATAAGGTCGCGAGGCTCTTGGTAGGTATGTTCAGGATTTCCTCTGGGATGGTGGCGGTCTTTTTGGTTCCTACCATACTCCGAATTTTAGAGATCATCGTGTTGCCGAAAGACTCAATAGTGTATATCTTCGAAGCGAGGAGCGTGTTTGACTTAATCTCCCCACTCAATTTCTCGTTGGTCAGAATAAGTGCATTGCCAAGAAGGGCTTCTAGATGTAGAAGTAATTTGTCTCGAGACTTCTCATCTGCTGGGAGGGTAGGGAGAAGGCAGGGTATCCCTCCTGCGAGGAGGATTGACCAGTACCAAATGATGTTATGATAGTGGTCAGATAGGTAGAGGACTATGATTTTGTCTTTTTCTAAGCCGGGGTTTGAGAGGATTGGGCGTAGGTTGAGTGCGTTCAGTCGAGCGACTTCGAGGAGTTCAGAATAGGTCATAGACCCACCAGATTCTAACATGTTTCCTGCCCAGTTTATGCACTGTATCTGATCGGCCCGTTTGTTTTCCGAGGATGCGGAACATGGCTTCCCAGCAGTGCTGAGCAAAACTTGGATGAGATTTTGGGAATCGGAAGGGGGGTGTAGGCTTGTTGTGGTTGTTGTCGAAGTCATTGTTCGTGGTTGGAGTGGCCAAGTAGTAGAATTTAAAAGAAACTCGGAGTAGAGAGACGCAGTTTGGATGGAATGAAGAAGTTTGATTGTGGAAATGAGACTTGTGAAAAAGGGCAGGGGTTTGTATGACGAATAAATAGTGGTGTCGCAGAGCTTGTGCTTGGTGATTCACCGCTAGATAACAGATAGCATGAAAACGATATCTAGGAGAGAACAACGTGAATCATCTTATCAACGAAGTGAGGTTAGAATCTTTAAAAGTCGATTTTGTCAAAGATTCAGTAGCGACGAGGCAGAAGGATAAATCTTTGAGGCAGGAAAATACACAAGCATAATCGACTCTCCTGTGAGACAACACATAGCGCATTGAATAATATCAGAGAACGCTTCGTTTATGTGCTCGATAGAGAGCTATTTATGTGCCAGTCCTTTGCCTTGACGTGCCAAGTCCTATAAGAGCGAAACCCTAAGCACCAACTGCTTCACAAGAGGCTCCTCTATGAGTGCCCATAATCTCTCAATTTAAAGACTCATCTTATTACCCCCTTGTGTCTGTCATCAAACTGAAAGATCATGGAGGAAGTTGGGGTAGTCTCGGTAGCCTGAGTCTCATCTGCCTGCAATTCCTTGCCCTCACTGGATGGTGGCAATCAGGTAAATAGCTTCCCAGTCCATATTAAGCTATGCATATCTTCCAGTCCCGTTTACCGAAACTCAAAAAGGTGAAGAGCGAGTTTTCTCCTTTATCTCTATAAAAAGCAAGACTAAGTGCAGCTCTTCAGAAAGTGCTCCACCCTCGTTGCGGTTGCTATTACAAAGGGTTAATCAGTGACTCTTCACCTTCCCCACTAAAATCTTGAAGCCGCCAAAACCAAGTGTCTGCAATAAAATTCTAAATTTTAGTCATCAAAAGGACAAAAGCAAGGTTTCCTCACTCAGAATTTCGATCTCCCTTTTTATCCTCTGTCAGCATTCTTGCGAGCTAAGCGAGGTTAGGAAAGGAGACGTGTGACCTGCCAAACACCAATCTCCAATAAACACAAAAAATGGCAAAACTCAAGATCATTTAGCCAGAGGAGATGGTCCTTAAATATAGCTTTCCTCGCGCATTTAAAGAAGCAATCGCGTATCAGTAAGACGTCGCAAGGATCAAATACGACTTACTTATCTCCATCGGAATACTGTAGACAGTCACTTTCATGCCATACTATGGAGCGCTGTGACCTTACTCGGAGACTTACAACCCGTGAGCCACAGGCTGCATACTCTATACATTTACTTAAGTAGTGTTAGTTAGTCCTTGAAATCTATTCATAGTGAGAATCGTGTTGCTTGAGCGAAGTATTACTCACCTAGCACTATCACAGAATTTACTTGTCCACCAGCTATTGCTGTGATGCCATACTATCTCTCTCAATGATGCATTTAATGTGCGCCTGCGAAAGAGTGTTGAAAGCTATGCCCTGATCTTAATTCGTCATTTTCGTTTTTGCCAGACAGTCTCGATGCCTTAGACGCTTTACGCGCCCTCAACACTATCTCCCCCATGAGTGGAATCAAATTCCAGGTAGGTGGCATTGGGTTTCTATGCCTCTGATTCACCTTCAAGAGATTTACCTATCTAGTTTTGTTTTTATTGGTTCGTCCCCGACCATTACATTCACGCTCCAATCCGGCAGTAGCCGAACTGCTCCCACAACATCCCCAACTCGACCTTTTATTTTTTCGTTTCCCATAATACAACCCACAAATCATACCCAGACGACTGCACTCAAACTTTGAACTTTGCAGTGCTTGCCATCACTCGCCGGCTATCTTATTAGCTCGAGCACTTTCTTTCTAGCTCTTCGTTTTTCTCATTAGCACCCAGATCAAGGGAGGTTCTTTAAGTTTCGACGCGTTCGACCTCTACTCCTTGCGATCTGTGTCTAGCTTTGCCACGAGATTGTCGTATAACATTTCCTTACAATAAGAACATCCAGCTGAGGAGAAGAGGTAAGTTGCCATCGCCCTCCAGCATTTCAGTTTCCGGTCGCAAGCTCACAATTCAAGATCCCAGCTAGATCTACTCTGGACGCAGCCTTATCTACTCTCCGCACAATCTGTAGCAGCTCATTTATTGCCTGGGAGTGAAGGATTCAGTCAACTTTTCCGTAAGCACCTCCTCCACTTCTGCCACCATACTTTTCTTCAGCGCTTCACCCCAAACCTACCCAACTCTCTGGGCTTCGGTCGTACACAGACAGTCTATTTTATAAATCAACAAAAACCAGCCAGCCGTTTTACGTTAGATCCGTACTTTCAGCTACCAATTATAGAGTTATCTATGCAAGTTGTTGTCATCAAGATTGTACATTTTCATTCACGGCTTTAGACTTTTCTGTTGCTAGTCGAACATAGACAGAGCTTCGAGCTCTCCCCCCTGCATTATGCCTTCATTATAATTATTTATTTGTCTACGTGTCTCCTAGAATACCCAGAGCTAACACAATCCAGAAATATGCCTGGTAATAGCCAAACCGCCCCTTGGGGGTTTATGGTCCCAGGACGACCACCAACTCCCTGTGAAGGCTTTGCCGTTCAATATGTTCGCACCGGTCCCAAAAACACTCAGCGCTTAAGAAGCTTTGATAACGGCACCTGCTTGGAATTCGGTCCTATGGTAATTCGAGTTAACTTACTATGAAGATACAGCAGGACTAACCGCGTATCCACAGGATCCCGTTGACGAATTTGACCCCGCCGTCCACCCGTTCGTAAACCAAGTCGCTTTGATTGATAGTTCGATTCAAGATTGTCGGGCTGCTCGGTCACGATATGAAGGACATCCCCGCGAGATTCTCCAAGACGATGGGAAAACTCTCACTGAGATGGATCCGTTTGACGATTTCCGAATCCGAAAGCTTAATGTAGCTGGCCTCCCAACTACGACAGTCGCTGGGCAAGACTACCTCCAAGTTCCATCTAAATACGCTACCTGCGGGAACTTGATCTCCATTTGGGCCCTCAGAAATAGGTCAGATATTGAGGGCTGCCGCCACCATGGCTCGCCTGATAGGAGATGGGCCAATGGTGCTTTCACATGTCCATGCGGAGGCCGTGGAGGCTATGGAGGTAATAGTGCTCATCGAGGCCGTGGGGAGCGTGGAGGTCATGGTGGTCATGGAGGCCCTGAAATTCGCGGAGGTCGCGGAAGTCATGGAGGTCGCGGGGGTCGTGGAGGAGGTCGTGGAGGCCGTAATGGCCCTTTCCGAAACAACGTTTCCGACAGAATGGAAAGTGTCGATTATTCAAGACCCCAAGGGGGAATATCCAGTCGCCACGAGCCACAAAGCCAGCTAAGCTATGCACATGGCTACTCCTCCGGCAGCTATGGTCCTGAAGAACAATATCCAAGCAAGTCAGCAAGTAGCCCACACTCATATCAGTATAGCTTCCAGCCTAGTTCTGTTCAAGAGGTGCCATCCGCCACCCTTGCTCATGTCTACCTTCCAATGGCTGGCTATCCACCACAACATCCCATCACAGTTCCGTCCAGACCTGTGATTCATCCAACAACACAATCCAGTCTTCTTACCGAGAATAAAGAAGTTTATAAGACTGTTCTGAATCCTCAAGGCTTGGCAGTGAATACCAATGCCGCCAACACTGCAAGCATTCTATCACAAGATCATCAAAAGGTAACACCCACAAGTTCGTCCAGCAACGAGAGTGGAATTACGAACCTGATGCCCCGTTCGCAACGTCCAACTGTCACCCGTTCTATGATTAACCTTGGGGCAATTAAGTATAGCCAAATGGATGACGACGAGGTTTTGAACAGTCCGGAGGGTCAAACACGGGTTCGAGTTGCTGATAGTCAGGCTAGAGCTCGAGCCCAAAACACCAGAGAGCGGTCGGAGAATATGCAGATGTACCGACAAAGTGGTCGTCTTCGCGCTACACCAATGTTCGAGGTCGGTGAGGAAGCACAACCTAGTACGCAAGCTGGTCTACGTCAAATCGGCTCCGAAGAAATTAATGCAATGACACAGCTTCTAAAACCCACTAGCATTAATAGCCAACCAAATAGTGGTGTTAATAGCCGCCGAAACAGTCGTCCTGGTAGCAGTTCCGGAAGCCGTCAACCATCTCCTACTCGAAATAGTAGTTTCTCTCGTTCAAGCAGATGGTTCAACTAAAGTAAATTCGACTCAATATGGTTACCGCACGAAGTGGGATGTTTGATTACATGTCAGACTGGCTAATCCGTTGGCTGCCAGCTATAGGATTTCCTAGGGAGTTTTTGATACTTTGTCTTTTCTTTTTTCTTTAGAGCTTTTTATCTGAGAACGCGTTGTCTGGTTGCCCCCCGGTCAATCCAGAGTTTCTTGCATCATACACGCATTATGGGAGCATTGTGGAGGCGTACGGGATTGATGGTGCAGCGAATTGGGTGAATTGGCGATTCTTCTATAGTGGTTGTGCGAGTCGGGGCTCGATCCTTGACTCTGCTGGGCTACCCCATCAACCCTAAATAGTGTGCAATATTTAAAGTTACGCTGCTAGGTGCGGGATTCGGCTAGCGTGTTTGCGATTCTTTTTAGCGATTATGGAGAGTTAGGATTCAGTTCTTGACTCTGGTGTTCCTAGCACCATTCCTAAAGAATAGGGTTACTTGCGGATCGGTTGTTGGTGTGACGTCTGGTTGGTTGGTTGGTTGGTTGGTTGGTTGGTTGATGGATAGGAGTCGACATAGTAATGGAAGTGGTCAACGCCCAGACGTTAATGAAAAAATGTCTTGTTGTACATAAAATTTGAGAGAAAAAGTTAATGAATTCCATTAACACCAAAAGCTTCCTTTTTCAAGATGATATTACTTATGCTTGTACTAGTGATTTTCACGCCTTCTTTGTCTTGTCATAACAGAATATTTTTCATGGAAGTATTTTGATCCTTAATCCTGATGCAACCTGCTTTCTCAAGGCCGATCCATGTGTCGGAGAGGAAATTTCGAACATATCTATGAGTCTGTTAGAATATATTGTACTGATTGAATTTGATAGCAAAGGAGCAATTTGATTTTGGACGATATTTGAGGCCCTTGAAAATTTCTAAGCATTCCAAATGCAATATCTCTCCACTCATGTCTAGCTCTAATTCTGAGAAGAGAAAAACTGTAGGCTCAGCAGAACTATACTGGTTGTGATGAAGCTCATGGAATCCTTCGCAGTGGTAGATTTAATGATAGCCCTGAAGGTGTGGATAGGATTCCCATAGACTTTCTTGATCTCGAGGAAAGCCCGTTCATTCCCTCCCATGTGTAAAATTTAGCTAGGGGTACCACAAACAACGAGATGTCATCCAAGGGATCCTATCCTCGTTTATGATATCTAAATCATATATAAATAGCTTCTCCTCCAAAGAGGGTTTTTGCCACTCCAGGGTGTTGGTACTATATATTATTTAGGTTTCGAGCTTACGGTAAGCGTCAGTGGAATAATATGATAAATTCTTGCTTAGTTTCTCAAAAATAACATGGTGTTGGCAATTTTCAATACCTCCCTTTCCAGGCAGGAGGTAGATATAAGCTCTTCGAACAGCCCAACATCGAACTTCACCCTAAATTCCACCGTTAAAATGTCACGAACGCCATCAAAAATCCTACGAAGAATACCAGGTTCCAGTTCCGGTCCTCGGCCGCCGATTCCACCAAAATCATCACGGAAAATACTCGATTACAACTTGGCGCGGCTTCGAGTCAAAAGAATGGCAACACGAAAGGCTATCCCTCATAACCTCGCTAATATTCCTTTTAAGATGCTTCTTGAGATAACCACCTAGCTCGATGGTGCTGCACTATCCCCTCCCCCTGCCCTTCAATTTCCCACTCTTTAAATAAGCTACGATTAAGGTTCTATGACCACGCCGCTTCAATATTTTAAGATATAAAACAAAATTATTTTTTCTTTTTCTTTTTCGTAAATTGGTATCCCTTCACGGAAAACACTAAGGCTAGGATAACGGGAGAATTGGGATGTACGGAAAATTATAGAAAATTGTGGTCAATTAATAGAAAATTTCTGTACTCAAACCATTATACCTTTTCTTCTATATACTGAACAAGAAGGCTAATAGATTAAAGTGAAGTGTTTTAAGAAATCGCTCTTGATGCCAAACATTGACAAACCGAGGTCCCATAATATTTCGCATCATCTTGGTCACCGTAATCATCCAACATCAACCACGACCACAATGAGGTTTAAAACCTCGATACGAAACATTCATACCCTTTCCAGTAAGCAATTCTTTCTTATTTAATAGATAATCCGCTAACACACAATCCTAGAATTGACAGCTTCGCTCTCCTCACTAGGAAAGGTAGCATGGGTTCGACTCGACAATGACGCGGTACGCTTCACCATCATCCCCGAGACAGGCACACAAGTATGGGCGTAAGTTTCTCCCTCATGCAAGAAGTATCTAGACTCTTAGTATCCTGCTGATGGCATGCAGTTCATTACAAATTGAATCCATCTTCGAAGACTACACAATCCAATCCGCCGCCCCCAACAACACCATAAACCTCGAATTACCCCTCCCACCCCTCCATCGCGCCCTCAAATCCGCACTCAACGCGACAAGCGCATCAATTCGACTTACCAAGAAGGATGGAGTTCCAGTTCTCTCCTTAACGATCATTACACATACATTTTCCAATGGGAATTCTGCGAATGGGTTTCTGAATGGAGCTGGACCGGGAAATAATGATCCGTTTGGAGATAATGCTTTTGAGGAGGAAAGTTTAGATGCTGGAATGAAGAGGGATCGAGAAACGGTTGTTACGCAGGATATACCAATTCGGGTATTAACAGCAGATAGTGTTGAAGGTATTCATGAGCCACGGGTTAGGGAACCTGATGCACATATTATTCTTCCTTCTCTTATACAACTCAAAGCTATTTCTGATCGATTTACGAAATTGGCATTGGCTACTAGTAGTGTAGGTGGAAGGAATGGAGGGGTAATTGGAGGTCCGAAGTTGGAATTGGCGGCTAATATGCATGGGAGTTTAAAATTGAGTATTAAGACCGATGCGTTGAGTATTGAGAGTGTTTGGACGGGGTTGACGAATCCGGATTTGGATCCGGGACAGGTTGAGGATGGCGAGGAGGGTTTGATGGAGCATCCTAGTACGAAGTTGAAGGCAAGGGGGCCGGAGGCTTGGAGTACGGTTAGGATTGATGGTAGGGATTGGGGAAAGGTACTTAGTGTTGGCAGATTAGGAGGGAGGGTTATTGCTTGTGAGTTTCTCCCTTGTATTTGGGGCTTGTGAAAGTGTGGTACTGACTGCTGTAGGTTTTGCAGATGAACATGCTCTTATACTATACGTTTATCTATCGGCTTATGAGGATAATGCTGATGAATCTGTGTTAACGGTAAGCTCCAACCTAGACCAGCAATTTTCAGAATCTAATTTCCATGTTAGTATTATATATCATCCTTCAGCATGTAAGACCACTGGCTGGGTGCAATTTATCTTGCTTTAGCGATGGCGTCTGGGAAATAATACCAAGTTGTGGACTAGATTTGACTATTATACACCGAAATCTTCACGAAATTGGGACTACATTGTCTTTACATCATGCGTAATAGTATCAAATAAAGCGAATTAAGTTCAATCATTTGCCAATTAGGCTCCCAAGTCTCTTGTAGACAGCTATCCCGTATAATTTGTCATGCGACCATTCTAATTTCGATTGTCACTACTAAGCCAGATGTGAATCGGAAAAGATACCTAGATTTTCGATTTGCGCACTTAGGATACTCAGGCATAATTACTGCCTTCTGAGAGTCCATTCCCTCATTATACTCAAGAAAATCTGCCGCCAAACTACCAGCCCTTGCTCAAACCCCCTGAAGGAATTGTAACTACTAATATTTCCTCATTTACACCAACTCATCAATTCCCTCCATCTTGTGCCTCCCTCTTCCTCAAAATCCCATCCGCAGCCTCCACCGCCCCCCTAAAAACCGCCAACAAATCATCCACCTCCTCCAACCCAACACTAACCCTAATCTGCGTCTCTTTAATCCCATAAACGCCCATCTCCTCTACCTCACTTGCAAAAATCATCTTATTATATGGCAACGCCAGTGTCAAATGAGCACCTAAATGCGGACCATGATGAACATTCAGCGCATCGTAAAATGCGATGGTAGTTTCTATATCCTGTAATTCGATGCTGAATAAACATCCGTAACCTGGTTTGAAATCTGAGGTTGGTGTTCGCATGTATTTTTCGTAGTTGGAATGTGTAGGTGAGGTTGTGGGGTAGAGGACTTCTTTAATAGGTGAGGAAGGTTGTAGGGAGAGTTGGTGGAGATAATCTACTAGGGCTTGGGCGTTTCGGTTTAGGATTGTGGAACGGGAGAGGTAGTTTTGGCTGTTTTGCTCGAGCGTTTTGGCATCTCCTTCGTAGTAGAGGTTTATGTAGTTTTTGGAGAATAAGTCTTTGAGTTCTGGATACCTTGTTGCGTTGGGGTTTAGGCAGATACTCCCACCCATTACATCGGCATATCCACTGAAACTCTTGGTTAAACTCGAGACGATAATATCAGTTCCGTTGCTGAGGAGATCAACGTTACAGAAACTACTGATTGTATCGTCTACTATCAGGAGGAAATTATATTTATCGGCTAGGCTTCTGAGAGCGGAAATATCTGCGGAATGGAGGAGTGGGTTTGCCGGGAATTCAGTCCAGAGAACTTGCACTCTTTGAGAAGTGTTTAGGTTTTCTTTGATATAGTTTTCTAGGGTAATTAAATCGTCGGGGTTGACAGTTTGGATGTGTTTTAGGTTATGGTGGTTGATCTCGGTGAAGATGTGAGGAGTAGAGTGGAACGCGAATCCATAGAGAACCGGGGTATGATTGGGATGGAGAATAGAGAGATATTTGTGGAGCTGATAAATTGTTGTCATTCCTGTTTGGAAAAGATAGACATCTTCTGGCTTGAGATCTCTTCTTCCTACTGGAGAGTTTGGAGAGGGTGCGCGATTTTGAAGGTCAGATATACGTTGACTAATGAGAATGTGAGAGGGGGAATCGGTGGGTTTGGGGTGAGTGGTGGTAAGAGGTAGTTCTTGGAGGAGAGAGATGTTATTGAGAGATTCTTCGGCAAGTCGAGAGGATATCCCAGTTCCTGTGTGAACCCAAAAAGGCCAGACATTTGGGAGATTGGTGGCAGGAAATATAACAGCATAGATAAAAACTTTGATGGAGAAGAGTCGGATGGTAATGTCTAACGGGTCTAGAGGGGGTGGGGGAGGCCTCTTGGATGAACTTAAAGTCTCCGGACCATGAGCTGTTGCGAAGGCGATGCATTCTTTGGCCTGTTCGATATTATTATCCTCTAGGCTCTGAATAGTAACAAAATTGAGGAAGATAGTTGAAGGGGCAGGTTTGAAAAGAGTAACAAGCTTCCAGGCAATAAAGTCTACCCATCGTACAAATAGCTGCGTCGGCTTTGCCTGACTAGAGGCACCGACTCCAGCATATAAACTTCTGATCTCTGAATCCCAAACAACCCTATCGTACACCCAGCTCCTCTCCATAAGATACGTTGTAAAATATCTTCAAAAAGATGTCACTTACAGTGTCAAGATCCGAAAACAATACGCATGCGACACCCTCTATCGCCACCTTCTCCAAAATCTTACCGTTAAGCTATCACATATCAGTTAATTACTCTGTTAGATATTTTCGTTTACAAACCTCTTTAATATCTCGATGCGGAATCATCCTTGGATAGAAGCTCTTGAAGCTTTTCATAAGCTCGGGATCCCGATCATTGAAACGAAGCACTATATCCCATCCTGGCATATGAACACTAATCGAATGGCGAGGTGCCGGTGGAAGAGAGTGCAAGTGAGGGGTTAGGATTTTAGCTGCCATTTTTGATTCGTGATTGTAAGAACTTTCTTTCTGATGGATTTTCGGAGCAGAGAAGTGGGGGAATTATTGGAAGAAACCTAACTTGGCTGGGGATGAGAATAATACTTATATTTATATGTTGGACAGGGTTGGTCTGAGTTCTAGGCTGGTCTTACTGTGTTGAGCTTTCACCACATCATGCGCGGGAGACCCAAGTTCTGGGATTTGATTGGTAGATGGAGCGAACGACCAAGCCGGATAGTGGCACGCTGGAAACAATAGTTTAATCTGTGTTCATACTGTTTCTTTTGACGGTCTTACCGACGAGCATC
The DNA here is from genome assembly GCA_003988965.1 of Neobulgaria alba. Classification (NCBI taxonomy): domain Eukaryota; kingdom Fungi; phylum Ascomycota; class Leotiomycetes; order Helotiales; family Gelatinodiscaceae; genus Neobulgaria; species Neobulgaria alba. The sequence goes on from QYAM01000017.1 coordinate 375,497, forward strand.
ATAAGTTCTCTAATAACAACCTTATTTTCTACTTATTGTTCGCATTGATGTTAGTGAAGCTAAAGGTGGTGCATGAAGTTGTCCCGGTTGGGGGGGGGAGGAGAGGTTTCTGACCCTCTCTCCTTGGGGAGAGCCAAGAGGCCGATCTTGGCACACGAAATTTGATAAGATTCATCCAGAGCCGTGGACACCCCTTGCCAAAGCACAAGTATTAAGGATCTTTAAGCAGGTGGATGTCCCCGATGAAACTATTAAATCCAGATGTTCTCTGTATGTCCAAATCCGCCTCTCATTTCTTCCCAGAAGAGCCGTCGCCCGAAACGCTTTATGAAGACAACGCCCCAGACAAAATCCGCGCTCTAGATAATAACAGAGAAACCTTTTCGCTATATGGTTTTTATCTTTCTAGCGGCCGTTTTCACCCTCCATACCTCTAATGCTTCATTTCCAAAACACCCAGACAGTGGCTGGCAAAAGTTGAATGTCGGTCTCATATGCTAGTCACGTGTGAGGTCACATGTTAAGATTCGCCAACCTCTCTAGTTTCCTTATAGTCAACAGAGCCCAGATTTCCTATCCAACTGCGTCGTTTCATTGGCTACGGTTAGTCTCGCTTGTCTCCCACCTCCCACGTAAGCCCTAGCTCTGGGCACTGCATCTATGTACAGTGGCACATACCAAAGCGTCCTTTATATACAAATAGATAGCTCTATACTCCTCAAAAAAGAACGTAGATACACCAGGCAACATGACTCCTATCCTAAGAACTTGCAGTTTCGCCGGCATTTTCATTTGTATTTCAAATGGCTCGGCTCAATCACACTCCGACGGACTTTGCGTCTCGCCGCTCAGTCAAGTTTAGCAAGGGGAAAAGCACCTATCGGCCCACTCTACAGAGTTTCTGAAATGACCTCTCTTGTCAACCAGGTACAACCGACTTACTAACTTTCTTCTCATTCGACTGGATCGAACGCCGTTTTCCTGTATACTAATCACTGCTTATCAACCTCGGCAAACTATTTTCCCCAACCCATGGAAAACGAGGGATCCTCACGTGTTTGGGTCGAGTTTAAGAAAGAATAGGCTACGGAAAATACCCTGATTCTTCATCATCCCTCTCTCACTTTAGATATTTAAGAAAGGCTTTTTCTTCGAACTCCGATTTTGGAAATGGAAGGTTAGAAGAAGCCAAGATGCTTGCTGCACAAGAATTAGTTCTACCATGTGGTCTCAGACTATCAAATCGGTTGGCAAAGGTATAACTTCCATTCTGTTCTCAAAACCTCGTTTTATAAATAATCTAGAGACTGATGCAATGGAAACAAATAGGCTGCATTAGCAGAAGCAATGTCACCAACTCATAATCCAGGAGATGACTTCTTAATATCCTATAGGCAATGGGCAGAGGGGGGCTGGGGCATGATCCTAACTGGTAAAATCTCCTCTCAACCTCATTTATCTTGTCACAAACCTTTTCCTCTTCTACCCGTTGCCAGATCTCAAAAAATAAAATATATTTACTCTTCTCAACCTCAACACCCAAAGTCAAACTCAGCAAGTCTCAAAAGAAAATATAACTAATTGTCTTCATCAGGAAACGTCCAAGTTAACCCCCTCTACCTAGGTCAAAATGCTGATCTTACAATCCCCCAAAACCCCACTCCAAAAGTAAAAGCACAATGGGAAGCCTACGCCAACGCCATTCAAAAGAACGGAACTCCAGCCATCATGCAAATGTAAGATCTTACTAACGATCCCCCTTTACCCCCAAAAAGTTCGTCAAAAGGAAATTTCTCGTCTCGTATTCTAATGTCTAAAAGATGTCACCCAGGCCGACAATCTCCCCTGGGAAGTGGAAGCCGATCTTTTTTTACAAAAAATCTAGCGCCAAGTGCAGTACCATTGTCGTTGGGATCTGGGATACTGGCAGCTCTAGTTGCTAAAACTGTGTTTGGTACTCCTAAAGAAATGACTCTTAAGGATATTGAAGTGGCTATTGGGGAGTTTGTTAGAGCCGCTAAGTGGGCCGAGGAATGTGGGTTTAAAGGTATCGAGTTGCATGCTGCGTAAGTCTTGCTTTTTTCCTTCGTAAGGTTTGAGGATATTTTCTTCCCGCTCTTCTCAAGCCAGAGCCTTTGCTCATGGACCCGAAGAAAAAAACCCTATATCTGTTAGGGGCTCTAATGCAGTTCCTTCCTTCCTCTCACTCGAATACTCCAGGAATACAAGAAAAACAACCCCTCAGACCCATATATGCTCCAAAGAATTCCTAAAAAAAAAATAAAAACCATATTTCAACATAACTAACAAACGCACACCCAGACACGGCTACCTAATCACACAATTCCTCTCTCCAAAAACCAACCTCCGCACCGACGCCTACGGTTCCACCCTCGCTGCCCGAACAACCTTCCTCCTCCAAATAATCGAGCGCATCCGAGCCGCAACATCTCCCACATTCTGCATCGGCGTCAAGCTCAACAGCGCCGACACCTCCTCCACGGAACTATCCTCCTCCCTCTCCCAAATCGAACTAATAGTCCAACAAGGAAAAATCGACTTTATAGAACTCAGTGGAGGAAGTTTTGAAAACCCTCTCATGATGACTGGTGGTCGGGATCCGGAGAAACCAAAACCAAGTACCCTTGCGCGCGAAGCTTTCTTCATAGCTTTCGCTCAGGAAATTAGGAAGAAGTTCCCGGAGCTGTTGTTGATGGTTACGGGGGGGTTCAGAACTAGAAAGGGGATGGAAGAGGCCTTGAAGACTGGGGGATGTGATATTGTGGGTATTGGGAGACCAGCATGTGTTGTACCGGATTTACCAAAGAGGATCATTTTGAATGAGAGCGTAGGGGATGAGAAGGCGAATGTGGGTTTGAAGAAAACGCCGTTGCCTTGGTGGATTAAGTGGTTTCCGTTGAAGACGGTGGGGGCGGGGTATGAGAGTGTTTATTTTGCAGGACAAATTCAGAGGATAGCGAAGGGGTTGCTTCCGGTTGATAATAGGGTTGTTGTTTAGTTGAAAGGGTGTGATGTATAAGAGGAGGGGGCGTCAATGAGATGCAATTTCTTAAGTGTTTTAGTATTTGGATTTGCAATTTTGATGCATCGTTGATAATGAAGAATTGTTGGAGGTCTTGACATAGTGTAAGTTAAAATACCCAAATTAATTTTCCTGCATTTCTACATGAACCCAAACAATCCTAAAATAACAAACATAAAGGATTAGACTCTTGAGCATAATTACAAACCGTAAGCTTAAAAAGCCAACGCATCAAAAATCAATATACTCGAAACCCCAACCCCCTCTCACCGTCACCCCACGAAATGTTTCCAATAAACCTTAAAACAATGAACAACAAACTCTAATCCCTGCCGCCCGTTTCTTCTTACCGCACCAGGTTCATCCAAACTTACCCAATCCCGTCTGCTATTTCGGTCTTACCTCATCATTTCCCGACCCTTTTAACGTCTGTTCACACTTCCCTTCTGATACAGGAAATACATGCAACTAACGCTGCTGTCTGGGGAACGCATGAATAAAGGCTTTTTCGGGATGGAAATTTGGGACTTGGGGCTTTTCGGTTTGCCTATTTGAGGTGTTTGTTGCAGGTCGCGTTTATTTCTCCGAGTTAGGGGTTGTTTATTCGGTGCGTTTATTTGCTTGTCTAGATCTTGATCGGGGGGAGGTGAGAAGGGTGTCTTTTTTTGTTGCACGTCGAAGTTTATTCTCCGAAGAAGCCTTTGCGGGTTGGAGGCTTTTGATTTGATGAGCTGGGCCTTGTTTGGTGGGTGTGACGAACTAGATTGGAGAGTTTGATGGGCTGGGGGACTTGTGAGGTTAAGGGGGGAGAGTGAAGGAGAGTTTTTGTTGCACGTCTCATTTATTCTCCGAATAAGCTTGTGTGTTTTGAGATATGTAAGTTCGATAAGCTTCGTATATTTGGTGGGTTTCTAGGCAGGATCTCGACGAGCTGAAGGTTGTTTTGTTGAGCCAGGTAGAGGGTGGTGGAGAAGGCTGATCTTGAGGCGGGTGTGCTAAGGTTAGAGAGTGGTGACTAGAGGCATTAGGTTCGATTAAGTGTTCTGTAGTTAGATGTAATGAACCGTAGCTCTGCATGTTCTGCCTGCCTAGCTTTGCAGATTGCCTTTTTGTTGCACCATGTATGAGATGTTATGGTGTTGGTGATGTCCACGTGATCGTTATTTTAGGAGACGGGACGAAGGGAGACGTGAGGAGAGGGTCTCAGTGCTGACGGATATGAGGTAGCTAAGTTCGTCAGAAGGTTCTCTCTGTGCTGGTCTCGTACTCGCACGAGATCTGGGAGATGGGTGGTGAGTACGAGGCTTTGGAAGACGGAATGTAATGGGAGGAGGGGACCTGAACGGGGTGGAGGTGAAATGTGGAGTGGAGATCGTTGAGAACATTTCCTTCCATTATAGGGAATTGGTGACGAGAGTCTTAGCAGATTAGTTCTGGAGGAGGTGGTGTTCTGGGTGGTAGAAACCGTCGTTGACGATGCAACCAGGCTGTTGGTTCAAACCATTACTAGCAAAGTAGACTCGTCGAAAGGAGTTTTGTCTGAGACCAAGTAATAGCTTGGAGCGACAAAATAGATTCCTATCTTGGTTAAGCTGGATGAGGAACTAATTCCTCTCGCCAGCCTGGCCCGTCCTTCAAAGGTAGGGTCTCGCCTGAGTACCACTCAATATTTAGAAGCAATCAGAGCGGTCGAGGTTCTAGAGTAGAAATAGACATCCGGGCTATAAGTTAATAGATTCCTAAACTCTGTTCTTAGTTTGGGGATTGTAGTGCTGCTCTCCATTTCTACGATTTATTCCCTGCCGCAAATCTCGCCTTTGCGTGGCTTGTATTGTGGTGCAGGAGGAGAATTTCATTTCTATTCCAGGCAAGAGTCGAAATAGCTCTATTCTTTTATTCTTTGGGAAGTACTTGGGTAGATACCACTGAGTTCGTCCTTTCTTGAATATGTACTCTTTCTCCTTCAACCGCTGCACGGATACTCGTAGAAAAGTATTTGCACATTTTTGTAACTGAAAACGCTCGCACTTGCCTAAACAGTGTTGTTTGCATAGTATTCGTGTTACAGCTTACTTCTAAGATCTTCACTCGAGCTGCTCATTGTTGTCCTCATATTTTGTGCACAAAAGGTGCATCATGGATATCTGAAAGAATTTTTTTGAGAGGGGGGCTCGTGAGAAAAAAAATTCAGGAGAACCGTAGAGTGCTGCAACAGTCTCTTTTGAGATTTCCATGGCTACATACTTAGTTATCACCGTTATGAGAAGCATATCCTACGCTTCCTACCAATATAATACTTACAGATCTCCCGCTCATTTTCAAATAGTTAGATAGAATTTATATCCTGATCTAGCTACATTAATCCTAATAAGATATCACTACTGAATGTCTCTAGCATTGGCCGGGGAGGATGGAGTACGAAATTCCAGGTTTATCTGACAACCACCTCAAAGGTGCAGTTTTCGCTACGACGTCGGTGCAAACGAGTAAGATAACAGAGATAGAGGCAGGCAGAATCTGCTTCAGAAGATGTACTTAAGAAATGACACGGGGTATCAGTAAGAGATATAAGCCCTCAAGTTGAGGACAGGATGAGGCTGCTGAAAAGCAAGGTCTTAAACGCGAACACAAATTTCCTGTCTAGCCTACCCTCACTCCTCAAGCTCGAAGCTCCTCTATTCTCCCATCAGCCTTCCACCATCCAACCTCCTTTCATCAACCTCAAACCTCCTTCCATACTTAACACAACACCACCCAGAAAAACTCCCTCCATTTCAATTAGAAGCCAAGAGGCTCTTCATATGCTGCTAATAGTCGTCTAGAATTTTGATAGATCGACTCAACTATCGATCCCTCCACCACACTCAAACTCTCATGCCTAAATTAACATCTCAATTTCTATTCACTAACGCTATTCAACCTTTCTATTTACCTTCTCACTTACAGCACCTAAAATCGTCTCTAATATAGATCGAGAAGAAAGTATCATACTAAGCTCATTTCCAAGACCATATCCACCATATTCCATTCTAACGCGGTTCAACTACCATATCTTACATCCTGCAAGATTTTCCAATCCTTCTTCTTTATCTTCTATAAGCTTTAGCGTCGTTGCTTAAACTCTAATTTCTAGATGTTTCAGCTTCCATTACTAGATTGTCACTATGAGTTCTAACGAACTTGAGTAAATTCTTTTAAACGATAATTCACATTGGGATATCACTTTATATCCTCCACACACTATAACCACCATTTACTTTGAGAAAAAACTAGTCTATTCCTCTCTTTATTAAAGGTATTAATTAATACCTGCTAAATACATCGAAAGGAATGCCTAGTCTTATAAACCGCATAGAACGGCAATTATAGAGGGAGGGAGGTTCGATTATATTAGAGTGTTAAAATATTAACTTACTAGGGAAAGAAGAAAGATACTTTTTTCTTTTCTTTTTATAATAGGATTTTATTAGACTTATATTTTATATCTACGATAGGGATTAATATCTACTAGTTAAATACTAGTCTTTTTTAAATCTCTCTTATTATCTTAGATATATAGAATCAGATATCCACGTGATTTCAACTCCTAGGAGAAGGTACAAGTGTTAAAGAATCTCTAAAACTACGGACCCGAAAAATCCTTCATTGTATCAGCGATAATCTAATCTATTGCCTCTTACCGATCAGGTGCGTTTTAGGGAAGAAAGAAAAAGAAAATATAAAAAAAAATAGTCTGATAGAAGAGGGTTGGTAATATGGTGGTCTGGCATAGAACACTCGATATCGGCATGGTTTTATCGGTTCCTTGTCCGCGGACGGGACGGGTGTTTTGCCGGTCGGGTTCGTTTCCAGGGCTGGGAACCTGTGAGATACTATGATTTATTCAGCCGATGAACGAGGACGTGCGGCAAAAGCAATTAAGATGCCGGATTGGGTTGCGCGAATAACTTTTTGGGGGGATTTTTTTTTTTTTTTACTTCCTACCGTTCTTTCGGGTTTGGTGGTCTATGTGTGCGTGCTGGATCGTTTGGAAGGCGAGTGTCATGGATGCCTTGGACATGGGATTTGAAGATAAAGGGAGGCGTGTGAGTGGCGGTAAGGCGACGATAGATCTCGATGAGGTTTGATGGGTTAGGTGGGTAAGCTGACCGACATGTCTTTTATTGAATTGGTGCGTCTTCCGTGCCATGCACGCAATTTTCCCACTTCAGAGGGTTACTATCAAAATGTGACATCCGACAGAAATTCTGCTGGTGGAATGACTTGTGTTGCATCCTGAAAATTTTGATCTTGGTGTTGTCGCTTTATTTCCAAGCAGCTCGAGCCGTCGTGGAGTAGAGTATAGTACCCCGCACCGCACTTTTTTTGGTCCCTCTCCCCTCACTCCGGAGAAGCCTAGCCTGGCCTGGCCAAACCTTAGTCCTACCGCGCCAGGATAGCTGCTGGAGGGTGTAGGACTGGAAAAGATACTGGGCGCTGTCGTCACGGATCCCGGCGTGTGGGTTGGAGTAATGACTTGACTTTTGGCCCAAATCGAGGTTGCGGGATTTTGACAGCCATTGGGAACCCCGGACTCGATATGTGAATGTCTGCTCATTGCTCGGTTGGAGAGAAGATATCGCTGACCATCGTCGAATCCACGCATGGGCAGGAGATAAGTCGTAGGAGATTGATTCCTCGTGGTCGCTCACCTGCTTGTTGCTGCTGTAGCAGGAACGGTTGTGCGAGAGGATGGAAGATTTTATGATTGCTTGGCCTCTGGTGCAGCAAGCAATAAGCTTACCTCGCTCCGAGGAGCCAAACGTGGGTTGGTGAGAACCAAAAGACGTCCTCGAGTGCATACGCGTCCGGAGTAGTTGTTCTCCAGCTTGCAGGCTTGCGCGAAGCCCTGGATGCTCGTGCCAGATTTGCAGATTCCGGCTGACCTCCCGTGGCTGCTGCTGACATCTGCAGCTACTCCTGTGTGGCCACGATGGTGGCCGTCTGCTTCCATTCCCGCGTTGGGGACGGCGAGGCTGGCCGCTGCTTGGAGATGCCGGGATCTGATCGGAGAAAGCGTCGCAACTCTGAGAAACTTTGTTTTTGCTGGGCGGGTTCTGAGGACGAGGGACACGAAACTCCAGCGACCGGACCAGAACCGCGGGTCGCAACTCGGACGGGGCGAGGCGAGATGTCGACAGGACAGTACAGTACCACTCGACGCGGATTCCACTCTCCAGACGTCGGCTGCTGGTGACGAGTGGGCATTGCACTTTTCGACTTGGTGGCCGTGTGCACAGGATTTCGCCACCAACGAGGAGGTCGCGAGGCGTTCCTCCGCCAGGCCAGGGGAGCAGTCACGAGCGCCCTCTGCGGCGCCAAACGTGTCTGAGGAGTGGATCCGCAAGCAGTAAACGGGCCTCCTGGCGGCCATGCTATCGAACGGCAGTCTAAGACGGCGCGTGGCTGAAGCCAATACGGAGTCCGTTGCAGTATCCTTTGGAGATATCCGCGTCCCCATCGGAGCAAATCCAAGAATAGCGTCGTGGCTGCGAAGCCCGTGACGGCGATGCCTCGATGACAAGCGCGTGCGCAGATGGAGATGGCGGTGGCAGCGGCATCAGCAAACCACAAACCAGTGGCGAAGAGCCAGGCCGCTCCCCGAGTGGTGCTGAGGACTCGAGGAGCCGCCATATTGGAGATTCCCATCTTGCTGGTAACCGTCCCCATTGGCGCGCCATGGTTTGAACCTCTCTTGCCTTTGCACATGAGCGTTCCCCTGAGCCCACCGATGGGTTCACGCCCGTGCCGGACCGCCTGGACGAGATCAAGGAACGACACATGAACGATGAGACAAACAACATGCCTCACCTGCCCGCGGCATGGAAGGGCTTGGGTGGGAATTTGAATTTCTGATTGATTAAATCCATATCAGAACTCCAAGCCTCGCTTTGGCTAGATCTTCATCGGATCTTCAACATGAGCCGCATGAGTCGCATTCGGCGATGGCTGGCCTAGATCTGAGTCGCGGTCAAGAAATAACAGGCGATGGATCCAGCACCTTCCCCAGGCCAATTCCCAATGGAAGTTAGCACGCTGACCAGCTACGAGTTTGCTTGGATGCCAATGCCCGCGCTGTGTCCCTTATGACGGCAGAGAGTGAGCACCGCGACAGGTTAGCAACTCTGTTTATCGGCATTGGTATACAGCGATTTGGCCCTCTGCGCATTCATTTCCGTTCCGCATGCCAGCATCGGCCACGCCCTCCCCGAAAAGAACGCAGGCACGGCCCACCGACCACGAGCCTGTCAAAGATTTCAACCCGAGTGGTAAGACCACCATGACAGGCTATACACAAGGCCCCCCAGGCCGACCCAGCCCGGCAGCACTGAGGTTGAGCACGGTACGAGGCTGCGCAGATGCGGTGGACTGCCCTGTGCTTGATGAGATGCAACGAGCCTCGTCCTCTGCTGCTGGAGGCGTTTCCCAGCCGCTCCCGCTCCTGTTCCTGTTGCCGCCCTCCAGCCTCCTCGACATCGTGACCATGCCCATGCCTCGATGCCCCCCCGCGCGTGTCGCCATGTCTCGCGGACGACGCGACGACCGGGCTATGGTTTGCAGAGGATCTCGTCGAGCTGCCGGTAACCAGGTTCCTGCTCTGCGCACAGCGTGAGATAGCCTAAGCGATGGTACCGCAGATTCCCTTACACGGCGCCTGTGCTGCTCTGATGGTTGCAGTGACCGTTATGCTTTTGATATGAGCAAAGGGCCGCCGAGCAACACGAGATGTGGCCCCGGGTGGCATCATCGTGGAAAAGCGCCTTCAGTCAGTGTTTGGGAATAGGGTGATCCTGCTGCTGACTACGGCCCTGCGCGGGGAGGGTGACTTTGCAAGACCGCATGCTCGCAGGTGCCGATCCGGAAAGCGTGAGCGGCGCGAATAGCCTCCCCGTCGCTCCATGGCGGCGGCGAGCGAAAAGCGCTGCCTTCGACACCCGGCCAGCGCAGGAGCTCGCGCGCCTCCCGACATGACGCTGTGCACTCCAATAAATTCCAAGGCCCACGGTATGTGGATGGTACCTGACACCTGGGAATGGCCCTCATGCGGCGCGGTCCTGATAGGGTCTTTCCGCTCAGATCCCATTGCGGTCCTCTCAGGGCGATCTCGAATTGCGGATGCTCGTGCGATATGCCTCTGCCATGGGCGATGCATTCGGCCACTGGGAGCTGGGAGCTGTGGGCTGGGCGGTGCGTCGCGCGGAGCTGCAGCATTGGCCTGAATGACCAGCCCGAGGCGTCAGATGATCCCATGATCACATCGCCGCGGGCTCCACTGCTGCGACGAAGGGCCAAACCATGCGTGGGCGAGGGCACAGAGGCCGCAGAGGAGCAGAGGATCCAGCCGGGGCCGGGGACAGCGGAGGGGCATGATTACGAGCGCTTCCCCTGGCGCGCTTCGTGCCAGTTTGCGAGTGTCGAGAGAGGACGATGAATAGCGAAGGCATCGAGACACAGAGTGGCAGACCGGCCGCGGCGCGCAACTGAATGGCTGTTGGGATGGCATCCCCGCTGGGAACCGTCGCTCTTATAGCATCAGGGGTCCCTTCCTCCCGAAGCCCCCCGTTAGACAGCAGTCAATACCTCCCTCGAGACTTGTCGTCGCTACCTTGCGACTGCCAACGACCCCCTCGGAATCATCTGTTAATTCTCCCAGCCTCGATCCTCCTATAAGAGAGCTCCCCATACGCACTTCTCCTGGTGCCGCGAACCTTACCTTACCTTACCTCACACCCCTCCCCCAAGTCAACCAAGCGCTGCCCGCCACCCCTCTCCCCCCAGCACCTCCCCAGCCAACCAGCCCACACCCCAGCGCTGGGTCCAATTCCACCCATCGATTCGACTGTGAAGCTGTCCACGTCGCGCCTGTCCACGAAGTGCCTTTCTCTTGTTGGTTCCCTTGAGCGTGGCCTCGCCCACAGTGGAGACGCGACGCTGCTGCTCTGGAATCCGTCGGGCTCCTCGACAGATCGATATTGGATTGTTTACTTTCAGGTCAGTCATCGCTCGAGGTACCTAGATCCTCGCCTGCCCCTCCACACCTGCCTAGCATTGCTGTGCAGCGAGTGCTGGACCGTGACTCGACCATTGCTGGCGATACCACGGTCGCACATCTGTCCCTCTGCCTCTGCCTCTGCCTCTGCCTCTGCCTCTGCTCCATCGCCGCCGGCCTTCATGCCTCCTGCCTCATGCGCTCTGAGGAGCTTTTCGCTGCTCATGATGTCCCTGATCACCGCAACGTCAGTTAACCAGCGCTAGGCCACTAAGCGACCAGCGCCTGCACGCCCATTTTGCGGCCTGTGAATGACCATAACCCCCTCCTCCGCGCACCCCAATTCCTTACCAACTCCACCTGTATCCTCCACTGCTGCTCCCTACTCGTCCTCAGCATCCTAAGCATCGCCGACTCACTCCACCACTGCAACCCACAGCCCTCAACCCACAACCGCCTCCCCGGCCCTCGACCCCCTCCGCCGTCCCCCAGACCTTGCACCACGACTGCCACTGCCTTTGCTCTGCTTCCAGCGCCCTCCCCCTCGAGACATCCGTAGTCAGTACCACCAGCAACCAGGCCCGCCTCTAGCTTCACCACCATCCGCTGCCCGCCCAGACCAGACTGCACACCCGCCTCCGCTCGCGGTACGGTTACGACCTCGATTCCAGCCTACCCGTTTCCTGCTAGACTGCTGCGGTTCGACGCTGCAGACCACGCCAAACCAACCACGCCCCTCAAATTGGCCCCCCCTCCCTGGTCGACCTTAGTCCCAACTGCTCATCTCAAATTCGGGCGCGTGAGCAGAGCCAGTCTTTCGGGCCAAGGAACTGACTTGCACCTTACCTAAACTGCCTCCTTTGATCTTGCTTCATCATTCACCACCTCCACACACCTCGACCTCACTCCATCACCCTCGAATCAACCCCGTCCAGTTCGTCAACAGCTTCACATTCCACCGCCCCTTCGCACCGTCGATCCAGCCAGCCACTCATCGCGCGCCCTCGCAGCCTCCGTTTCACATCGCCTAGTCTTCCATCCAGAAGCAAATACAGTGCAGTGAATCCGATCTTGGTGGGACCGTTGTCACGTTACTGCGTTCTTGCTCTCCAGGAATCGCAAACCCATTGTTCTTCATCAGCCCTGCACCCAATTGCCCAACACGGACTTCTCGCGGCCCTCGACAGCACTTCTTTCATTCTTGCTCCCCTTTAGCCCACCACAATCCAGATAGCACAGAGTGTTTTGGACCGCACGATGTCGCAAAACAGGCCCGCAGCCTTTTCGAGTCTGAGAATGGGAGGTGAGACAGCCTGCAGCGTCTGCACCTGGAGTATATATGCTAACCTACCCTCATTAGAAGTCATTCGCGAAAAGGTACAGGATGGGGTAACCGGCGAGACGAGAGATATGCAATATACACAGTGCAAGATTGTGGGAAATGGTTCCTTTGGAGTCGTCTTCCAGACCAAGCTCTCGCCCTCGGGCGAGGATGCTGCCATCAAGCGCGTGTTGCAGGACAAGAGGTTCAAGGTGCGCACCGGACGACGCTCCGTGCATTGATGATGGCTGACATGTCCCAGAACCGTGAACTGCAAATCATGCGCATTGTGCGTCACCCGAATATCGTAGAGCTCAAGGCATTCTACTATTCGAATGGAGAGCGAGTATGTGTTACCCCGCCCCTGGGCCCCGACGACTGCTAACAATTTTCCCCCTTTAGAAGGATGAGGTGTATCTCAACCTGGTGCAGGAATATGTTCCTGAGACGGTTTATCGTGCGTCGAGATATTTCAACAAGATGAAGACGACTATGCCTATTCTCGAGGTCAAACTCTACATTTACCAACTTTTCCGTGCCCTCGCATATATCCATTCTCAGGGCATCTGCCATCGCGATATCAAGCCACAAAATCTTTTATTGGACCCTAGTACCGGGGTACTGAAGCTCTGCGATTTCGGAAGTGCAAAGATTCTCGTAGAAAATGAGCCCAATGTCTCGTACATCTGCTCCCGTTACTACAGAGCTCCCGAGCTTATTTTCGGCGCAACGAACTACACAACTAAGATTGGTGGGTATTCCCGCACCTAAATCGTGGATTGCTCATGCTAACATTGCCGCAGATGTATGGTCAACCGGTTGTGTCATGGCTGAACTGATGCTTGGTCAACCATTGTTTCCTGGCGAGTCGGGCATCGATCAGCTAGTCGAGATCATCAAGGTCTTGGGTACACCAACACGGGATCAGATTCGCACCATGAACCCCAATTACATGGAACATAAATTCCCGCAGATTAAGCCACACCCTTTCAGCAAGGTTTTCCGCAAGGCTGATGGTAACGCAATCGATTTGATTTCACGCCTCCTGGAATACACACCAACGGAGCGACTCTCAGCAATCGATGCGATGATCCACCCCTTCTTTGACGAGCTCCGTGATCCTAATACTAGATTCCCGGATTCACGTCATCCCAATGGCCCGGTCAAGGATATGCCCGTCCTGTTTGATTTCTCTCTTCATGGTAAGCTCCACGTACAGCGCATGTTGCTGCCCAACTAACATCATCCTAGAATTGTCCATCTGTCCTTCGCTCAACCACAAGCTAGTACCAACACATGTGCGAGCATCCCTGGCGACCCGAGGATTGGACATTGATAAGCTGGAGCCCATGAGCAAGGAGGACATGATGGCGAGGTTAGACTGAGGAGGGGCTCATGCATACGATTAACGAATAAATGCTTTCCTGTCGCTCGGCAAACAACTCGATCAGAGTTAATGTTTCCCAGCGTCTCGTCTCCATCCGGCAACCACTGCAGCATATTAACCTGGCCCTGGATGAGTTGTCTACGACTTGTATGGGCCACGATCGATTGTGGAAGTACGGAAAAGATATGAAGGCGAGAACACGGGATTTATGATGGTTATGCGTTATTGGTTTGGAAGAATACCCGTGAGAGATGGAGTTTTCGTTGGAGACGAGTTTTTCAGTTCAGGGGCCGCTTCTCTCGGTCGCTGATGGTGGAAAATCCTGTGGACACGACTCGATCGATTTAGCCATAGATCATGGGTTTCGACGGGCCTCTTTCCCCTTCTCCGAACCTCGTTTTTTTAAGTTTTAGACTTTTTTTTTTGCATCATGACGGAAACGGGCCTCTGATTTCGATCCTGCTTGTCCTAGTACCTTGGCGCCCAAATCCCCTTTCAAAATCGCGAGGAGATGGAGAGTTTGGTGGCTGGACCGTCCTTTTTCTCTCTACATCCCAAAGATTCAGGCGTACTTACATTTGATGGATGGCTCGCCTTGTGGTCAACAATTTGCATGGAATGGGTTAATTATTCCGCGATGGATTGGACGGGTGGGTTCTCGATTTGATGGGGTTGGCAACTGGCACGGTCAAAAGATTCCTTTTCCTTTTTTTTAGTTACATGGGGGTTAAAGTTACTGTGCCATTATGTGGCGGGCTATGATATCAAAAGGGGTTTGGCAGGTTGGGCAAGAAGGCATCAAAGAAGACAACTTTTTTCCCTCATACTTGAGATTAAGCGCTCATAAAAATTGACATTCCCCTCAGAGCCATTCTAGCCAGTCGCTCCCTTTTTCTATATGATTATGCGTGTATATGTATCTGTGTTAAGAGGATGACGATTCTTTCCCAAAGCGAGAACTGTCTAAGGCGGCTGGTCCCATGGCTCCTTGCACTTTCAATCACAAGACTATTGCTATGCCTATTTCCGGTTGGTAAACGGGTACCTACTTCTCTTATTTCTTTGTGTTCATTTTCCGATCTTCTTTTTATACATTGATACCCCAGAGAATGCGACTCGTGATTTTAATGCCTAAGATTCAAGGCATCCATACATTGAATCTACGTTAGTGGCGCGGGTGGATGTCCGTATATTAGATCCAGTGCTTCGGCGCAAGCTTTAACGCGACGAGGTTAGCCGGCGGAGGTGCTTTGATCTTGTACCTACAGTACACTACACTGTGACATCTAGGGTGGATCTTTGTTTTTCTTCAAGGGCGACTGAGCTTTTCGCGTCTTCTACGACTGGACGGGCGCATCGAAACTACAACTATACAGGAAGCCTGATCGGGAGAGGATTTTGTTACGAGGAGCGCGACGAACTTGGGTGTAAGAGGCTGGCAAGCTGGCTGACAGGACTCGGATTGAAAGAGTCGATCGACTTCATTTGAGAAGTTCTTTTGTGAGGGGAGAGAAAGGAGGTGAATTGCCCGCGTCGGGATGGCGGATTATGATTCTAGACCTAGGGGGAGGGGTGGGTATGGAAATGGGAGGAAGAGGAGATATAGAGGTATGTCTTTTTATTCTTCCTCCTTTGATATATGATTTAGGGGGAAGGTTTTAAATTCAGCTTCTATTTGGTTTTTGGGATTTTTTTTTTAATTATGGGATGGATATTTTGTTGGGATATTGAATTGTTGAAGCTAATTGTGAGGGGGTTGGATATTAGATGAAGAAGAATATGATCGTCGTCCTCAACGTCGTAGATACGAAGAACCGCTCGCGATACGTATGCGCAGACAATTTCTCTCGATTGCTGAATCCCCACTTAAACGTGTCGAGGATGAGATTATGAATATTGCTGCGTTGGTGGTGGAGAATTGGGAGGCAGATTCGGATGTTAAGAATGAGTTTATGGATTTGGTTGTTAGGATTGTGGTTGAGCAGCCTTTTAAGACGCTTTTTGTGGCGGGGGTGGTGTTGGGGGTTAATAGTTTGGGGGAACAGGGTGGGAAGGTTGTGGAGGAGGTTTTGGGGAGTGTAGCGGAGAGGGTTAAGGAGGCGGTTGGGAAGGGGGACTGGAGGGAGGTTAAGGGCTTGGTTAAGTTCTTGGGGGCGTTGCAGGGAATTTTTGAGGGAGAGGGAGTGTGGAGTTTGTTGAGTGATTTTTTGACGAAGGCGGTGGAGTTGCAGACGGAGAGTAGTGAGGAGGTGAATTATTCTTCCTTGGGCTTTTATGGATATAGCTGGGTTGGAGAATATTTACTAATTTGGATGTGTTAGACTCTGGGCCCGGAATTGGTCAAGATCATTCTTTTCACCATCCCATATATCATGGCTTCTTCTGCGACTGGTCAGGAAGATAAAGCTGCTTCTATGGTTGAGAATACGGACATTATTGCTTCCGAACCACATGTTTTGCAAGCTTTGGTCGATCCATATCCCGGGAATGGAAAGGAAGAGGCATTAGCTCCTACTGGTACTCTTGCACTTTTGCAAAAGCAATTGCAAAGTGAAGCTGCAAATGGATGGGGATTGGGTTGTCTTCCTCGACCTTGGAAGTTCCTTTTGGAGAAGCCTGACGATTTGGCAGCTGCTCCTAAGCATGCTCTTCCTACGATCGTCCTTCCCGAAGTCCTCAATGCTGGAACTCGACCATTGTTCCCCGAGCTCTACTTCTCGGTTTATGCCGACCAAGATATTGAGACGGTTCCTCCAACTACAAATATTGCGTCTTGTTTATTGAGAGATGCTCTGGTTGATACGATTAATATTCTGGATTACAACAGGAATGTTACGGCTAGATTCTTGATCGATATCGACTGCTATTTCACACCAGGTACTTTCGTCAAGAGAGCTACTCCTTTCGACAGACTTCGTGATATTGAAGGAGACAAGTCGACATGGAAACCAGAAGATGTGGCTGTCGACGCAGTCTTCTCGCAACTCTTCCAACTTCCCTTACCAGAACACAAACTCGTCTATTACCATTCCGTTCTCACCGAATCCTGCAAGATTGCTCCAGCAGCCATTGCCCCCTCTCTTGGTCGAGCAATCCGTTATCTCTACCGAAGCGTTGATTCCATGGATCTCGAGTTAAGTTACCGATTTATGGATTGGTTTGCTCATCATTTGTCGAATTTCGGATTTACTTGGAAATGGACAGAATGGATTGATGATGTAGAGTTACCCGATTTAGATCCCAAGAAGGCGTTTATTCAAGGAGCTTTGGACAAGGAAATTCGATTGAGTTTTGCGCAGAGGATTAAGGGGACTTTACCTGGCCCTTATCAACAATTTATTACTGAGGAGAAGGAGAAGGATACTCCGGATTTCAAGTATAATGACGAAGGTATGTTTACTGAATTTATTTAGTTGCAGAAAGAATGTAATGAATGGCATGCTAACAATTAATAGAAACCCCCTTCGCAAAAGAAGGCCAAGCACTCCTCAATCTCCTCCGTAAAAAAGCCCCAGAAGACCAAATCCAACCTCTCCTCGACCAAATCCACACTCTAGCCAAAACTCTCTCCTACCCAGACCCCCTCATCGCATCCACAGACGCATACGTAACATCCATCTGTTACATCGGCTCCAAATCCCTCTCTCATGTCCTCAGCTGCATTGAAAGATGTAAAGAACGTCTTCTCGCCATCGGACCTCAAAGCTCCGCAGCACGAAAACAAATCGTCGAGAGCGTGATGAGTTATTGGAGATACCAACCAGGAGTGGGTGTTAATATCGTCGATAAGTTACTCAACTATACGATCTTAAGTCCCGAGGGTGTTATCGAATGGGCACTTGGCGATCCCGAGCAAGGCAAGAGATTAGGTGAAGCACATGTCTTCGAAATGGTTTCTGCAACAGTCGGAAAGGTCACGGGAAGAGTTCGACAGGTTATCAATGCGAAGTTCGTGAGGGGTTTGAGTAAGGAGCAGAGAGCAATATTGGAGGCAACGGCGGAGAGGGAGAGGGAGCAGATGAAGGCGCTTTTTGGGAGGATGGAGGAGTTGCTGGGAAAGTGGGTTGGGAAGGAGGGGAGGGATGGCGAGGAAGGGATGGTGAGGAGGTGGGGGGAGAGATGGGGGAGGGTGTTTAGGAGGAAGTTGGCGGTGGAGGATACGTGGTTTGCGGAGATGAAGGGGGTTAGTGTTGAGGTAGACGGGGAGGCGGTGCCGGTTGTGGAGGAGGATAAAGGGGAGGAGGAGGATGTTGTTCCTGATGTCGAGGGGGATAGGGAGATGTTTGGTGCGGTTTGAGGAAGGTGGGTGAGTGTGGTGAGTGAGGTGGTTTGTATGATGGATTGGGTTGATTGAGTTATCCAGGATAAGGATATGATATGAAAAGAAAAGATAAGAAAAGAAAAGGGTAGTTAGTAGCATAAAATGGAGAATTTGGAGATAGAGGAAGGGAGCTGGGTTAGAGCCAGCGAGGAGGCGGGACATCTTATGTACAATTTCTGTGTTTTCTTCCTTTTTTATATTTGCAAGGGGGGGGGAGATGTATGATATTTTTTTGTTGCCCTTTTTCTTGCTTGGTTTGGCTTGGCTTGTTGGTATGTATGTTTTGTTTTATCATCGTAGGAAAATAAAAGGGGAAATATAATATATTGAAATCCTGTTTATATGTTCATATATAATGGGAGATGTGAAATGTGAGATGTGGTGTTAGAGAGGAAAAGGGGGGGGGGAATAGTAATTTTGTTCATGAGATGGGATGGGGAGGAATAAGGTAGAAATTTTAAAATTTAAGGATGTTGTACTTTATATATATATAACTCTTCTATGCAAGTTATATATCTCGATCTAACCTATATACTACTAATTCATCTCATCATTTCACTCTTTACAACTTCCAAATTATTTCTCTCACAATCCCTACCATCCACTTCCCATCCCCACCTCCCCCCAAGAACTCCCCCCACCATCAACACTCTCCCCCTCCACCCCCTCAATCCACTCCATCTTCTCCAACTCCCTAACGAAAAAATCATGTTCCTCCTCCAACAAATCCGTATCCGCTCCCATCTGTCCAGGATACTTCTTAATATTATGCCAATGCGTCAATGCTCTCAGCGCCTGTTCAAGCGGTAACGCCTCCTCAACTTCCGCATCGATATCACTGCCCGCTAACCAATCATCCCTTAATTCCGGTCGGCAGTGAAGATAGATACTTGTAATGACTCTCATATTACCTTGTCTCCATTTCCTCCCACAATAGGGGACTTGGTTCTTGAAAATTTTGAGCGTATAGAGACGGAGTTCTGGTTGTGGGATCTTGAGGGCTTTACGTAGGATAGTTGAGGATTTGTATTGGACGAGGAGGAGATTGCGGTGGGCTTTGTGTTTGCAGATCTTTTGCATGATGCGGAGGAAGTTGATGGAGGAGAAGAAGTTACGCCAGCTGAAATCGGTGATGGGTTCGGTGGGTTGTTCGTTGGTCGGATAGCCTATTTCGTCAACGCCTGGTAGTTCGCGTTTTCCTGCTAGCTGACCTTCTTGGAATGCTAGAGCGGGGAGTTGGTCGTCGATGCTTGCGACGGGGAGTTCGCGACGGCCGGTTCGGATGGGTGGTGGTGCGGCGTCATCTTCGCTTTCTTCGGAGGGGTCGAGATCTAGTAGATCGGGGACTACGGGGGTGTATTTACTGTTTGCGTTGCAGAAGGAGAAGAAACTAGAGCTTGTTAGTAACGCTTGCGAATCTGCCGGTTGGTTTCATTACCTCATTTCATCTCTATCTGTTCTGCTGTCTACCACCTTGTCGATATCTTGATGAGCGAAGAGCTTCAAGATAAGAGGGAGATAATTCGAGTCTAGCAGAAGCTGGGTGAAGTATTCGAATTTTAAAATGTCTATAATACGAGATTAGTACTAGTCAGCAAAGTGGGTAAGGTTATACTTACGGGATACCTTGAACCACTTCAACATGATCAGAATGATACCCGAAACTGCCTTGGCAGTTATTTCACGAGAGCGCAAAGCCTCAATATCATCGATCGGTAGGTCCGCAGGATCTATTGTTGTGGGTAATGGAATGAGAGCAGGATCCTGGGGTCTCTGTTGTCCATTCTGACCTTGTACTCCATTAGCACGAAGATTTGTCTCCGACTTATAAGATGGCCCAAAAGCCTGTCCTTGTCCTATCGGCTGGGTGATTAGAGCGGTAACATTGGCTAGTACAGCTTTTAGAAGTACTATGACTAGTGATTGCAAATGAGGTATTGATTCTTGCTATAAGATGTAAGTCAGTGAACAAGAAATCAGTATCTAGGTTAAAGCTCACATAAAAGTTCTCCACCATATCTAGCTTCCTCTTTACATCCTCACTAACATCCTTATTTGGCCCATAGTCCACCTCAGGTTTTGCCCTCTTTTTCTCTTCAAGGCTTAATTTCTTCGCAAGGATGGTTTCTAGATCTATCTCTTCAACATCGTCATCATCATCCCACCCTCTTTCGAATTTCAAGAACTTTTCCCTTTCATCCCATAATTGACGCATTGCTCTTGTCATCCTCATCCGGTTCGCAAACAGAGTCCCTGCTTCAAGGATCGACCTAGGGATATCACTTCCTTCCCATTTTCGTCCAACGAGCACATCCTGCAGACCAGCCCCACCTTTGCCCCCAGCGCTGTTGCTAGTGCTGTCTAGTGGAGGATACATAAAAGGAAAGTTCTGATTAGTTTGGTAATTCTGCTTTTTGCCTGCTTTCCCGCCAACTGGTGGGGAAGGGGGTGGTGATGGTGCAGGTGTGGCAATATGTACAGGTTGATGAAGAATAGAAGCCCCACTACTGTTGACATTCATGGCAGGAGGTATGATGCCATTTGCTCCATTTGCCCTGCTTGGTCGATTTGGAAGAGGTGGAAGAATTGAATTGTTGTCAGGTTCAAGAGGCAAGAGTGGTTGTGGTGGGGTATACGCGGGGTACTTTGAAGTGATTTCTTGTCGAAAGATATGGTAGTCGAGTGGAGATGCAGTAATTATCTTTTCTCCAGATCCGTTCAGATGCCGGAGCTCGCTGGTACCTTCCTTCACCTTCTCGATTTCTTTTGTCCCACCAAATACAAGCAAGACGGATTTCCAGAATAGAAGAAAGATTCGTGTTTGGGGCAGCTCGTTCGTCTCATCCCATCTAAGCCTCGACGTAATCGTGACGAAGTAGTCGACGATATTTGGATTCAACTCTAGTATTTTCTCCTTCGCATATGACAGAGATGTTGGGTCGTTCCGTATACTCTCAATAACAAGGTATATTATCGTCGTAACGTTATCCAATTCATCCTGTATGAATGGTATATCCTCCTCCAAAAGTTTAGTTTCCCGATACTCCTCATCCCACAACCTCTTGAAAGCATTCTGCATGACCTCGAATAGCAACGCTATTCCACCAGCCTGGGCCACAAGTGCAATCCCAGCCTTCATCCACTTCAACTGAGTCTTCGTAGCTTTAGTTTTCGGCTTTGGCTTATCTTCTCCAGCGTCCTTCGCCTCTTCTTCTGCACCAGCAGTTTCCCACCAAGCCCCCAAAATGACATACAACACAGTCTGTAGACATTTACATCTCCTCCTCAAATCTACCTCGTTCAATCCCTTAACCTCCCTCTCCACAAACTTCACCCTATCCTCCTCGCTCACCTCAACCCACCCTTTCCCCTTCCCACCAGTCACATTCCCATCGCAAAATTTCCCCCACCTCCTCTCAAACGTATCCTTTACTCTCTTCAACCTCCTAAACTCAGCCTCGTTATAACTAAACCACTCATCAATTTCCTCCTCAAACGTTGCCGTATCCCCATATTCAAATGCATAACTCGTTGGGTCTATCTTCGGAAACTCCGTGACTATCCTCCGCAGTTGCATTAAAGAGAGGGAATCATTCGGGTTATTCGATTGCATTTGCTGGGGGGCAGGGGGAGGTGGGGGCTGGTGGGGTGGAGGAGGTTGAGGTTGATTGCGCTGAAGCTGGGGACGGCCCATTGGTACGCCGCCCATTATAGCTTGAGAATTCGGTGGAGGGAGGCTGACGTCTGCAAGACCGGTATCTGCTATATCCACAACATCTTTAGAAGTTACATCAGACGCGTCGTTGAGAGTGGTCTTGGAAGACCAGAGGGATGCCATGGCGGGGTATTTCGTGGTTTGTGATCAAGGAGATCGAGGACTTCTCAAGAGGGCAGAAACAACATCTTGTTACACAGTTAGTGGAGCTTCCGCAAGCTATGGTGAGAGCAAACAATTGTGTATTGTGCTTTGGGGGATGCTGATTACTTGGGCTGTTGAACCTCGTAATGCAACGACGGGTCTGGCTGGACTCGCTTATGATAAGCCGATAAGAATGGGGGGTGCTAACATCTCCAGAACAACTATCTTCCTTTTTACATACTACCTGGAGTAGATCGTCATATCTATTATATTTAATCTCCTTCTAGAATGCACTATCGATAGCCTTGATTTCATAATCTACTGGAAACTTCAGGATGTTTTCAGGCGCAGACAAATAATGCTAGAAACAACCGCCAACGAATCTGCTACATATTTAACTTGAGTTGAATTTGATAATCGTAACAACATGTAAACCCGAAAAACCTCTCTCAATAATAGCAATCTAGTCAACACCGTATATACCAACATAATAAAGTAACGTTCTTTTTATGTTCGATCTTAAGACCAAGCAAAAGCTTTCAAACCCAGCCTAAAAAACAATAGGTAGTTCCAAAATTCCTACATCCTTACTTGGCGGCGAATACTTAATCTCATCCATTGGAATCGCAATCTTCAACCGTGGCAAACTTTGGAAAATAGTAGCTAAATGGACAATCAGCTGTTTGACCCAGCAACCAAATAATCTGTCCAATAAAATCAAAAACTTACAAAACACAATTTCCAACTCAGCACGAGCAAGTAATTCAGCAACACATTGATGAGGACCGAATCCAAATCCAAGAGCTTGCTCAGATCCGCGTTTACGATGGAGATTGAAGGTATCTGGGTCAGGGAAGACTTCTTCGTCTCGGTTGCCGGATTGGGTGGCAGCGATTATACCTTCGCCTGCTTTGATGAGCTTTTGTTGATGAGGTGATTAGCAGAAATTCGTCACTTAGGTAGGAATAACAGGGGGGGAAATAGAGTGTAGGATTACCTTGCCTCCAAGCGTGATATCAACTTTTGCTACCCGTCGAGTGGCCATTGCTGATGCTGTATGGAATCTACAAAGTTCTTCAACAAATGCTGGGACGAGTGATCTATCTGACTTGAGATCTTCAAGCTGAGAAGGGTTTTCGAAGAGGGTTACGATTCCCTATAATATTAATTAGGACTCTGTTTCCAATACATAAAAGGGAATATGCATATCGCGTACGAGACTAATCATGTTAACCATGGTAGCATTTCCTGCAACGAGCATTAAGAAGGCAATTTGGATTACATCAGCTTTCTTGAGATGACCTGGCTGGAGCTATAAATCTATCAGTCTCAATGACTCTTCCGTCTTTAGGGAGATAGGAAATTGGTGTCTACCTGTTCTTTCACGAGTTTGCTGATTAAATCGTCGCCAGGCTCGACAAGACTTTTATCAACAAGACCTCCGATGTATTTAAGAAGCTCTCTATTATAAAATCAGCACTCTATAACGGCCACCTTTTACTAGAGAAGAGAAGAGATGATGGCCACTAACGCACTAGCAGCCGATGCCTGTGTAGCTGTAGCACTTCCATTACTTCTGATCGCCGCTTGTTGAGTGAGGAACGCGAGGTCTTTCAAGGGAACACCCAGAATACTATATATCGTCTAACCAAAAATAAGACGTTCTCATATTAGAATTTTGATTGATTGTTAATGGTTGCATGATTAAGTAAAAAAAGGAAACTCACATATGAAGCAACAGGTAATGAAAACGTCTCAACAATATCAACTGGTTTCTCGCCACCTTTCTTGATCAGAGCATCAAGTAGAGTATCAACCGTCTGTTGAATTTGTGGTCGTATGGAATCAATATGTGTTTTTGTAAAGAGGGATTCAACCATGCTTCTATCCACCAAAAATAACCATCAGTAATAACTCTTCAAATCAAAAACCCTACCAATCTGCACGAGGAAAAAAAACTGATATAATTATACCTCTGTTCCATATGCTTTGGCGCATCCATATCCACGAAGGTCGGTTTACTCTTTGCAGCTTCCTTTCCTCCAGCACTTAGTTCAGGAAATCCAGGTCTCTGTCTCTCCTTCGATAATCGCGGATCGGTAAGGACGGAACATATGTCTGCATGTTTCACAACTAGCCATGGACGGCTTCCATCCCATAGCACGACGCGGGAAACTGGGTTGTGCAGACGGAGATGGGCGTATTCGACTGGGGGGAAGGCGGCGGATGGTCGAGAGAATGGAAAATTTGGGGGAGGGTTTTTGGAGAGGTGGAGGACGGGAGCAGAGGAGATAGAGGTGGTGATTGTTGCCATTTTTTGGTTTGCTCCGTAGTTTGTTTGGATTTAATGGAAGAGGTCTGGAGATGTTGGAAGGTGGAAGGTGGTGGGGAGGTAGGTTGATATATACCTTCCAAAGAGAACATGGAAGAGGGGTTGGGAATCGTTAGTAATATACCTACATTGCTGTTGCTTGGTGAACATTGCATGATACTTTGGAAATAAAAGAGTGGGTTTTATAATTCATAACGTAATAGGTATCTTCTGATGTTTTAGAGATGCGATGCATTTCGGAGTGACTTACTCCATTACCTTGTAGTTTTAGGCCAATGGTTACCCTATATACCATTAAGCACATAGAGGACGATTATGTTGATAAAAAGGCATATAAATAAATAACACATAGACTGCATAAAATGTAAAAATAGATATAGATAGTGGGAAAAAGGAGGGGCAGCTAAATAATAGTATTTTAGGCTATATGAAATGTGTCCTCGGTTCTTTAAGGCATCCTTTTCTCTAGAAAACGATATTCTTTATAAAAGATACGACATATCAAGTTTGTACCCCCAATAATCATTCCTCTAAATTCATAATTCGTTGGGACCAAGAGCTTACCATCTTATTATAATTACAAACCCATACCCAATCCAAAACCCACTATCCCTCCTCACCAAACAAAATCCCCCCGACCTCGCAAGTAAGCACCTCTCATCCACCCATAAAAAACTCACCACAACTTCACCTATGATATGGAACACTTTCTCTCCCTACAACCCCAATAACGTAAAATGACGAAATCCAACATCCGACCATTTCTTAGCCAACGGTAACCCATACAACCCTCCCACGAAACTCCCATTCCCATACCTACATAAATCCCAATACCGCGGAGATATATCATTTCATGTGAGCAGTTTTTAAGTTGGGGCGATGAGTAACAAATATTAATGTCAGGAGACAATTATGACTCTTAGCGATGGAACGGCCCGGTGAAAATTAACAGCGGAGAGGGTTGTTATAATCATTGCATGTGAGAAGAATGCCTTAAAGACACAAGGGCAGTTGTTTTGATTGTCTCTGGATGACCAAGTCATAAATAAAAAAGGTGATGATCCATAATTTTACTCTGGCGAGGTGCCTCCGACATAGACTAGAATTTTCGCCACCTAGGCAGTGAGAATGGCGTACGGCAAACGCGCCTATAAACTTTACCTAAATCGATTGAATTTTGAACTTTTTTAAGTTAAGAGGGTGGACGTTATTTTCGTAGGTTAAAGACAGAAGGCAAAGGAACAATTATTCTTTAATCCCGAGGTTTAACGGTGAGTCTATTTCTTCACTATTAAGAATCCTAAAAGTAAGTCATCAGGGGATAATTTTAAGCGTACTAATTTGAGTATCAGATGATACTTTATTTTACTTGTGTATCCTGGGATAGCCCCCTATATGCCTCTAAGGTAGGCAGGCAATGTCACCGGAAAAACATAATAAGTTGTCTGAGGGTATGACTTGTTTAGACCTTAGGACGAAATCGTAAATTTTAAAGGATAGATAAATAAAAATGTATATTAAAAGAGGAAAACATAAAATCCTAATAATTATTTAATTTTAACATGACTATTACTCTCGTCCGCTAGGCTCCTGGCTAGTAGCTATCTTAAAGGCAGAAAGAGACCTGTTTGGTACATAGGCTTTGAACCGGGAATTATTCCCGGATACTTTAAGGACATTACACTTTGGGTGATGGGCCCTCAATAGGAACTTTTGTCTTGTCACCTTACCCCAAACCAATCTCAACAAAACACCTGCATAACAATCTTTCCTTTTAACACACTTTCATACCTCTGACCCCGGTTCAAAGTTGCCTTCCCCCCTTTGCCGAAGTTTCCCCACCTCTCAACTCCAAACCCAAAAAAATCATCCCCCCTCTCCCTCAAAACCAAACCTAAACCAACCCATCAAACAAACCACCTCTCCTTCAAAGATATCATCATAAAAAAGTCTAAAAAAAATTCCGTACCAGGGAGTCGAACCCTGCGCTACCGCGACCGCTCATCGAACAATGAGAGGCGGAAATGTTACCGATACACCAGTACGGAGTTTGAATTATGAAGTAGACTTTCTTATTTCCTACTATAGCTAACACAAAGAAAAGTACAACAACACCACCGGAAATTTATCAACCATTGACATTAGCATCGATCTTTGAATTGGACCCGGTCTCTTCGGGAGAAAAATAAGGGGCCGACTTTGGCATACAAATTTTAGGGCCTTTAAAGTCGTGACCCTGTGATATTCTTAGATATTTAAGCCACTTAAAAGGGTAAAAGTTCGACATAAGCTTAAGAGATTTTACATATACTTAGTAAAATTATTAGACCTAAATGTCTTAAAACTCATATGCTAAAATCGGCCACTTGTTTCTCCTCGGAAGACCCTGCTTGACATGCACACCATGCACAATTAACAGAATAATTAAGTTCCCAAAAGTGCATTGATGTCATCATATTTAAGGTAGCTAAAGCATAGACTACAAATAATAAAATACCCTCATGAATACAGGCGCATGGTATCATATCATAACCATCCTCAAACCTTTCTCTCCCCTTCTTTATAAAATACCCAACCCCCCCCTATCCCGATCCCCTAAGACTATGTTCCACTTTTATGAGCCTTATTTCATACTGTGTTGCATTTCCCCAGTCTACCGACCATCCCGCCCAATTTATGCCCCATTCCCACCAGTTCCATGCATCCACCCATGAGTACAGATAAGAAGAATCGTTACAGTCCAAAAACATGAAAAAACGCCTGGTCTCACAGTAAAGGAAAGGGAAATAGATGAAACCAAACACCCCGATCCCACCACCAAATCAGTTCAAAATTTGACGCGAAAAATCGCAATACAAAGACATCGTGTGCGCAGCAGAATACTCATGATCAGCCAGTCTTATTTTGATGCAAGAGAATTACCATTCTCCTTTGGCGTCACGGCTCCAGATAGGGAAGTCGTTGGCTCAGCTGGAGTACCTAGTCCGGACATTGGACTAACAGTACCGCTTGGTGGAACAGGAATTCGGATATCTTCTGGCGAAGGTGGAATAATTTCGGAATTTAATCCTGGAATGTAGATACGTTTTGCCTCATTCTGATAAGAAGCAGGAATAATCTAGCGATATATTAGTCTGGGAATATTCTCATAACGGAAGGTGGTGCAGACTCTTACCTCGATGATCTCGTTACGAGGAAACTTCAAGTTTGGGATGTTCATAGCGTCACATGCCATCAAGTACCCATAGAGAACACGGAGAACGGATTCATGAGCAATGATGAGGAGGTCGTTTTGTTCTCTTTCCAGCTCAAGAATAATCGGTTCAAGACGAACGGCAAGATCGTGATATGACTAAACTTTGTCAGCAAGAAAGTCAGAAAAAAGTGTATACGAGACATACCTCTGCTCTGGGATAACGATGATGATACGGATCTGTCTCGTGCTTTGCGACTTCTTCAGGGAACAGCTGGCGAATGGCTCTTTCGGAATACTTCTCACAAACGCCAGGATTAAGCTGGCTCATCTGGGATCGCTGTCGAACTTTATAACCAAGATCTTTCAAATATTCCGCAGTCTCAACAGTCCGCTTTCTGGTTGAAGTCCAGACGGAAAGGGGCTTCAAAGGTGCAGCAGAGCCACCATTGGCGATGGTCTCTGCTCTTTCTGCTTCTCGGTGTGCAATTAGAGTGTCCGCCATTTTCTTTGCATAAGCTCGGCCATCATCACCAAGAGAAGCGTCTGCTTTGTAAGTATCTTGTTGACTAGACGTCCCAGCTCGAGCAAAGAAAGTCTGACGAGACTTAATATGGAGGTTCATCAGGTAGAAGACGATGCGATGCGATAAATACCCGAAAGAAACATTATTATACTGAATGCTCCCTCCTGCATTTATCATTTTAACGTAATTGAGATCCGACTCATTCATTGTCTCGAAATGAGGAATTTTCATATCAATTCTCTTTAGATAAAGCTTTGCAGCTTGGTCTGGGGCCATATTAACAAACTAAATGTTGTGTCAGACAGTTCAAGATATGCAAGGGCAAGGATCGTTACATCTGGAGATGAGATCTTGACGCTACGAGCGTTTTCCTCTAGGATTTTTTGGTCTGTAACATATGATTCTAGGAAGAGTGTCTAATTATCATTAGTTTCGTTTGTGTCAACAATATGCAGGGATAGTATACTTGAACATCATGCTTAGCGAACTCCTTAGCTAGTGAACGTCTTCCACCAGCTAAAGGGTTAACAGCATCGTAGATGGCTACTTGTCCATTCTCGTGATTGAGCCATGCATATATATCCTCGCGGCACTTTTTGAGGATCTTTTGACGGAGCATGACCGAAGTTGCCGAAGCATTGATGAAAAAGTAGTCCTCTGGGACATCATTGCCAGGACCCATTGTCGCACGACGATAGTCACCGAGGTGGAAAACCCTGGTTTTCACGCCAAGCCTATTGGAATGAGCTGTGAGAAGAGGAGGAATAGCCGGGTAAGAGCTTACCATTGCAAGTATCGGGAAAGTGAAACAGAAATATGACTAAGCCAGTCAGTCAGCTGTGGACGAAGTACAAAGGATCGGTGAGGACCTACGTCTTGCCTCTTGCAGGAAGCCCAACCAATACAATGGCAATCCTCCCCGAATGAAAGAGGCGGCCTGACATGGTACTGTACAATTGAGCCGGTGCCATTGGCGCAGCCTTCTCGTCCGGGACATCATGGACTCCGTCGATGAAGGTTGAGGATCTTCTCCGGTATCGTGGAGAGTTTGCAGCAATCTCTGCTGTCCTAGAATCTCCGTTAGCATGCGAAAAGTGCTTCAATCCCTCTTTGCAGCGGTTGCCGAGGATGGTATCATCACCCATCTCTGGTCTGAGGGGAGAGTCATCGATGGCGCACTCATCGACATGAATGGCGGCGAAATCGAGCTTGTCTTGAGCCATGGCGTCGAATCGAGTGTGAACGAGGAATAAATTTTAAAAGGAGAGAGGGAAGGATCAAAATGAAGCCAGACCAGAACCTACAGAAGAGTATCCATGGCGGCGGGCGTAGGGAGAAATATCCAAAAATGAAGAGAGGTCACGAGACCTAAATTGCCCAATCGACACTAGCTCAAACGTGAGGGGGGAGCTGCTCAGTGTTTCCCCGGCTTTCCTCCCTGGAACGAAGCTTCTAGGGGACCCCGGGGGTTGTGCTGGAAGAAAATTCGGGTTTGCCAAAAAAGAAGCAATTCTGAGGGCCTTTCCGGGGAAACTTAGTGTTCGGGTGGAGGCAGGCGGGAGACCATTAAAAGACGCCAGCGCTTGTTATATGGACTGCTTGCAGTCTGGCGAGTCTTCTGGCGAAAGGGACAAGTAGATATCCGCCGGGTTGTGCAGGGGACGTTGTATGTTCTGATGTTGACGAGGTGAAGCTCTGGAGCGCCATCCGATGGTCTCCAGGTTCAAGAGCGCAAGGTCCTCGGGACGTCATTGAGCCAATCGGCAACAGCCGACACTGCAACAAGAGCAAGAGCAAGCCGAAGGAAATGGCGGCCTCAGGTACCATTCTTTGTCAGGCATCCAGCACAGTGACAAGCTCCTTTCGAGAAAAAGTTGGCGAGAGCGGAGCGCAAACACAGGCGTTGCGATTCGAATCCTCAACCACCTCAATCGCAGTCCTCCTCGCCCATTAATCTCCCCTCCCGATCTTTCCCCATCAGCGGCTGCAACCTCAATTCCGCCAACCCCGCCTCCAATATGTCGTCAATGGCGCTGGGCAAGGATTCGCCCTTGGGCTTCCTCTACAACAATTCCCTAGCCGCGGCGTTGGCAGACACATATACATCCTTTTCGGAAAGGAGAGCCGCATTGGGACTTTCGAACCCAGGCACCGTAGAAAATATTGCTCGGGAGGTTCAACGCGATGTATTTTTGACCAACTATGCCTTCTCTGGCCTGCGGGCAGATCTCACCAAGGCTTTCAGCATCAACCCATTGTTCCAGGTCTCGCATGCCTTTGCCATGGGATCGCAGGGCTTGCCGCCATACACATTTGCAGCTCTGTTTGGCACAAACAAGGTCGGTGATGCTCTGCCCAACATTTGAGAATTTTGATGGCCAAGGAACTTTCAGCTGTGCAACCAGAGCTGACAACCCCACCTCTAGATCTTTATGCAAGGAAATGTTGATAATGAAGGGCAACTCTCTACCAGATTCAACTATCGGTGGACACCTTCTTTTGTGACGAAAACCCAGATTCAAATCGCACCTGGGAACCAAGCAATGTTACAACTTGACAATGAATACACGGGAGCCGACTTCACAGCGTCGGTAAAGACTCTCAACCCGTCTATTATCGATGGCGGACTCACTGGTATTGTCATTGCTCAATATTTACAATCAGTTACCCCCAGTCTCGCTCTTGGTCTTGAGGCTTTATGGCAGCGTCAAGCGCTGAACCAAGGTCCAGAGACTGCAGTATCATACTGCGCTAAGTATAAAGGAAGTGATTGGATTGGGACAGCTCAATTGGCTGCTGGGGGTGCTGTTACGGCTTCTTACTGGAGAAAGTTGACGGATAAGGTCGAGGTTGGTGCTGATTGCAACTTGCAATTTGCAGGTCTTTCTGGAGCAGGAATGATGGGAGGAGGGGCGAGAAAAGAGGGCGTTACCACAGTTGGTGCAAAGTACGAGTTCCGGACCATGTCCACGTTTAGGGCACAAGTCGACTCGACAGGAAAGCTTAGCTGTTTGCTGGAGAAGAGGGTCGCCCCACCAGTGCAGCTCACTTTTGCTGCAGAAATGGACCATTTTAAGGTTTGCCAAATTCCGGGTGTCATAAGTATAACCAGCACTAACAATTTCCAGCAAGCAGCGAAAATCGGTCTAGCCGTGTCAATTGAAGCTGGAAGCGAAGAACTCCAAGAGCAACAGGAGGCAGCAGGTGGCGCCGCTCCAGTCCAAATACCCTTTTAAAGAACCAATGAACGAAATAAATGTCCCACCCCTCCGCTCCTA
The DNA here is from genome assembly GCA_003988965.1 of Neobulgaria alba. Lineage (NCBI taxonomy): Eukaryota > Fungi > Ascomycota > Leotiomycetes > Helotiales > Gelatinodiscaceae > Neobulgaria > Neobulgaria alba. Next base: position 406,786 of record QYAM01000017.1, read on the forward strand.
CATAATCGATACATAATGTCCTTCATGCCGCACCTGTACGCTTTTTACAGTACTCCGAACACACAAAACATCTCGGAACCTTACCTCCAACACCATGATGAATTACAATCAAAAATTCTCTTCACACCGCCCTGTCTTATTATCACCATACTCGAAAACAAACAACTCTCTGACACCACAAGGCAGCTTTTCACGATTATGCTACTTGTGGTTTCATCGATTCTTTATCTCATTCATGCTTGGAGAATCAATGAAGGATAGGGCCGTCTTCTACACATTTCGGGATGAATAAATCGAAGTATGAAAGATGAGACGAGACGTGACGATACGATCATAGATTTTTCCTTTTTTTTTTATCAACGTTTTCCTATCGGTGTGGTTGTGGTTGGTTGGTTGGCTGTTTGGCTGGTTGACTGAAAGCATACATTTCTAGGTGGCAGGCAAGCAAACGTGCATGCGATCCAGGACATTGATATTGAGGTTGCGATGTATTGAGGAGCGAAAGAAATCGATCGATCTGTATTATAGTGAGAGTAAGTAAGTGAGTAGGGAAATGGGGGGCAGGTTTTGATGGCATGAAATTATGTAGATACCTGTGTATAAAAAAAAGAAACGGATCCTTTATGACGATCGTATTGTTTCTATCTGATTCGTGCGATGTAGAAGACTAATAGGTGTCAATATTCCTAATAGAATACTTAACGCTCTAATGGCCACCTCCAAGGTATTATGATAAGAGCCTTCGCCGAGCATAGTGACAGGCGGAAGGATAAGCTACTTGTACTTCTGCAAGCCAAATTTGGGATTTAGAGTTCGGCAAGGAGGGGAGGGGAGAGAGAGAGGTTATTTCGGTATAATAACATATTGAGCTCTAGCTCTCACACGTTTACTAGGGTATTGGATTTCCTTACTCTTTTCCCTTGCTGGTTGAGTTATATATGTTATTATAGGCCTTGTTTTAGATGGGATCTTGACTTGAACTTGATATTTCCTATTTAGAGTGAAGATATGTCAGATGAGGAAAGAAGAATCGAAACTAGATAGAGAGAGATGGAAACTTGTAAATAAAGTGGGATATTTATTCCCCTTCAAATTTCTTTCGAAAGGAAGGGGATAGATTTTGGGTTTGAGATGGGGAGAGTAGAGAGTAGAATTGTGGGGTTTCCATTTCGGATTTTAGATGTTTGGTTGATTATTAAGCTTAGAGAGTATTTCTACCTCTGTGTCTTGAGTTTATTTATGGCTTATATTAAATATAGATTTTTTTTTGAGAGTTTGGTGCTAGTGGGATGATAAGGGAGAAGGAAATGATGGATTTTAGGGGAAGGGGGAAGGTAGGAATATATAAGTTATGGTCGCTGTTCGTTTACTTGATATTGATAAAAGTGGTAGTTTAAAAAAAAATTTTTCAAATACAAAATTTACCACGATCTTAGCACAAGTTGATCTATCAGCGTAAATGGCCATTAGTTGATTTTCTCGTTGCCAATACCAAATATGAAACCTTTTTGAGAGCCCCTTTGAGCGCACTCTATTAGGAGATTCTCGAAACAAGAAGAGAGGATTTCATCATCATCAATATGACAAAACCCTCTCGGTATATATATACTTATTCATCAAACCATTTTCTTTCCCAGAGACTACATCTCCATCTACAACATCATAAAAGCCGCCCCAAAAGCCCCCAAACAAGCAATCAACGCTTTCCCACCACCTCCCTCCCTCCCAGCCCCCGCAATCTTCGGACTTGTCCCATTCCCCGTCGCCGAACCCGCCGAACCAGTCCCACTCGCAACACTAGCACTTGTCGTACTTGCTGCTCCCGCAGCTCCAGCCCCGGAAGTCGTTTTAGTAATATTACTTTGTGTCAAAGTGGTTGATTGGGTGTTATTCGTTACATTGAAACTATTCCCAGCAACAAGTATAGCACCTGAATTCCTCACCACTGTTTCAGCCGAGAAATTTCCTCTCAATGAACCAGCTGCCTTGAGAGTCGTGAGGGAGGTATTGGATGATATTTCGAGAAGGAGTTGTGTGTAGCGATGGGTATTTGGTACTTTGTTTGGTGGGGATGGTTGAACATAGGCGGCGATAGCGGATTGGTTGGTGGGGTTTATTAATTCGTAGATTTGGGTTCCAGCGATAGTGGTGCTAGTGTTGGAGGAGATGAGACCGGCTTGCATCCAGTGGAGGAATTCGGCGGTGGAACCGGGGATGTCGGGGTCGACCATCATGAGAGCGTAGGTTCCTGTAAGGCGGGTGGTGGTTCCTACTACTGGGGCGGAGGCTGTATCTGTTGAGAAGATATGTTAGATGGTTGTGGTGGTCGGTGGAGAGGGAGGGTGAGGACTAACCTGCTTTTGGGATATCTTTGCCATCGATAGCTAATATGGAGCCATATGCAACTGTGAGATTTGCTTGCGTAGATGGAGTAAATCCAGGAGGAGTGAAAGCTGTTGTGGCGCCAGCGAATGCAACGGCGATGAATGATGAAGATAACATTATTTACAAAATTGAAGACAAAAACCGAAAGAGAAGGAATGAAAAAATCAACACACGAAATGACGATAATGTGTGAAATAAATGGAAAGAGAATGGAAGGAGGTGACGTTGAGAATATCAAGCTTAAAACAAGCCCAGACAATTTGATGACGAAACTGTGTATTCTTGAGACAGGCGAAAATGTCACTATGGTTTCGAAACTTTATGCCAATTTGGGTATTGTTGCATGAATGGTTGTAAAAGCAAGAGCTAGGACTGGTCAGTTAAAAATATGCATGGAGTTTTGAAGAGGTCTGTGAGGATTGGCAAACATGATCGACGGATCTACGAATACTTGGCGATGTTGCTCGAGCTTCGAAGGGTCTCTGTGGGAAGTTGTGAGGTTGAGAGCTACTCTAATATTAAAATCTCATTTTAAGCCTCGCAAAAGTTGGCATTCGTTTTGAAAAAGCACATCCAGAATGAATGGTGTCTCTCTGTCCGTAATCGTAACAGTGAAAATAGAAGGGTAATTTCCAGACGTTCGCAGTTTCAAATGCGAGGCTTAGCTTTCCTGCCTTGAGATACTGATCACGTGAACGGTCGTCCTTCGCATTTTTGCTTCGTCTTCTCGGAATTACGTCGCAATTAGCGCATGTTGAGGCTGAGTAGAGAGTCATTCGAGTGAAACTAAGCCTCGTGGCTCGTAAAAAAAATAACCGTCCACAGACTTGCAAATGTAAGTCGCTTCGAAAAAGTATAAACCCGAAGGAGGTTTTAGTTGGTGTTAAAATCGAAGCGATAATTGTTCACAAAGCACATGCACCATCTCTACTTTAACTACAATTATATCCGGTGTGGGTATACGTGACAGATTAATAGTTCGTGACAGGGCCTCAGAAGCGATAATAAGGCCTTAATCTATATTAATAAAAAGAGCAAGTTGCCCTTATACTTTAAACTCTCCTTTTCTTTATTAGAATAAAGATACTTAGATGATACTATTTAATTTTAAAGCTTGAGTTATTATTAGAGTTTAAATTATAAATAACTTATATATATAAACTAGAACCTTTTATAAAATAAATTAACTATCTTTTATTATATAATAGATTATTAATATAAGAAGAAGATAACTATACTACTCTATTATATTATTATTATATTCCTTCTCTCCTTTCTATTACTCTTTATATTAATCTAATTAATATATATCTTACTTGACTTTTAGGGTTTAATACAAGAAATATTTAGTTTTTTTAAATAATATAATTATAAATAAGAAGTTTAAAGGGTTATTAGTAGTTAAATTTCTGTCCTAAGATAGTACCCTTATAACTTCCCTTTTTAGTTATTAAGACTTCCTCTTAAATTAACCTTTAGCCTTTTCCCTTTATATCCACCTTCTTCTATCCTTATTATTAACTATTACTTCACCTCACCTCACTCAACTTTGTCAACAAGGAAGAAATTATAGATCTAGGACTTGAGTATTTACTATATATAGCAGTCAAGATAGGACCTAAAAGATAAGAACATTTGGATATCGGAGGAAATCGATACCGTTGAGGTCAACTTGGGCTGACTAAGCTTTAAATTAATACAGTACCCCAGCCTCCTCTAATGTTTACCCCACCAACCAACAACCAGCCTCGTCAATGTCAACAAACAGGTTTCTCTATCATGATGAACACTTTCTCTAAACTCCCATCGCTACCCTCCAAACCTGGGCACCATCAGCCTCCTCCGGTGACGTGACATGATATAGCCTCCAGAATAAAACCTTCAGTGTTTAATATCTTACAACCTCCACAACTCCATCCAGAAAATATTTGTTGATCTTGTAAGCTTGAGGGCTGCAGACTGTCCCTCTGCCCGTCGCTACCTATATCATGTCAGACAAAGATGTCTCGGAACCATTAATGAACGGCCAGCGCGTCGAGGATCCTCCACCACCATACACATCAAATCCCTCCACCGCCAATCCCGGATTCTGCGAAGCAGCATTCAACGAACGTCAAGCAAACCGCGTACCAGGTGGTGGCATGCTCGGTGCTCAATACTTCGAGCCATGCAAATCTTGCTCCTTCATCTGCGACGATTTAATACCTAATACATATCGATCTGGTTGGAAAGAATGGATTGATCCATCTGTAAATTTTCGCTGGGAGTCACATATTGCTGCCGAGAAAGTATTGGGGGGATTGAGTGGTGAATGGTTGGGTTGTTGGATATGTTGGGAGTATGATGAGACCTGGGTTAAGCCGATGGTGGCGGAGGATTGGTATTTGCATATGAGGAAGCATTTCAAGGATGATGGGTATAGGGTTTGCAAGGGGAAGATGGGAGGGATGCAGAGAAAGAGGAATTGTGGGGTGAAACATTGTCCGAAGATTCATTCATAGAGAGTGTAGAGGCTAGGAGAGATGAGGCGTTTGGATATACCTGGATGTTTCTATGTCTGCGGAAATTTGAGTATAAATTGTAGAGAGGATTGTGAATTAGTTGCAGTATAAGAATTTTATCGGCATTTTAGAGCAGATTTTTCCCTTTTAGCTCTACCCTTCGCACACTCTCTTCTGCATATAGCCTTTAAATTCTTATATGACACGTGTGAACTCTAATTTAATGTATAAATTGAGAATAAGTCTTGAAACCCATCGAACGTAATACTGTTTATCATTACTTACCACATACCTCGTCTCCTTCACTTCTCCGCAGCAACGACACTTTTATGTATTATTCAAGAATTTTACAAAAACATCCATCGGACTTCTTTTTGTCGAACCTTATATTTATATTTCGACCAACCACCTTCAGAATATGAATCTCTCGAATATTTAAATTGGGTAGTTTTGCTATTGTAGGAGCCTTGGTAGCTACCTCCACTCCCCAAAAGCCACCATGTGGAGCTTCTTCCAACATGGGTGGCTTGGCTCAACATGGGCTCGGACTCTATTAAGCGGTATTTTGGGTTGGTCGGACTCACCTATCACAGAAGTCCTTAGAGAAACGGACTAGTTGATAGAGTTTCGAAGGTTTAAGGAAATATATAGCCTTTGAAATAGATTTGTTGTTGCTATTTGAGAATCGGTTTCATTACGGAAATAGACCAGAGTCCGGCGGTAGCGACGATTATGTTTTGCCAAGTGGGGGATATCAAACTTGCAGTGAATCCAATGAATAACAAGTTTGATAGTTTTAGGTATAATGATCAGTCTAAGAGGGCTTGGCAATTAAATCAAATTTTCGGCTCTAAGACATCTATGACTGTAATGGACTTGGCGATGAATTGGGTTTTAGGATCGCTAGTTTTCTGCATGGATGAGAGTAAGTTTAGGAACTTAGAAATATTAAATAATCGACTCGTAGTGCTCAACAGTTCCACCACGTTGTGGAAGGCAAGGTCACCCTGACGCTTTGAAATAAACACGCTATATCAAGATTTTCGGAAGTATATCTTGCTTAAAGACTATGATCAAACGAAGTGCACGGATTTCTCTACCATTATTCTAAAAGCTAATATCATTAAACTCTGCAGAGCATATCCCCAACCTCTTTCCATCCTTCGTTTCCCACACAAGGTGCACACCATAGAACATCTCTAGGATCGACTCTCTTCTTGATAGACAGCAACCTAGGGTAGTTATTACCCCAGAACGCATTCTGGAAATTTGGCTCGTTCGAACCGGCCTAAAAATAGTTATTAACAACTAGTAGTCTATTACAAAGAATAGTTGCCTACCTCATTTACATAAACGCCCATATCAGGAGCCAGCTCTCTTAGGGCCTTCATATACGTATTCGTAACGAGATTTTCTTGCTTTGCTTTCGCAACAGCATCAAATGGTTGCCAACCCACTTCAACGGCTATCTCTCTGTTAAAAGGGTGCCTTGACTAGTCAAAAACTGCAGGATGCTTACTTGCTTCCACTAATGTCTTTCTCCATGCTGGATTCACTGCATTACTTCCACCTCTGGGATTCGCCTCACTTGTCCCCTTACCGCCAACTAAGAACACCATCAGACCTTCAGGTGGAGTAGCAGTCTTCAGAGCTTCTCTTAAAGATGTCAGATTTCCAGTCAATGCTTTCTCGTCTAATAGTCGTGACCCAAGAATCTGGTCAATTCCTGCGGGCATGCTAGGATTGTTTATATAAAATTCCCAGAAATCTTCGTAAATGATCGTTTGGAAATTAATGAAGAATTGTGATGGATAAGCGGCGGTGGTATTTGTTGCCTCGTTAAACACTGATGTGATAACAGCCGAGAGGGAGTCGGATGTATTCAATGGGTGAAGGTTTGGAAGAAAACAATATCCGAAGAATGCATCAACGGGACTTGTTATGTTCTGTGCCGGATTTACATAATTTGGATTAACGAATGAGTAGCAGCTTATGCCTTGAAGAGAAAGATCTGGATATTTGGAGATGATTTTTGATATAGCATCCCAGTATGTTGCTGTTCCTAGTGTTGTGGCCATGAAGAATGAGATACTATTGATTGATGTCGCTGGATAGGCTTTTACGGTGACGGATGTCAGGACACCAAAGTTAGATCCACCTCCCTAATCATGAGTCAGTTTACTTCTTCGGATTATCAAAAAGGCTCTAAAATGGAAAGGAAGAAGAAGATATACCCCTCTCATAGCCCAAAATAAATCTTGATGCTGACACTCATTAACGACCAGAATCTCACCACCAGGCGTAACTAACTCCATCTCTAAAACTTGGTCTGAGCCAAGTCCATACGTTGAGCTCAACATAGCATGACCACCACCTGTCAGATAACCACCAACTCCTATGGTACCAACGCCGCCAACAACGACATGTGAATTGCCCAAATGAGCTTCTCTAGCCAAATCCGTCATTTGAGCTCCTGCACCCGCCGTTAACGCTGCACCGGGTATTGAAAAGTTACAGCCTTGAAGTGTGAAATCTGAGAGGTGGAATTCATATCCTTGAAGATAGTATGTCCAAATGGAAAGGGAATTTGGTGCTGTTGATCTGTAAAATTTCAAGAGATATCTTAGCTTCTCAAGACTCAATCTTTAGCGTGTTCATCTCAACGTACCTTCCAAGCAAATCATGGCCCGTTCCTCTAACAACCAATCTAACGCTAGGCTTTCTCGCAAAATCCACGCCTTTCTTTACATCCTCGGCAGAAGTGGCATTTATGACGTAAACTGGATATCCAGCAGAAGTACATGGTAGATTTGGATCAGGAAGGCAGGAGTCATTCACCACGTTGTTTTGGATCATACTGATGGGGTCATGGGCATGGAACCAATCTGTAGGCCAACCGGCTTGGATTGCGGAGCAGATATTTGTGTTGTAGGTAGGTTGTGTTGGATGGCAGGGTGCTGCTGGAGGAGTGACTGATATGAGGTGTCCTGAGAGGGAGGAGTTAAGATTGGACCAGGCTTGAAACGAGGGCCATGATGAAGTTCCAGGGATGGCTTTACATTTTGGGTGGGTTGTAGAGGCTGAAATTGAGGAGACGAAAAGGAGTAGAATGAGAGTGACCATAAACCGTGTCAATAAATGAGTAGAAGGCATTCTGAGAAGCGCCTATTGCTCGTTTGTTGAGATGTAGTTCGCCTGTAGTGCTGTCTTGGGTGAGAATTACTAGTATTGTAAAAGTATGTCAGGAGAAGTCTAAACACATGGTGCTATGTGAGCCTTATATGATTCCCATATCTTGATGGCGGAGGCGAGGGTAAAGGGGAAGGTGAAGTAAAGGGAAAGGCCGGCCGAAATTATATCCCTCTACTTTTTGGCTGCTACGTCTACATCATGGTTACGTTACACACATCCTCAAGTATCAATGCCTTAAACCAACTCTAAAGTAACAGAACGCTCTTCTTTGCCCCGCACTCCGAATTACCTAATGAGTCGGGGATGAATGTTATTTGAGCAGACAAACAACCCCGCAAAGTACTTGTTCACGGCATCCCATTCGAAGATTCATTGGCTCCTCAATCCAAAAGGTCGCACTGGCTTTATTGGTCCATGCCTTCCAAGGCCCTTGCTCGGTGCATATTTTGAGGGTCGATATAAGGTTTAAGTCGGGCATTTTGACCCGGCAGTGGGACAAACCCTGAAAAAGAAAAAGTTTGTATAACCCATGAATGTTCTGCCAAAAAATTAGAATAGTGCTAATTATTAAATTTTTTTGAGTATAGGGTAGTATTGAAGGTTGGTTTGTTGTTTGGCTTTAAGGTTTCGATGGTGGGAGAGTAGATAGGAAGGCAGAATGGCAAGTTAAGACCCGTGCATACTGAGACTGTCTTTTGGAGTTTAGTGTGTGTTTATTTCATCATTATTATACACCCAAAATATGTTATAATTTATGTTTTCTTTCAATCCCCAAGAGTATTAAGCTTCGCCCTCACTTATCCCCAGCAACGAAAATTCTTAGGGTTTCGGCCAGCTAGTAGCAGTTGCAACACATTGATAATAATACTCTATAAAACAAGCTATTAGTGCAATTCTCAACACTGTCTTCTCAAAGATTCGTCTCGTAACCAAAAGAACCTTCCAACATACCATTCTGAGAAGTACAAGTAGCACCCGCAGCACAAACCGTACAACCTTTCCAAATTGCCCCACCGCACTGATAATACAATGGAATCGGACAAGCGGTCACAGCCGTGGAACTCGAAGTCGAAGATTTAGTCGTTGAAAATGTTGTGATTGTAGTAGGAATTGTTGGTTTGGCTGTTGTTGAAGTAGATGTTAGGACGGGGGATTTATGTGTTGTGGTGCTGGGGAAGGGACTACTTGTTGTTGAACTTGTAGATGGTGGGGGGAGTGTCGATGTTGTAAGTGTGGTTTTTGTGGTGCTAGGGAAGGGACTGCTTGTTGTTGAACTTGTAGTTGGTGGAGGGATTGTCGATGTTGTAAGTGTGGTGCTGGGGAAGGGACTACTTGTTGTTGAACTTGTGGTTGGTGGGGTAAGGGACGATGTTGTAAGTGTGGTACTCGGGAAGGGACTGCTTGTCGTTGAACTTGTAGTTGGTGGGAGGAGGGTCGATGATGTAAGTGTGGTTTTTGTGGCGGTCTTGGTGTTGGTAGGTTGAGTTATTGTTATTATTGAAACGGAGCGTGTTACTACTATTGTGCTTTGTGCCGCCTATGTTTGGTTAGTCGCTAGTTCCATTAATGTGGAGGAAGCGAGGGATAAGTGGGCGTACAACAAAGCTGCAGGCAGCTAGTAAAATGCCGAAGTTTACGAATTGCATCTTGAACAATAATTTTCAAGCTTTCGGATTTAGATTGAAGAATGAGATGGAATTACGAAGTGGAGCTGGCAGTGGCTTCAATAAGTATCCATACAATTTTCCAGCAACGAGCCTGGATAAAATTGACGCCTCGGCATCCTCTCATCCCAATGTCAATGTTCTGTTTACCCGTGCATCATTTCCACAAAATGTGAAGATATATGTACAACAACGTAGGATTGACTATAAATAGGTGTTACCAAACTCTGCAATGAACCGACTCGGTAAACCTTGTCATAGAAATGCAGAAATTCATTTCAAGCCTTTAAGCGAGTGGCTATCAAGCTTAATTAAAATATTTCTCTCGTGCTTTTCAGAGGGAAAAGTTGGATGTGGCTTGAAAAGAATGCAGACCTTATGTGCAGCTTTTCTGGTAAGTCGTCCCGGAAGCTTGCTTCATATGCCCGAGTGGTTCGGAGGATAGATTTAGTTAGTGTGAGGGGTGCGGAGGATACAGGTGTGGAAGAATTGTCAGTATACAGGCTAATTTGAGGCAACATCAAAATTTGAGAAGACTAAGCTTACAAAAGCACGTGTAATCTCTGAACCATTTATATTAGTAATTGCTCAAAAGTAGATCCAAATTTACGATAGTAAATCTTTTCTAAGAAGTGCACTCGAAGTAATATAGAGGGATCAAACCTCACGTGACATGCAATTTTATTTCTTTATAGAAACTATATTTTTCTAGGTCAGAGGATCAATAAGGACTAAGCCGAGATATTCATTTAAAAACTCAATTCATCTTGTCTAGTTATGTTCTGTCCAAACTCTTCTCTTTCATAACTGGAGTTGTGTCGTTGAATGATTTGTGGTTGCTCTCCACAATCAAACTCAATTCTAGTTAAATAGCTGACTAACGGGGACTCCTTTGGAGCTATCTGCAGTAAATAAGTTTGCGAGAACGTGCTAAAATCTAATTTCTGCGTGTCGATAAAAGAAACTAGGTTCGAACTTATTTGCCCCTCCAAGGGAAAATTTGGTAGCCGGTTTTGGTCCTTAAAAAAAGCCAATGTGCACGACAGGAGTTCTTAACTAAGGGCATGTAAAATTTGAAATTTATCTTGCTTAATAATGTCTTATAACCAATGACATGCCCCTTTTTCGATTTACTACCCAAGGAATTATACGTTCTAAATATTCTGAGTACGCCCACCTAGATTGGCCAGTAATTTCTCTTTCGGGGAGAGTAGGTACTTTATGATATATCAAGAGTTTCGCCCTATGCTTCTCGCCTATTTGTTTGTGGTCTCGATCGCATTTGCTTAGTTTCATATTATCTCAACCACACCTTATCTAAACTCCCTTTCTCATCTTGAATTCTTCTTCCTGACCGATACCAAAACTCGTTTGTCCATAGCCTATTTTCAACAAGCCTGGAGAGGCTAGAAATTTATATCTCCCACGAATATTGTTCTTCCCGTAGCCGGCGCTAGACCTCACTCAGCCTGATAACCACCCACCAGTACTTCATCATCACCAACGCAATTCCAGACACCGCAATAAGATGGCAAATCAAAACATCTAGCTTACTTGCAGGTGGGATTAGAGGAAATTGCTTTACTGGATGGCCCATACCTCTAACAGCATCGTCAAGTCAGCTGGGCCATCAAATCTAGAAGCTATGCGAACCAAATAAAACACGACTAGTCAATTGACTGTCTCTTCTCTGGTTCCTACTTCCAAGCTCATAGCGAAGCATATCAGCCCGATTCCAACAATCGTTTATCGCATCTTCCAATCTGTCGTTGCAGCGCGGAAAGCTACATATTCAGTGTTTCAACAGATTGTTGCGCACCGTCCAAACCCGGAAATTGAAAAGAGCAATGTTTCGCACAGACAGTTCATTGAAATTCTCATAGAGGATTTTGAAACTCTAGGTGGGAGGTCTTGAATCTCAAAAGATAAGTCTGGTTCTGAGAGCTCCGAGGAAGATGATGGCGAAGAAGTCATATTTTCGAATTAATTTTCACACCTTAGTGTTGAGTCTACAACGATAGGACAAGAAGACGAAGATGAGAAGGGGGAGGAGGCTGCTACAGTCGGTTTGACGCAAGCTCAATCGAGGAAGAAGCAAACTGGCAATGGCAAGAAGAGTAAAGGAGTCAAGAAAGGGAAAGGAAAGTCGAAGACTCGAGTCAAGGAATCCAAACTTGAGGACGTGCCTTTGGGAAGCAATCACATAATTGAAGACGACATAGGTATCATCACTGACTATCTAATAGCCATCTATTCGCTTCTTCAACAGTGGATGCAGCTACGGGAGTCGGAATCTCCTTGATTTTATTGTTGATTTTCAAAAGACTCGCAGTGGCAAGCTGACCAAGTCTCTGTTCACTGAGATTGGAGTGGAATCTTACTTTGGATCTTCAAAGTGCCAATGAGTAAACTCGGCTTAAATAGCGTCGTTCATACACAATCAACTGGCTGTACGATTTGATCAACGTATTCTCATCTATCTTTATACAACGAATCTCTATGAAAAGTCAAAAGATTGTTCTCGAAACTATCAACTAATCTATTAAAGGGCCGTGGAATTGTCATCGGAGGCTATTTGACCTGAGCGAACTTGCTAGCGAGATAACAACTCTTGCAATGCAGAACCCAGGTACAGATATTCGCCATAGGCTCAAGGTTTCGATAGTATTCCAAATACAACTGATCGTTGGCTCGCTCACAGTATCAAGGGGATGGTCAACTAATTGCTTGAGAAGGCATATTATTATTTCCCCAACTCCAAGATTTCACCCCAAACGAGATATTAATCTCTTCTTAGATCGAACTAGTGAGCCAGAAGGCCGTAGGTTTTGCCAAGTATACACGGTGATTTCACAGCTATTGGAGAGAGATGCGATGATGCAAGGGGCTCCCTTATCAAGTCATAATAACCTCTAGGTAACAGTACGATTCTTCATGTAATTCATGATTATCGAAGATGAATAAAAAAGAATTAGAAATTCTCTTTGGGTTAAAGCTTATGAAGAAGATACGATTATGAGAAGGGAGAAAAAAGCTTCGTTTATGGCGATGGTGTTGGCGAAGGAGGATGAAGAGTGTTTGAGAGTCCGAGGATTGGGTTCTTGAAGTATATTTTTGGGGGAGATAGGAGGGATGAGAGGGTGATGTTTAAGGATCCGGTTGATGTGTCCGGAATACCGAATGATGCTTGTTGTGTTATATAATGGGTAGGCCCTGCAAAACTGTTTTCTTCTTTGGAACAAGTCCTTTTTTTTAAAAAAAAAAAAAAGTCAGTAGATCTGAGGCATATTCTCGCCTTTAAGAATCTTAAAATATACTTATTAGTTCTAGAAAATATACACATGACTTCAATATCCTAGAAGTCAATGCTTATACGACCTAAATAAGAAAAAGAAAAATACTATTCCCAAATATAACGAATATAAATCAAGCATACCCACCTTCCTTCCTTATACGATAAGAAAAGATTCCAATATATTCATCCCATCTACATCCCCCCCCCAAAAAACCCCCATTAAAACCCCAACGAATTTATTCTTTTCTTTCTTCCTCCCACTCACTCACTTACTCCCTCACTTACTCACTTACTCACTCACTCACTCACTCACTCACTCACTCACTCACTCACTTACTCACTCACTTACTCACTCACTTACTCACCTCCTTCCCTCCCTACTATTCTCCCTCGCCAAGGGAGAGAGAAAAAAGTTAACCAATCTCATCATACGACCTCGAGAACATATAAACCTCACCCCTTTCTAATATACCAATCTCCCCAGGGATATTTCCATATCCAAAAACATCCTAATTCTCAAATAAGATCATATTCTTAACCCCCCCCCCCAACAACTCTCTAGCTTTCCTCACTTAGTCCACTTTATTTTATCACAACAAAAACTCACCTACCCCTCCAAACATCCCCCAACTCCTCTCTCACAATCAAACAATCAAACAAACAAACGCACAAACCCCTCCCTCCCTTACCTCAATAAAACCTCCTTCCCACCTTCTCCAACCCCAAATAAAAAATTTTCAAAAAAACATCAACATCAAACATTCAATTCAATTCTCATATCAAAAAAAAAAAAAAGAAAACTTAAAAACTTATTCTACTACCAACCTACACTACATACAAAACAAACAAGAGAAAAGAAACAATATAAATCGAGGGCGAAATCTCTCATTTCTCATTTCTCTCTTTCCCCCTTTCTCCTTTTCGCCTTTCCTTCATATTTCTCTTCTCTCTCTCTTTCTCTCTTTGCTTCTTCCAAAAATGCACACAGACACGGACAAGACAAAGACACACCATCCATCCCACCAGAAGAAAAATACCAAGGAGAATTTAAGACCAAAAAATTTCCCCACACTCTTCCCAAGCCCCCTCCTTCAAATATAAAAGATAGAGAAAAGCACACCCCACACAGCAAATACACGAAACACAAACCAATCGATGAAATCCAAATCGGTCAATTGGATTTAATCAACCATCCCTCAATTCCCTGACCTGAATATTCGTGCATATTTCCCCCGTACGCCATTCAACCTGTTTCAATTCGCCCACTTCATTGCATACAGCACGGATTTCCATCGCATTTCATTTCATTTCGATTCGTTTTTTTTGTAGCGAGATAGCCTATGGATAGGGCTTGTAGCTCCAAATCCTCGCTCTCATATCGCCCGAACCAGTAGCGAAGCTACCCCCCGAAGGACTTGGCGCAACACTAATGACAGAATTTTTGTGGCCTTGAAGCATGAGTTGTGTGTTTCCAGTTCTTGGATCCCAGAATTGAACACCACGGTCCTTGGAGCCGGAGAGAACCCAAGCTCCATCAGGAGTGAGTGCGACGGAAAGAACGAAGTCCTGTAAAAGGTTAGTTTACACGTATTTTGTGTACACAGGGAATTGCTCACCTTGTGGCCTTCGAAAGTCTTGATGCAACGTCCTCCCTTCGGTGCATTGCTTGGATGTCCACCTCTTGGTGCAGAGAGCTCCCACATCTTGATTGTCTTGTCAAGACTGCCTGAGACAAGGTCTTTTCCATTGGGTGCAAATGCGACAGAGTAGACAGAATCCTTGTGTCCGTCGGGACCCTCGAGGCGCTCGACGAGATATCCAGTGACGGCATCCCAGACACGAACACTCTTGTCCAAAGAACCAGCGGCGACATACTTGCAGTCGGGGGACATGGCGACGGTAGTAACACCATCTTCAATGCTAAGAGTGAGGACGCATTGGCTGGCCTCAATGTCCCACAAACGAACGGTACGATCCCCACTTCCGGAAGCAATGGTTCGACCATCCCGGGCGAAGTCGAGAGAGTAAATATCTTGCTCGTGTCCAGCGAAAGTATTTCGGATGATCCTGGTAGCGATATCCCAAACCTAATTTTATTAGCAAAGGTAAAATACACCACAACAGGTCACTTACTCTGATCAACTTATCCTCGGCACCGGTTGCAAGAAGTCGTCCATCGGGACTGAAGCAAACACTTCTGATGTACAAATCGCCAACAGCATCTACAGACTCGTCTTGGAGGGTGGACACCTTTTGGCCAGTGACGACGTCGAAGATCTGAGCTGAGCGATTACATCCAGTGGCAACATATTTTCCGTCGTGGGAGAATCTCACACAGCAAACAACACTCTCGTGAGTAAGAGTATGGACTAGTTCAACATCGAGGACACGCTGAACCTCGGGGTTGAAAATCGCGAACCAATCGTCCGAGACTTTCTTTTGGTGACCTGGGAGGCGTTCAAGGTCCAATTCGGCGAGAGCATTACCCACGCGGAATTGTGAGTGTTGGGGCACTGGGTGGCCGACTTGTGGAGAGGCTACGGTTCGTGGGTCGGGGTATGGAATTGGTTGGTTTAATTGGGGCGTAGCGGGCCCGCCTGGACCACGATTCATCACTCTACCCTTTCCAGGACCAGGAGAGGCAGCAGCCTGTGGAGGCTGAGAGTATCCATTAGGAGCAGGTCCAGGATATCCACCCCCTTGGAAAGGCGGTGGTTGTGGAGGACCCTGGAGATTTGGCGGTGGAGGTGGAGGACCTGGTTGAGGCATCTGATGTTGTTGAGGGCCTCCATGCTGGTCTCCTTGGGTTGGTGGGGCAAGATTAGGACCTCCTTGTCCTCCCTGTCCTGCCATTATGCCACCAAACAGATTGCTTGGGCCATGCCCAATAGTTGGGGGAGCATGTGATGGGCCTGCGGTCGGCGCGCCAATACCAGAAGGATGTGGATTACCTCCACGAGCCTCGAGCTCGCGACGCAGTACTCGAAGTTCCTCCTCGTACCTGTGTTACATTGTTAGTGTTTAAACTTACGGGAGGGGGATTATTGTATGCTGGAGGGAGCATTTACTTTCGCTTGGTTTGTAGAGCATCCTGTTCCATCTGGTAAACTTTTTCTCGAACCATTTGCATCTCATTTATCTGCTGTGCCACTGTCTGGGAGGTCAGTAAGTGATTCCGAGTACTTTACGCGACTTTTGATGTGATCGCCCTGGGTGTTGGGACGCGATTTTTTACTGACTGTTGTGTTCGTATTCTCCGCTCGCACGAGCCTGGGCTTCAAATTCTGCGCGGATCCCATCCAGCAGTTCGCCGAGACGAGCATTTCCACCACCAGGCTGGCCTGGAGCAGGCCCGAGACCACGATGAGGAGCATACATTGACATTGGAGATCAAGGCAGTCGCGAGGGTGTGCCTGGATTGCTAGACTCCGAGGAGTGAAAGGGGGACGGACGCTGCTGCGGGGCGTGCTGTACACGGCCTAGGAATCTATGCGAGAAGGCGAGTCGTGAAGGGCGGTAGAAGCGACGCGGTCGAAGAACCCAGGGTGAGTGTCGAGGATTCTGGGACAATGGGGTGGGTGGTTGATGGCGGACGAGAGTTGGCGATGGCACCTCGGATGGAGCGAGCGAGCAGACACGCGGGCGTGCGCCGAACAGGGCTGGTTTCCAAGCCTGGCTGGAGTACGTCCAAAGTGTTGTGAAGTCGGCGTCGCACGAGGGATGCGGCGATGTGGTGGGTGGCGATGGGTGCGGAGTGGTGGTGGGCCAAAAGGAGGTTGCGCGGTGGATGGGCTGAGATGCGAGCGAAGGATGACAGGAGAGAGGAAGGTTTTTCCCACGAAGAAGCAAAGGTCGTTCCTTCTGGTTGAAGGCCGCCAAAGGTGCTTCCGCAGCGTGCAACTCACCTTACCCACGGCGCTAGCATGGATTGTGCGAGAGACAACAGCGGCGGCTGAGTTCGTGGCTGGGAAACAGGGGCGCGCGGGAGCTGGGCGGAGTTGGGCAAGGCGGGGGTGGAGCCAGCGGCGGCGTGATAGAGACGGTCGCCGCCTGCAAGCGGCAGGCCTCGTATGGCGCCGGCGCCGGCCCCGCACGTCAGCGCCCCCCGGCCGAGAGTGCGCTTATCGGTCCACCGCCGCTCTCTAGCCCCCCCGCCTCGCTCTCCCGTGTTATCCACGGCGGACTTGGACCACGGCCAGGACATGCCTGTGCGCCTCTGGTCCAGCCTGGAAGCCATGCGTCACGAGCGGTGTACGGTTCGAGGCTGGGCCAGGAGGACAACGAGGTTCGAGGTTTCCCCGTCGCGCAAAGGCCCTCTGATTCGGGCGGTAGTTTTCTCCCTATGCCTCGAGGTGCCGCATCGGACTTAGGTCCGTCACTCTGACCCCAGATTGTCGATCCAGGACCCAGAAATTTAGCATTGGGCCAGGATAGCAGCACAAACAAGCACCAAGCAACAAGCAAAGGACACTCATCACGAAAACAGGCTTCCTTCCACAAACTACGTTCTGGTAGCGCAGAACTCTCGGAAAACAGCTGGGCGAAATTTCTCTCCACGGGAAATTAGCTATTGCTCCGATCACCAGCCAATAGAAGCCTGCAAGGAATCCGAGCTTATCGACTTGCAAAAGCACCTATTCGAGCCGCGAACCCGTCGACTGCGACAGTGGCCTTTTTAAGCGCGGATCCCGACGTTTTCCTGCCCTTGAGGTGGTTCGTCATCGGGGTCTTACGGTACAGAGGCAGCATACTAAGGAGGGGTCCCGACAAACAAGCCGAGCGACCTAGAATGCTTAAATGGGCGGCCAAAGAAAACCGGAAGGCTTAGAACAGCAAATTAACACCGGAAATGATTCCTAAAATCTCGAGGGTCTCTTTACCGTGCCCTTTCCTACCTACCATAAATAAGCTGTGCTCCCCCACGCTGCTGCGCTCCCAGCATGTGGTGACCCGATCTCTTTCAATGTGGAAATTCTCCGAGAATCCTTGGTCAAGTCAAGAAGCGAGACGCGGAAAAGTATCCCTAGATACAAAGACATCTCTACGTTAACATCTCATAGGTGACGCTCTTCGCCTCCTATGCTGGCATCCGCTCCAACCGCCCAAGGTTTCCGGTCGACAGCCCGAAAGGCTCGCAGCCAACCGTCTGCAACAAGTCGTGGCATAGGGGAGCATCGGCATCAGAGGGTAAGCGAGGGTGTGAGAACCCCTCCCTCTGCATGCATTTCTGAATCACTCCGCTGACCTTGCGCCATCACCCCGAGTTTTCTCGATCGAGGAAGGCTCCCGGTCACGGGATCTAGCTGTTAGTGTTTTGAAAGTTCTGGCCCTAACCGTCTTTTCGTAGTCCCGATGATGAGGTGTCAAACTTATGATCTTGTCCAGGCCAGAAGTTCTAGATTTCGCTACCAGCATATCATCATTTCCCGTGATCTGGTCACGTGTGGCAAACATCATGTGATACCGGCTTCTCTCAGATTTCGATACCTGGATACCTGGATGCACGTCTTCTGCCCCTCGCAAGACCTGCATGGACGATCTGATAGTGATATCAAAGCATCAACGCCATGGAAGTCCGCCCAGAAACTTCCTTGCGGACCCTCCCCCACATGGTAAGCTCTCACTGGATCAGCCAGAAAGCCCTTGTTCCGTCTGTATGAGCACCGGGTCGAGGATTCACATCTCCATCTCCATCTCCAACGAGTCCGATGCGCGCCCGCTGTGAATGTACCAGTCCAGCTGAATTGTGGGAATCTGATAAAGCAGTCCTGGATCCGACATGGCCGACTCCACCAAACAACTTACGACTCCCTCCCCCCTTACACCTCTTTCACGCGCTCCGTGCATAGCC
This sequence comes from Neobulgaria alba, assembly GCA_003988965.1. Classification (NCBI taxonomy): domain Eukaryota; kingdom Fungi; phylum Ascomycota; class Leotiomycetes; order Helotiales; family Gelatinodiscaceae; genus Neobulgaria; species Neobulgaria alba. Next base: position 425,674 of record QYAM01000017.1, read on the forward strand.
ATCCAGCTTATGTCCTGACTTCGGCCGCTCGGAAAGCTCCTGGACCGACCACAACAGCTCGAGCCACCACCAGCGGTCACCGTCGCCCCCGCTTCGCTGTCGGCCTGGCCGCTGTGATTGGACGGGCCTTGGCATCAACCGGCGCTAGCATCTTTTCGTCAGGTACGGGCAATCCAACAAATTTATCAGCGCTGGGCTCGGAAGGGGCACTGGGTCTGTACAAGTCTACAAGAGAGTCGTCTTTCGCGGTGGTGAAGCTCATCTACAGCCCTCATCTTGCCCATCTTCTCCGCACTGCCCCGAGACCAATTGGCTGCCGCACTGCCTTAGAGCCCGGGACACTAAAGTTCGACCGAAAAGCGCCCTGCCTCTGACCCCCCCCCCCAGACCGCCACCATGGATATCGTCCTCGAGGCCTGCGATACCTACTTCCTCGATGCCTTTTTCGCAAAGGTCCTACCAGCCAGCCTGCCACCATACAGCCTGCAGGATGGCATTGCCAACAGCACAATTGCAAGCCTCAAGGCCGCCTCGCCCTACGTCTTCACACCCGCGAGCAATATGCTCAACTTCCCTCCAGGAGACAAAGCGTGGATGAGCCAATTGGCTAGAGACAACATCTACAGACAGGCCTTTTCCCTTTGCATGATCACTTGGTAATGATTCTCGCCCAACGAGGGAATACAATGGCTAATGCGACACAGGGTTGCCGGCGCTGCCATCTACTTCATCGTCTCGACACTCTCTTATATCTTCGTCTTCGACAAGACCACATACAAGCACCCAAAGTTCCTGAAGAACCAGATTCGCATGGAGATACAGCAAGCCGTCAATTCGATGCCATTCATCGCTATCCTCACGACTCCGTTCTTCCTACTTGATGTTCGCGGCTACTCCAAGCTCTACGACACCCTCTCCGACGAGCCGTACCCATACTATAACTACCTACAATTCCCACTCTTTCTCATTTTCACCGACTTTTGCATTTACTGGATTCACAGATGGCTTCACGTCCCCATGATCTACAAGAGACTCCACAAGCCACATCACAAGTGGATTATGCCATCGCCGTACGCCTCCGTTGCCTTCCACCCTGTCGACGGCTGGCTCCAATCAGTTCCATATCATGTTTTCCCATTCCTCTTCCCACTTCAAAAGTTTGCATACATCGGTCTCTTCGCTTTCGTCCAGATCTGGACGGTCTTGATCCATGATGGTGAATACGTATCGAACAGCCCAATCTTAAATGGTGCCGCTTGCCACACGATGCACCATCTCTACTTTAACTACAATTACGGACAATACACAACATTGTGGGATAGACTAGGAGGCAGTTACAGAAAACCAAATGAAGAGCTATTCAGAAGGGAGACGAAGATGGATCAAAAAGAATGGGAGAAACAGGCCGCAGAGATGGAAACGATTGTGAAGGAGGTTGAGGGAGAAGATAACAGAACGTACGGATCTGACGATTCAAAGGATTCAAAGAAGACGTTGTAGATAGGCGGAAGCAAGTTAAAGGCACAGAAGTGTGTGCGACGAAATACAGCCGGCGCCGCTGTGAGAAAGGCGTTGTAGGGAAGGAAAATAATTCAATAGTTAAATTTTAGACTCTCCTAATCGGGCGGTAGGCATTATCCAGTGTCATACTTGGAGGTGGTGGGGTGGTAGGATGGATTGCTTTTTACGTTTTGTATATGTCCCTCATATAATGCAAGCTTGATTCACTGGATTGGGCGTTAGGGGGGAGAGGGGGTTTCCTTCTTCTTTTTGTAGCATGGATGGAGAGAGGAGAAGAGAAGTGGAAGGGGACAGCCCCACCTTTTAGTTAATAAACAATTCAGCATTCTAATTGGTAGAATTGTTACTATTTAATTCAAATAATTTGAGGTTAGTTATGTGTAGTCCGATGGATCAAATCGTAAGCGAGATGGATGTACGATGTGGTGTGATTTATGGCTCTCGTGTAGTGGGGTGAGGTGGGGTATGAGGGGGTATTTAAGGCTTTTTCATTATATCGATCGACAATGTGATTTTTTTTCGAGGTTTGGTAAAGTTCTTTTTAGGATGGATTCTTAGAACTCAAATTTAAATCCACTACTACTACCCTCGTCATCTTCCTCCTCCCTATCATCTCATCTCATCTCAGCCTAGACAGACACTCGACCTCCATTCCAGCGATAAACATTTCAATCCATCTTCACAACCGGGTTGCAATACCCCTCAGTTTCGACAACTCCTCTGTTGGTAGATCGTGTGAAGTTTAATCCGAAAATGAATTAGGTTGGGGATTTTAGTATTTTTTAACTTTCCTTTTATGTAAGGTGGTTTTTTGGGGGGGTATTAGAGTGGGAAGATAGATAAGAGTTGAGGTTTAGGATAATAATAAAAATCACGATATAAAAGCATCGTTTAAATTTTTATATTTAATATTTCCGATTAAATTTTATTCTTTCCTCGCGATTTCTTATTCGTAGAACTTACATACGATTATATAAGGTGAAATGATAATAAAATATAAGCTCTTGAGCTTTTTATATATATATCTCCCTTCTGAGGTAATAGTATAGTATCTCTTTTTAAAGATAGAGGATGTGTTATAGTATGGTTATAGCTGTGGTTCTATGTTTGTATTAACTATCTCTCTATGTGGTATTCTGTGAGAGGTAGTATTAGGTTAAGATCCAGTGGGAGAAAAGGTTGATATATTTAAGAGCTTTTGGTCCGGTCGGATTTGTTATTTAGAATTAACGATAAGAATGTAAATGATAATAGTAAGATAAGTAATTATTATAACGGCGGAATTAAAGCAAAGGTCGAGGCTTAGAGATCAAAGATTCGATTATCTTTTATTAAAAATACTAAGTACCGCCTAGTTCGTAAAGGAGGATCTTATAGTCTATCTAGGCAGAGGAGTTTGTTTAGATTATAGCCTACGTTTTTGATTCTTATTAAGAAAACCGTTACAATTATTAGTTTTATACTTTTTAGATCGTTTTTAGTCTAATTTATTTCCTTAGAAAGATTCTACCTTTTTTTACTTTTGCTTTTTTCTTATTTAAGATTTATCTTTGATTTTTACTAATATTATTTATAGCTAAAAACATAATATTTATTATAATAGAGTTTATAATACTATTTAAGATCTTCTTTAAAATTTAAAAGAAAGGTAAAGGGAGGTAGTATTTGACTTCGAAAGAAAATAAGAGCCTTATATTTTTAATAAAGCATATATCTTATGCCGTAGAAGAACCGGCAAGCGACGAAATAGTACATGAAATACCCCGCCTTAGATCCCAGAGGCACGACACTCATACGAGTAGTTCGGCCAGTAAGATCGTGTTAATGCTCAGAGATATATCTGCGAGGGGGAAAGTTACAAAAGAAAAATCACATATTACCTACCTATACCTTAAATTATAAGGTATATAATATATAAAGAACATATATTGAAGTCGAAGAATGGGTGGAGGATTCCCATGACATGAACTCTGCTCTTCTTCTAAGGCAGAACTGGCCACCTCACCTTAGACTTGTTTCTTTGGCTGATTTACTCGAAGAACTACTTATAACTGACGATCAGAACGAGTATACGACTGCGAAGATCGCTTAATATAAAACAATATATAGAATTATCGGACTCGGAGCCAGAGCAAGAGTCCTAGCTAGAGCCATGTGGCTTTGATTCCCTCGGCGGCTTGAGCGACTAATCAAGTCACAACCGTTGGAGAAAGTACGACATAAGTACCAATGCTTGTGGGTATAAGCACTTACGAGTGGTCAATCACTCGACTAATAAGAGAAAAACTATACCTCGCGTTTATCTGGAGTAGTTTCGCGGTCAGACTATTATAACTGACCTTGAAAACGACCTCAGTACGCGACTTCGAAATCGCTAAGCGTAAAACCATATGTCGATCCATCAGATTCTAACTCGGAGCAAGAGTCACGGTCATATGTACTTACCTCTTACTATAAATTTAGGCTTCTAAATCTATGTTATCTTTTCTTTTTTTAAAAAAAATTAGTAGCGACAACTAACATAATAATAAGAACTCCTCTACTAATAAATCTATTTCGTTTAAAGTTGAGATTGCGCTGTTTTTGTTATTTGTTTAGGTTTTAAGATTTCAAAGGAAGATGATTATTTGTTAGGAAGAGGTGGAGGAGAAAGGTTGAAGCTGGAGTTGAGAACATATTGTGAAGGAGTACATGATCGGGGAGATTTTAAATTTTCGCTTTCGCGATACTATATTTTATTTATACTTCTCGCTGACATACGTCGCTGACCCTTAACTGTCACTTTTGATCTCTCTCCTCATCTGATGCAAAGGCATATAAGGCTTTAATTTCTCGGGTGTGGTACTAAGATACTAGTTTGACTTCGTCTTTGATATTAGAGTGATGCTTTAATGATTTGCTAGAGTGTGATGACATTCTGCGTTGTCGGGAGTAAAGATTTTTAGGGGAGGAATACAATTTGCTTCTCTAGTCATCCAACATTTGTAGGCATCCATGGGGTTTATTCACTCAATGCTTGTTCGGGAATTAGCCAGCTGACTGCTAGGAGTGTATCATCCATTACATCGGCACAGAAAGCATCCGGGGTGTTGTTGGCGGAGTATCGACTGCTATGGTAGCCTGGGGACGCATTTTCAAAATTCTCGAAAATGTTAAAGGGGTCTCGCCCGGCGACATTGGAATTGTCTTGGTGGAAACGCCGTTCTGCTCCTGTGTCTTAGGCGCACTATCCCTATCATTATTCTCTGTAAGGCTTGAATGATTTTCGTGGTAAGGAATTTCTTCGGTTTATATACTCCGTACCTTAGCAACAATCTCCCATTCTAACGGATAGGATCTAATTAGGTTAGCAGCTGCATTTATAGAGTTGTAACATAGTGTGCAAGTATTCTAAAGAGTAGCCGATCTCTCATTTCATGCTTCTAGTCTCACATAAACCATAGCCCTAGAAGATCAGCGAAGACAACCTTGAGTGCAACTTAGCAAGCATTAAGTGTTGTCAGCCTAGTCTCATATGCATTCGTTTGCTGCTTCTCTAAAATATTAATTCTCGAAGGTGCATCTAAACGTGCTAGGCAACCCAGGATTATGTTTTCTTTTTCCGAAAATTCAGTTTCAGCTTTCAGGTTTCCTATTTTGCGTACAATCTCTGATTTTCCATCCGGGGGTGTGGTGGTGTTTATGAAGCTGAGGAGAAAAGTTGACAATGTGACCGACTGCTCTCGAGATACATCCAAATTGTTCTTGGCGAGGAAAGTTGTATTGTCGATCAAATCCGTAAATGGTGTCGAATTGTTCGACAATCGAATTGCGGAAGCACTCTCGAAGAACTAGTATAGTCATTCTGTTGTGTGTTGGCTGAAGCTCTACCATTACATCCATGATGTCTTCGATCACTTTAATAGCACGCAACTCCTCATTAATCGTCCGAAATATCGAAGCGATGCCACAAAATAGAATTGGGTCCAAAAGCCTTTTTAAGTCTTCTCTTCATCTGCTCCATCGCAATAGGTCCAACTCCAGGGCCACTCCAGCTATCGAAGATGCCTTCCCCTCGATTCGTAAGAAAGACAACTGCACGCTGTCGCACGAAGAAAAGCGTCCTGTGTCATCTGCAAAGGAAACCATGCAAAGAAATTGATGGCTGAATATAAAACCAGTACACATGCTCACAATGCAGCTTTGCTCGAATCAGGAGCTCTCATGATTATAAACTTTGCAAAAATATTGAAATCCCAATCTAGAGCATCAGGTTAATAGCTAGCTGAAGAAGTGACGACGAGATACACATATTTTATATTTTCTTTATTGACTCATCTTGACTTGAAGACGGATCGGATTACCTACTCTACTTTCCAAAGGAAACTAACTCTCTCTTTCCAAGCGCCAGGTAGTAATCACGACTACTAAGGACGACTATAAAGCTCACTCTATAGACCCCAGACCCCATACTAAAGCTCATCTAAAATTTCTAGTTGGCATCTCAAACGGTAGGGAAGGGTCAAAGTCGATTAGTTTCTTCTAACCATAATTTTTATAAAATGAAACACTTTCTAAAATATTCACACGAGTATATAAACCTCTAGGTTAGCACGCGCGGTCCACCTGACATATATCAATAATAACAGTGAAAAGATAACAACGAGAAAACCCGAAGTAGTCTTCCAGATATCTCTTTTAAAAAAGGTAATTCTTAGAAATAGTTACGTAGAGCCAGCTAGTTAGGATAGCTCTTTCTCCTTTCAAGGATTTAAAATTTACATTGAAGATCCTATAGCGCGTCTGAAACCATGAAATGTATGGTTTATATCACTACTAGGTTTCTTCTTCACGTAGGAGGTTTTGTATATGAAAGATCTAAGAGAGTTTCTAGGGCCAGGTATGCTAAGAGTGGGGCGCATTATTTGTCGAGCGCTTGACTGGGGCTGTGTTATTTAAGCTTTGTTGTGATGCCAAGATAATTTCCCGAAATAGGGGGTGCATTAGTACACAACTAACACCATGAACATAACCCGCGAAAAGGCAAGAAGACTACGAAAACGATAGAAGTACTTCCCAACCTAGGAATTGCATCGTAAAGATAGCGTATTCTTCAAATACTGGCCTCAATTCCATGATTCAAGCTATTGCGGGTGATCACCTTGCGGGAAATAAAATGAGACCTTCACCGCCAAGTGTTGTCACTGTGGGGGCTCAAGCTTTTCCAAGACTCTTGGCCCGATCAGTCAAGATAAAAATATAGGGCTGAAATCATTATCTGCACTAACTTGAACCTGATAAGGACGTCGAAAAACTTGGTTTGATATGTATTTCTTTCATTCGATGTGGTATGTAAGCTACGCGACAGATATCTCAACGCTCGATCGGAAACCCCTATCGTAAAGCTCGAAACTCCTCCCCCGTAGAATCAATTATGTGCGAAGATGTGGTACGTGTTGGTACTGTATGTGACGGCGATGTGCGTCTAGCAGCAGCCCTCGGAGCATCCGCAACCACAGCAGTCGCAGGATGCGTATTCTCCTCCTCTCAAACCGACGGCGTCACCGGAGGTGGACATTTGCTCGACGGGTTTCTGCAAAGGGATGGATTAGAGATAGGTCTTGAGATGGGAGGTCGAATTACAACGAGATGTAGAGGGATGACTTACTGGCTGAGCAACCTCGACGTTGTTGGTGCTGGCAGACATTGGCTCAGGGGCCTGGGCTTGTTGTTCGATGACGGAAGGCATGTTGAAGCTGTATACGATAAGCAAAGTGCAGCGTAAAGGATGAAGTAAATCGACTCACGATTTGAGTGAAGGGCTGCTGGTTGATGCTTGAGATGCTGTCCGGAGTTGTTGTTGACTTTTGAAGAGAAAGAAGGATGGGAAGCGAGGCTTTTATTGACGTCGTATCCACGTAGGTAGCTGGTCCTGTCTCAAAGCAGGCACATCGGGGGTGATTCGTTTCAGCTGGGTCTCTCTGCTTGTTGGCTCCCTCACCACCTTATCGGAGCTCTTCACCGGGTTTATGCATTTTGCTTGTGCATTCACAATGTTGAATTGGCCAATCAGCGAGCCGTGTTGCTGTGCGTGAATGCAATGGTGGTCAAGCCTCGTATTGGCCCACAGCCACGCACACACAGCCACGTCGCATGGCCTGTGCTCGCCAGGTCACGCCCCTCGTGGTGCCGTGTGAAGGTTTCAAAAGTGCTTATTTTCGCATGATTTCTTGCGTCGACGCTGGGAAGGCTTATATATGTCTCAACTCAACTAAACTCAACTCAACTCAAATTCACCTCACTTTGGTCCTTTTCTTCCACGAGCATCTTCGCTTTCTGGATAGCATCATCCTAGGCTGGCTCGCGCCGACCAGTGCTTTGTTGACAGAAACCCGCTCCTCCCGAATCCCCATGAATGAGTATCCCTCTTAAACTCTAATTGACCTTCTCTGTCGGCCTCCAAATTGCGTCTCCCTCTCGTGGCTACACCTCCATTTCCCTCAAATATCGAATGGGCCAGGACCAAGGCGATCCTTCTTTTCGATGGTCCAAACACAGCGGCGGCAGGTTCAGCTCCTGCATGTGCTGGCCGCAGACTCCACACCACACCCCGCTCAAGATCCCCTTATTACGTCGACCAGCCTATGAGCTCTCCCCTAGCTCCCCCGTCTAGCGCTTGTCAAATCAGAGCATTTCTAAGCGAGAAGAGGCTGAAAACCCTCAAATCAGATCATTTTAAACCTACAAGGCATACCCGATCAGCCTGCGCTATCCTGCGCCTTTCACCAGAAAATATAGAGTGGATGCTTTGTTCAACCACACATCGTGTTGGCCCATGGTCCGATGTGGATGCTCTCCATGGACCAAAGTCCTTGGCTTTGTGCCCGAGTACAATGAGGCTGAAAGGCCGTAAAGTTACTGGTCGGAATCCCCTTCAGAGATCACTTTCCCCGAAAATGGACTTCAGCTTCGTTACAAAATGCGGCTGTTCTGCATCACCGCCTCATACCTTGCTCAACCAGAGCCGTTTCTGTTTTGAAAGCCTGTCTAGGCGTCGCTATAAAGTTCTTAAAATTCCCGTGCGTCAACTTCTTTCTCCCATTTAACGCTCTGTACCAGTGTACACTCCCCACTAGCAGTTACCACAGAGCTTCAGCCTCAGCCTCGTCATGGCGACAGCAAGAACCCATTTTCTTACCCTGCCAAAGGGCTTTCTAGCCCTTCGAATAATCCAACTCGTGGTTGGAGTCCTGTTGCTCTCTCTCGCATCATATGGTATCTACTACTTCAGTTATGCCGGCGTTGATCTAACCCTCTTCACTGTAACACTACCTATCCACCATGGCCCTTCTCTATGTAAACTAACACTACCAGGCAATTTGCACAATTATCATCACAGCCTACATGATCTCCGCCCACACCGTTGCACCAATTGCCTACAACTACTGGGCTTTCCTAGGTCTCGACATTTTCCTAATCATATTCTGGATCGTCTCCTTCTCAGTCCTTGCATGGGACGTTGCAGTCTTAACACTATGGGTCGATTATTCTTCTTCTTACACAACTTGTTATTATTATTATTGCTATCGCAAGCGTTCCGAACCACTCGAAAAGCGCTACACAACATGGAGTAACTATAAAGGCGCTATGGCCGCAGCAGCTGGTTTCGGTGGTCTAGAATTGTTCGTATTTCCTCCCTTAAATCCCGACCCTTCAATCCACTAACACACTTTTTCCCCCGCCTCAGCGTCCTCTTCACCATCTCCCTAATAATAATATCCCTCGCTCTGGTCCGTCACCGCAAGGCAGGAGGTCACTGTACCGCAACCACCTCTTCCGACGTCCCAACCCAACAGCCAGGCATAGCAATGGAACCAAAGATCTATGCAGATCAACAGGCCTATCCACCACAAGGAGCCTATGCTCCACCCGCTCCAGGCCAACCAATCTATCCTCCTCCACAAAGTTATACACCTGCTCCTAGTTATCCTCAAACACAACAACCTGTTTATCAACAACCACAACCTGCTCCTTATCAACAACAACCTATTGCGCAGTAATCGCTACTTGATATCCGATTTGAGAGGTTATAAACCTTCAATCTCGTGCTACAGGAATAAAGGATTGTGAGAAGTGAATGAACGGGGTAGATAATAGCAATTTTGAAACGAAGGGTGAAAGAGGTAGGGGAGCTTCTAGTTAGGTGAATTGGTAAGGGAGGTAAGTGTAGGAGGAATGAGATACTATAACGACTCTCGCTTTTGTTTTCTTTTTCGATGGAGGATATACCCTGTTTTCTAACTCGATCGAAAAAAATTTATATAATTCGTAAGATTAACTGAATGAATAAAGATTATTTTTATTTAAACTTCATATATTATTATAACGCTTAGAAATGTGTTGTTAAAGTTAAGGAAAGAGGATTATAAATATGTCATGATTAAAGTATTCTGATCCTACTTTAAATCACGTTATAAAGATTCACCGGTCGATTCAAGTAGGAGGAAGTAGTATAAGTATCTCCTTAGGATTTCGGTACTAAATTAAGAAAGGAAGAAGTTTTATCTTAAGTTTATTTTTATTATTATTATCGAATCTTTTATTATTATTATCGAATCTTTTATTATTATTATTATATATTTAATCCTTTTAAAAAATAAGTTAACTTTATTTCTAATATTTTACTTCTTTCTCACTCGTTTAATTCTTTAATATTATTTTATTCTCGTTCTTACGAGAGCAACGTTATATACTGTACTTCAAACGCGTGGCATGATCTGCGACAACTCATTCGAAATCATCCAGATCAAAAGAAGTTTAAAGAGGGTGTCAGTGAGGAAGTTCTTACTTATATATAGTAAAAAAAAAAATATAAAATACTTCGTATAATCCTATGATAAACTTAGAATTAGAAAATAACTAATAAAAACACGAGAGTAATAAATTTATACTATCTATTATAAAAGTGAAAGAATTTAAGAAATATTGTTTTTAATCTTCTTATTATAGATATTAACCCGCCTTATGAAAATATAAAAGGGGTTTCCATAGGTTAGTTAACTCGAGGAAAATCCTTGACTTGGCCGAACTAAGGGATAAACCTTCCCTTCTTAAGAATCAATCGAGTCTTTAACGAATACTGTCTCCTATGCTGTACTTGATTTTAGAGTCTCCTGTGGTAATTAACTCGGTTTATTTAAAAAAAATTTAGATTTTAGAGTTAAATTTATATTCTTTTTAGAGTTTTTTATTGTTACTTTTATTTTCGTTGTTAATCGTGTTTCTTCTTAGATAAATACGTAAAAGTAAAGCTTTCTAACTTAAAAAATTTAACTTATTCTTATTTTTACTACCTTTCTTTCTTTGTAGATTCTTCCTCTTATCCTTTCTAAAAAGAAGCATTTTTAAATAGAAGAGGACACCCGAACCGTTGGGTTTTCCTCTACTAAAATAAAACTTAGAAAGCTTTATATTTATACTTTTTAAAGGTAATTAAGTAGGCCGGAAAAAAAATATATAAACCATTGTCATAGGAATCTCCAAAAGCGAGGAACGGCAAGAGGAACAGTGTTATTCAAAGTTTAATTGATTCTTAAAGAGGGTAAGAGAAGGAGGGGTATACCTCTCTGCCTCGGCTGACTAAGGGAGTTAGCTGATTATAAAGCTCTCTTTTAACTTTAAACTTTATTAACTTTAATATTAATCGTAAAGAGGTAGGAACTCAGTACAGTTTGATTTGTATAAATAAGGATTATAAGTATAGTAAGTTGTAATAAGGTAAAGATATATATTTCTTAGTTAAACTTTAGAATAAAATAAAATATATCTTTTATTCTTCCTCTTATACTAATATTCTAAAAACTTTTCCTTTGAATTATTATTATTATATATATTTTTATCGCTATCTTAATATTTAAAAGAAATTAAGCGATTTAATACTTATTTTTTTTTTAAAAAAAATTTTAATTCTTAAATAAAATAAATTAATTAATATAAAGGAAGCATAAAAAATCTTATTATAAATAATTTTATAATACTTACCTCCGAGCCAAAACACTTATTCCGTGGGCCGTTCTGTCCCTTATATCTTAGATTCTTTAAATTAATCTACGAGAGAGAGAGATTATATACCCCCCCTTCCACCCTTCCTGCGGCCGCACCTCCAATCCCGAAATAATAGCAAAGGTGAGTGTCGGTATGCTATAGCGGGGGAACATAGGTCACTAATCACTCTGCGCTCATGTAGGACGCAGCCTGATTGTTGTGGTCTTGATTCGTTGTTGATTCTATACTAAGTCATGCCTTGGTGTTGAAGCAATCACATGACTGTGCGCCGGTCGGGTCGCATATGGATCGCATATCGATTCCCATAGCGATTCCCAACCGTACCAACAGTGAGGTAGATATAAATCCAATCTTTAATTCTAATAATCAAGTCTACTACCTTACCTACGAAATATTTTAATCTTAATCAATTAATCTACTATCTAACCTAACTTTAATCCCGACTAAAAACTCTACTTAAATTAAGAATTCTAACTTATAAATATAAATATAGACCTCTATTCTATCCTACTCTTATCTTTATTCGCATTTTAATTCTTATTTTTTCTTCCCCTTAACTACCCTTATCTCTTCCCTAAAACAAAAGAGATTTATCCACTCCACCCCTTTAATTAATACACTTATACTAGTAAAGTCCACATCTCCTTACTCTTAAATAACACTCTACTCTAATCTAATCCAATCCCTATTACGATTACTATCTTATAAACAACCTACCTCCTAACTATATAATCTCCCTCCACTCAAACCCCCCCTCCCCCCTAAAAAAAAACATCATTTATAAACCTTCCTTTAAATCACTTATATAAAGAAATAAGAACATAAATAAACAAACAAACAAACAATATTATTTCCTTACCCCCACCTTACGAAACCTAAACATAAGAATAAATCAGAAGAGATAAAAGGGAGGGGCGAAATATAAAGTTAGTAAATAAGGAGATATGAAGAGATTCTCGCTAGGAAGGATAGTTCCTTCCTTCCTTCCTTCTTTTCTTTCTTTCCTTGATTTTTATGTGGAGTATATACCCTAGCCCCTTTATAGTAGTTTCTCCTATACTACATTATCTAGGATTTATATATAATTTCTATAAAGATCTAAACTCCTTATAAAAAAGAGAAATAGTAATAATAAAAGCGGTGAAATCTACATACATAGATAGATATTATAAACACACTTATACATTATATATTATTTATCTCCAATGATCTTACCTCTCCTAGAAAAGAAAAACAAGGAAGTAAATTGCGGGTTTTATAGATTACGAGTTTTAAATCCAATAAACACGAAACAAAAGATCGACATTTATAAATGGGGGGAGGGGGGGGTCTTAGACACGATGATAAAATAGATAAAATATCGTGATAATAATAAGACGAAGACGAAGACAAGACAAGACAAGGGGAATGAATTATTAAGAAACCTTCTGGAAGAAAACTTATGCTATATGCTAGATAGATTAAAAGTAATGAAAATGGTACTGTAGAGTAATATACTATCCACATGACATCACCTCATCAACCTTCCCTTCTTCATTTGGATCGTTCCCCGCAACGTAACTTAAACTGACCAGTCATATATAGTAAGCCGATAAGTCCTCCCCCCCTGATGGGATCACCGGAAAGATGATTAACCCCACTTTATAATTCCTTTCTCCTTAAACGCCTGGGCCTCACCACCCTTTTGTCCCCCAATGTGGAATCAGCTAATTGTTTTTATGTAGGAGAAATGACAGGTCGGAAAAGAAAAGATATGAAATCCGTCCTCCCCTCTCAAAATGGACGGGCTCATCAGCCCACTTTTAGAAAACCCATGCGAACCCTAAATACTTATGAACCTGAAAGAAAAACCAAAACCAAAAATAAAAAACGAAAAAAGCCACGAGAGAAGAAGGAGAAGGGAGTGGTATGGTGAAAATTAAGGAACGTGGCAAGCACGGGTCGTTTGACGGTTTGGCTAGCCGTTCCCTCCGTCTTTTTAATAATTAGGCCGACCTTGCTTATATTTCCACTGTGGTGGTTATCTAACTTATCGATATCCTGGGCATGATTGGTGTCTTGGAGGCGGGGGGTATGGCATGTTTAGGGGGGGAGGGCCGATGCATGGAAGGATGTCTCGAGCTTCGAGAAGGGTTGATGGAGGGAGAGGCGGAAGGGACGGAAGAAGGCGGGCTCGGGTCGTGGTTTTTTTTTATGCAGGTTGGTTGGTTGGTTGGTTGGTTGGTCTGGATAGGATAGTGCAGTCAGTATCTTGTGGTTGTTGCGGTATGTTGACAGGTCTTGGTGTTGCTGTTCTTATGCAGGGTGGCTGTGTTGTGATGAGGATTTCCGGGTTTCCAGTGAGTCCCGAAGGTTCCGCTCTTTTTCTAGAAGCGCTCGCTCTGCTCACTCTGCTCGCAAAGGTCTCACGAATTCCGTTGAGAACGCACACACTTCTCGCCACGAAACAGCACCATAATGAGATATTTTCGCGATGCTCATCTCAACCATTTGGAATAATCGACGCGGGCCGCGAGAGGCGAATTCTCGGCCTCGTCCCCTCTTGCGCTCTCGGCAATGTTCAGCTGGCGGCCAGGGGCGGGGGAGGGAGGGAGGAAGGGAGGGAGGGAGGAGGGAAGGTGAAAACTCGGCATGCTTTCCGAGGCCCCAATCTCCTCGATTACTCCATCGAGCTGGCGTGTGGGCCTGATGCGGCAACTGGGCTCCCTCGTGGCCTCTCGAGCCTGCGCCGGCGGATGGAGGTGCTCGTTCCTGGACGCAGAGGAAGGTCGACTCGTGCCGCCTGCCACAATAAGGGGAAGGAGATTTCGGACAGCCGGTGCTGGGCAGCATCTCATCCAGTGCGCGCCGTGGGTAAATGCAGCAAATGCAGCAAGCGCAGCGCGAGGGCGCGGTAATTGGCCTCGTGTGCACGTGCCGAGGGGCCCTGATCAAGTGGTTTTCCTGGCCGCTGGCTAAAATGGCAGGCATACACGAGGAGAGCCTGAAGGATTTCGAGATCTGGTACCCGTCGGGGTGGTGGGTCAATCCTTTCGTCTGATCATGGGCTTGACCGATCCTTTAGGCTTGGAAGACTGGAAGACTGGAAGTTGGGACGCTGGAAGGGCGGCCGGGCGCTGCTTGCGGTGGCTCGTGCCAGACGGTGAGTTGGGGAGTAGGAAGAGAAGAGCAAACAATTACATAAACGCACGAAGACAGCCAATCGAACCAAATACCGCCCCGAAGGACCAGCCGAAGGACAAGACGGTTTCTCTTATTCGCGACTACCTAGAGTGCCCTTTGAGTACCCGCATTCCACTGGCACCCTGTTAAGAAGAAGGGCTCGATGTCGGCTTGTGAGGCGGTGGGGTGAGAGAGGAGAGGTGAGAGCGTCGGTGAGGCCAAGGGGCCCGACCAGGCCCGGCGAGCATTCGGGCGGTGGGGACTCACCGAGTCCCGACTCCCCAGGCCAGTCAGTCGCGCTGTGCCTGTGCCGCCCTACTTTGGTGGGGAACCTGGAGAGCAGCCTGGAGCGCAGCCTGGAGCGCACCGAGAGCAGCCAGGAGAACCTGGAGAGCCTGATATCTGCTGCACAGAAGGGAAAAAGCAAGGAAGATAGGCCGTTCCGCCACCAATGTCTTGCCTCCGCCGAGATGCCAAAGTGCCGTGGAAATGCGAGATCGAAGCAGCAGAACCTCCTCCCTAGCCGTGCATGATGGCTATGAGGTCCGTCTACATGAAACCCGCACATCGCCCATCGCAGCGCCCAACAGCTGTTTCTGCTCGCCGCGGCGTCCCTGGGCCAGCCGGCGTGCGCTTGATGCGCTTGCGCTGCAGGGCCTTCCATCTTGCGTGCAGCCGCGTACATACAGTACATGCGTGCTCCGCCGGGCTGCTCGCTGCTGCTTCTGCGCTTTGGTCCACGCACATCGCATATGCACATGTTCTGGCTGCTGTTGCGAGGCCAGGGACGACCCCGACGCTGTATCTGAGACTGGCCGCCGCCCTCCCGACTCCACACCTCTCGCCATCGGCACCCAACAACCAGAACACACCTCGCGATACAGCCACCCGTCCACCAGGCACACGCTGCGCGGTTGGGGCTGCTAGGCCTTTTTGGCCGGACGAGCCGCAGGAGCTGTCTTTCGGTTCGCGGCCACTGACGGAGCCTAGCGAGCTAGGTGCTGGCCGCCAGGGCCAGGGGCGTGGTCTCCCCAGCCATGGCCACGCCTACAACCAGGTCCCAGTGCTAACCGACGAGGATCGTATTAGTCCGTAGACTACCCGGGCAGTGGAAACCTCACGCTGCCTCCAACTTCTCTCCTCCTCCTCCTCCACCTCCTCCACATCTGCATCCTCGCCTCGCCCCCATCCTCCCTCCATTCTCTTCTTCGATTCTCCTGGTGCGCTGGCGGTTCCGATCTTCGACTCCGTAATATGTTATGACCACCTGCTTCGCTCTCTAGACTGTGTGCGCCCCCGACCCGAGATCGCAACCCCATTCCCAGGACACTGAGGGAGTGCGCGCAAAGCACTTGGCAAGATGATTTTGATGGAAGGGCTGGTGCTTCTACCGCCCGGACGGGGAACCATCCTGGGTAGAGCGTTATGGAAGGTGAGTGGTGTGGAAATCCGGCTGGTTGCAATTGTCTGATGACGAATTTGGCAGCCTCGATATGTTGTCGTGGGCTCCGAGCCGGTGCTGAGACCCGAACACGACCTTCTCTCGGGAGAACACAATATCAATGGGCAGTCTGCGCTCAGGGGACTGAAGACAACTTCGGGAAGGCCTAGTATGGTGGACGTTTCGCAGAGCGAGCCCGAAGAGGGGCTCCCAAAACTGTTCATCTCAATATACAAGGCAAAAGTAGGTTTGACTATTGCAATTGTGCGGATAATGGTAGTCTAACATGCTTAGGGCGAATGGGAGCTTCTTCACCGACATCCTCTCTCTCACTTCAAGTCCGCCGAAATACGCAATGTACAGCATCGCAAGCAAAGCCCTTCGCTCCCGACATTGATGCTCGAGGTGAAGCCGGAGCCTCTCACGGAGAAACAGCGCAAACGGAGATCGAGTAG
Source organism: Neobulgaria alba (assembly GCA_003988965.1). Classification (NCBI taxonomy): domain Eukaryota; kingdom Fungi; phylum Ascomycota; class Leotiomycetes; order Helotiales; family Gelatinodiscaceae; genus Neobulgaria; species Neobulgaria alba. The sequence continues at coordinate 442,297 of QYAM01000017.1, forward strand.
GACAGGAGGGCTTTCGTCGAAGGATCCATGGACGGGCATTTTTCTATTTCGCAGCATCCCGGAGGAACGCTATAATATATACGATTGGCAGGCTGCAATAAAGCCACTCTTGACTTTGGACGAACGTCAGCTCAGCCCTATAAACCCCTCCTTTAATTCCTTCACGAACCCGTTCCAAAGCCGCGATCTGAGGACTTCCTCGAGTTCAACAACAAGGCCGGAGATCTTCAGGTCTGCAAGCAATACTTATACCCATAAGCAGGGGTCCTCACTAGACAGACCATCAGCTCTGATATCCCCATCTCCAAGTCTTCGGTCGAGGCGGTCCGACCTATCCTCTCAAGCAAGTTCCCAACAGCCTCTTGGATTCTCGCGGCCCCAAAACTACACCACTGTACTACCCACTGACTTGCCATCCCCAGCCTCCACCTCTGGGTACGATACGCAGTTTATTGAAGGTTGGACATCTGCACAGGGACGATCGTCGGCGTTATCAACCCATACACGAGGAAGCAACAGTATTGCATCCACAGTTGCAGCACCACTTTCACCGCCGCCAATCGCTTCCACTCCCCCGGGGCCGCGTGAGACAATATTAGATCGAGCTTTTCAGATGAGGTGTATACCAGGAAGCGAACGGCTAGACAAGGAAGAGGACAAAATCAGCAGTATAGCACGGTTTGAGGCACTGATGCGAGAAGCCGATGAGAGGAAACAGTCAAGGGCAGTTGTAGGACAATCCAGAGGCAATCAAGGTTGGGACTTGGACGAAGGATCAGAAACCTCCGACGTGGAGGAGATGGACGAAGAAGATGAAATGGACGATGCTGATGGATTAAGCATGTCTGATCATGATGTTTCTATACCGACACCAGCACAAAGAGCTTTAGATTACATTTCCGGACGTCGTCCACCACTTTCGTCAAATCGGCCCTCATCACCTCCCCCCAGGAATCCTCCGATCCCATATCTTCCAAATTATACAGGCCCATCGTATTACACCGCTCTTACATCGCCTGGGCTTCGGCCACGCACTGGAACAACCTCATCGAGGACCAATACTGATCGTCCTAATTCTATGGCCATTGCATCACGTTCAATTTCTTCCGTTTCGGTACCAACACTCAAAGACAGCCCGCCAATTTCCACTTCTAGCACTAGTAATAATAACAATAATGCTCTGATTCCAAATGACCCTTCATATAAAGATAGAGAAAAACGACGCAGCAGTACATCCACCAAACGTCTCTCATTCCAGGAATTCGCGAAGAGATTAAGTTCTAATTCCTCTCTACTTCTCGTTCAATCCAACGCCTCTTCTAATTCTGGACGTAATAATGATATCGGCAGTGCGAGGGGAAGTGCCGAATATAACAGCATCAACGAAGATGTTACTTTGCGAGGTGGTTCGGGGAATAATAATTCGCAGAATGCCGCGGATAAGAGATGTGGATGGAGAGGCTCAGTTGGAGTTTTTGGTGCAGAAGGTGGGTTTCTTTGATGCGAGTACATAAGTGAGTGAGTGCAGAGGATGAAGATATTGGGGGTTCCTGATTAAGCTCGTGTGTTGTGTTTTTTGTCAAGAGAAGCGATGATACCATGATGGTGTTTTTGGTGTACTTTTGTTTCCAATTTTCTTTCGATTTTTTTTTTAATGATTTTATCTGAACCGACATCATTTATACCTAGCTAGCGTTTTGATTTTTTGTGTTTGATGTTTGGGTGGATTTGGTCGTTTTGGCATATGTTGGGTATATTATATCCTACACCCCCCCTTTTTCCCCCCTCGGCCTTCTTTTTGGTGAGTTGTGGGGGGAAAGAGGGTGTTTATATATATGTTTATTTTTTTTTTTTAGGGGATGGATGGAAGATGGGATGGGATAGGATAGGTGGAGTTCTTAGATTGGAAGGAAGGAAGGGGGATGGGATGGGATGGGTTGTGAAGTTTGGGATATTTTTTTTGGATCGGATCGCATTGGATTTGATTAGTAGGAGGTGGAAAAGAAGATGAGAGGGGGGGAGGGGGGAGGTTGATAGGATAGGGGGAAGAAGGGAAGGGGGAAGTTTCGATGTATAAAATTTATATTTTATATTTTATTTTGCCGTGAGATGAAATATGAGAATGAATGAATGAATGTCTGGTTTATGGATTTGAATATTTTTAAGAGTTTATTTAAATTTTTTTTGGAGGTTGGTGCTTGATTAAATCATGTTTTTATTTTGTTTTATTTTTATGGGTTTATAGGTTTATAAGGTGTGGTTATTCGTTAATTAGTAAGATTAGGAGGGAGGGACGGAGGGAGGGAAGAGAGTAATGTTTTTTTACTAGTGTTTTATTAAAAAACTCCTAGTAAAGTAAAGTAAGTATAAATTATTACCTCTCTCTCTCTTCTTTTTTCCCTTCCTTCCCTTGAATTATATAGTTGGTTGTATTTAAACTTGAAGAAAAAAGGAAAGGAGGTGAATTTTGGATAGGATAGGATAGGGGGTTGATTTTTTTTTTTTTTTTTTAATTGGGGCGTTGATTGTTGATTGATGGGTGGATGGTTTCGTGAGTTTTGGGGTTTGGGTTTGAGTGAGAGTTATCGTTGGTGTTGGAAATGTAATGAGTTGATATTAATGAATTGAGCAGGAATGGGGCGTTTATTAGTTTATTGCGGGGAGGGGGGGAGCTTTATGGTTAATAGGATAGTTTATGGGAGGTATATTGGGGTCGGTTCAAGTTTTTGTGATTAGAGTGGTTGGAGGTTGGGAAGGAGGTGTTTACCGTTGATTTTGATTTTTTGGGGAGGAAGGGATATTTTGGAAAGAGGTGATGAGTTGTATTTGAGGATTGGGTTGGAGGTAAGGGTATAATTCGGTGATATGGAATGATACTTAGGGTTCTTTAGCGTCATTTATTGTTCCGGAGGTGATTCTAGATATGGGTAAATATATCTTTCTTATTGATTACGAAACGCTAAAATACGACTGAGCGTCTAAAATCACTTGCGGACTAGGATAATCAAACCATCAGATTTTCAATTCAGCATATCATTGCTGCCATCTCGGTACATATTCCTCCTTCAATGGTGCAAACCCAACTCTCACATTATATTCCGCTGGATCAGTAGATCCAAAATCGAAGACAGAATAAAAATTCCTCATCCATCTAGCACCTAAAATAATATTCTGGCTTGACCAAGAATCGAAAGGTGGGAAGCAACGATCATCCATCTGGTATCCAGGCAGGGCAAGCTGGTCACCAGTAACAGTGAAAGTCTCACCACCAAACTCGAAGGCGACGGACCAGGTATTGTTGAATTCAGAACAGTATGGTAGACCACCGTGTATAAGTGCAGTGTAATTGATAGGAGTCAAAGCATAGAGGGCTTCAAGTTGCTCATCTGGGACTGTGATTCCACTAGCACCTATATATCTCCGTCAACGAAAATTCTTTCATAGAATGAGAAAAATGGAGAGCATACCAGTGTCGAAAACAACATCTCCATACCAGCTTAGTGAATTAGATGACCCTGTCAGGTTGTTTTTCCCAGTCACGCTTCCAAACGGGACTTTATACACCTCAAACGGCACCGTGGTATTAACGAATATAACCTCAGATTCTGCATAGACATCTTCACGACTTCCACCTAGTGTCAACACCCCGTTATTCTCTGGGTTCGGTTGAGCTATGGTGCTTAACCCTGTACCCTGATAGATACCGAATCGTGGCTTATCCACCACACCTTGCTGTATCATGGCTTCAAATGGAGCTGTCGTGTTAATAAATGCGATAGTACTAGACGCCAGACCAAAGAACCCATCTGCTCCAAGAGCAGCCCAACTACTCTGCGTAATATCGGCGAAGTTTAAATGGAAGGAAACGTTGGAGTCTGGAATAGTAATTGTGTCCGTGACAACATGACCGCTAATACTACCACCGGAATATTGAATCGTGTCGCTGGTGGTGTAAGCTGTGCCGGTTGATGTGAGATTATACGTTTGACGTGTGAAGCCGCTAACGTTTGGGCATTGATCGGTGCAATTTCCATCGAGAACCCAGAGGGTGGTGGAGCCGGTGTCAAATTCGAGGTTATAAGACACAGGTGGTGTTCCAATATCTACGGAAATAGTGCGCTATTTTCTAGTCTTAGCGAAATATGCTTACTAGCTCAATCGAATGAACTTACATATCCATTACGAATGCTGATGTCGAAATCGATTATGCTAGCAAGAGAGATTGAGGAAAGGACTGATGTCAGGAGAAAAGTATGTAGGGACATATTGATTATTTCGGACTCTATCCAGGAGTTTACGAGTGTGAGACTGGTGAGTGTAGAGAGCAAATCTATTCTGCGAGGACGATCTTTATATACTTAATTCTTGATGCAATGCAAGGCTATGAAAGGTGTGATCGTTACTTGTTACAGAAATAGAGTTCTAGCTCGTATTCTGCTCCCCACCCTCACGGGGCGATATGCAGCTTTCGGCACTCGAAAATCTCAGTTCTTTACGAAGAGTACCTTGAGACTCGTGGAATAAGAGATGCTTTAGAGTTTATGAAATGTTTTGAGTTTCATATTTGCTTGGGATCAGATGACTAACTGTATTTCATTCATTCAAGAGGGGAAATTGTAATCCTTACAGGTAGGCCTTTTCGTACTGCCTTAGTTGTCGAGGGAACATGATGCTTTGAATTTATACTTAGTTTAAGAGCCAGCTTTGTACTTTTCACAAGTTCCTGATCGCTAAGTGCATGAACTGCCTTGGGTATTGGTTAGAAGCGGGTCGGCTCGCTACTACTCTATCACATGACTTTATACGGTCAAGTGAACTTGCATATATGATGAAGATTCTATCTTAAACTTACGCTTTAAACCATTGCGATGAGTTTGGGGTGTGAATATGCCCCTTAGATATTTTATCTTGGACGTTCTCGTAGCACATGACATCACGTGGCAAAAATGTTCGTTAGACATCCGAGTGGCTTTTTGTATCAATCCGTATTTAAGTCGGTGTGATCTTCTACTGAAGAACTTTCTCCTTTCTCTGGTCACAAGTGTAATTCTCTGCTCTTTTCGAGACCTCACAGTCCGCAAAGACTAACTACAGGACCTCACCGTAGAGCGAGAAGATATTAGCATTCTGCCGAACTAGTCGAACTCCAAGTGATATTTTGGGATTTATTGGGAAGTAGCAGAATTTACTATTATTACAGTAGATGGTGCTTTAACCCTATCCTTGGATATTAGCCAAGATGAGGCTTCTACCCCTAACACTAACTGAACCATCGCTAGGAACCTAAACACCATATTAGTATATAGGGCATGACGAGTAAGCGGTGCTAAAGAGTTTCTATTTCCACTTTAATATTAGACAGTAAAATACAAGACTAGATTATTGATGCTTTGTTTAAATTAAGGATCTTAAAATCCCTACATCTTGGCGGTAGCCTCCGAGAACATGGTTTGCTAATTCTGAACCTCTACTTTGTTGCCTTAATCCCCCCTGCACCCAGAGAAATCTATATATTAACAAGATATGTGGGGTGGGAAGCTTTTGAGAGTCATGTGTTCAACTGTGCTAGGGAGACACAGCAAGCGAGCTTAAAGAAACACGCAATTTCGGATAATATCATGAGTGTGTTGGTCATATTTTCTACCATGTAATTAGGACCCAAAGAAAGCTTAGCGCGTATCTAATCTTAAGATGATTAAAGTGTTAACACCTTCTCCTTTCTTGAAGCTTTGGGCGACACAGAGTGGATTCGACCTTTTCTGGGGACAAATGCTTGGCATTAGGACAAGTTGTACTGAAATTAACTTAGTTGAGTGGAGACTGTAGTCAATGATCTACAAGCAATTATAAAAAAAGTGAGTCCAATCAGGTTAATGGGTGGGGCCAGGACACTAATACTTTACGAAAGGAGGGGGACACTTCACAACAACCCCGTCTTCTACGGGAGCTTCTGGCAATTTAAACACATACCAAGCAAGACAGATCCTCGAGGGAACGCATCAGTCCCAAAATTCGTCCCCATAATGTCATCATTAAGTTCCCAAACAGGAAGGAGCGCCGACGATAGACAAAAAACACATACTACCACATTATCTGAGCTAAATGGAGCTACTGTTGTATTGGTTGAGACATCTGCAACAACATCTTCAACTACCGTTATATCTGCCTCTAAATCTACTGCTTTATCTACCGCAACAATCGTCGCTGGATCCACCGCCACCTCTACTATTACCTCAACAGCTCTACCAATATCCACGGTTACACCTACTGTTACTTCCACTGCACCATCTACTACTCTATCCACACAGAGTGCATTATCCCACAACGCCAACGCTACAAGTCCCGCCCCCAACTCCAGTGGAAAAGTTTTTCTTGTCGTACTAATCCTTGTGGTCGTTATCATTGTCTCACTTGTGGGGGCTCTAATAGCCACATACATTTTCCCCAGGAAACGGAAACGGAGAGATTATGAAGTAGACAATGCGACAGGAATAGGAAGCCCACTTACAAATCTAGAAAATGCTCAACTAAAGATTTCTCAGCGAAATGCCCCGGAAATTAAGGGCGCTGCTTCAGGAGGCGGTAAGCCTGAAATTTGGTATTATGGAGGTCCGCCAGTTAACAAGGACCTCAACGCTGCGGAGGAAGCGGTGGCTGCTGTGGGAGCGAGCGTGGCATCACTGCCTGCCCAGCAGATTGTTGAGGCTGGTGTACCTGTGCCTCCAACATCTCCATCTGAGGACCTAGGGGAAGGACCAGTATCTCGACCTGGCGAACGAGCGCTTCCAGCCCTACCAAAATCACAACAATCGGAAGATTCGACACCTCAGATTGCAAAAATGCAAGAAGATCCAAACACGCCCATTTTGCTAGACCGAACTAAGGAAATAAGGGATGGGAGGGATGAGTTGGAGTGGACTTGTGAACCAGACTTAGGGGGAGAGACGAAGACTGAGCTCACAGAAGTTGTGCGAAAGCCGTGAAGAAGCTGTTAACGGAAGAGGTAGTTTAGTGCATTACGTGGATCAAGGAAGGGAATGACCCTCTCCTTGAAGGCAGCACAATTTAGCTGGGAATGGAAAGTTGGGGAGAAGTGTTGGATGAGGAAATACATGGAAGTAGCCGAAAGATAATGGAGCTCGCCCATGGCAGAATTGGGGCTTTAAAGGAACAAAATAGAAGCTAGTGTTTAACGGCAAGATCCGATTTTCATGCGTAGCTAATTTAAGCGAGGATTCGATAAGGAGTCGGTAATACGACCCGAAAGAAGTAGTTCTTTTACCAGAAGAAATAAGGAGAAGAGATGGCTATAGGAGAGAGGCAGGAGAGAGTGTCGAAGTGTTACATTCACCAAGAGCTCGGGAAAGTTCATAAATCATTACTATAAATACTAGCTAGTTCCACTACCTACGCAGTCGCCTTCCCCATTATCTTGACTCACAAATTAGGAGTCTCTTAGTATTCATCTGCTTCTCACTTTTCGCAAAATTCTCCTTCCAATTTCACACATAAGCACCTACGGCAGGATTTACGCCTGAATAATCAAGTGCAACGAGATTGACACCACTAATACAGGCATTCCAATTTTCCTTCCCACCAACGTTTACCATAACTTGATACCCCGGTCCTGTCCTTGGACAGAGCATCCAGGACCCAGAGACGCCACCAAATCGGAAAGAGCCTATGTGATTCGCTTGTCAGCATATGTTCTCGAATCCGAATTCAACAACACGGATAGTGATAAAAGAGATTGTCATCCCGTACCTGGGCCTGCGTTCTGATATTGAGGATAATCTGGATTTGCTGGAACACTGAGCTGAATTCCCTCGCCAAAGTGGAAGAACCCCGATGTGATGGCGCCGGCTTCAAAGTCTGTCATGGTTTTGTTGAGGTACTGGATAACACCCGTTCTTGCATTCAGGTAGACTTGTTGTGGGCCATCTGAATCCTATATTACTTTTATCAATATCTAGTGTTATAGGGAAGAGGGAGATACTTACAAGCCAAGCCTGGGCATATCGATCCACAAAGAAGACAGTTTCATTGCTGGGTGGACAATGATTATGATGTTGGTCACAGGATGTGCTGGGTAGTGCATTCGACGGATCGGCCCAAAGGGAACCGTATCTTGCGCTAATACGAATGCCAGAAATCGCATTACTACCAGGTGATTCTACCAGAAGAAATTGCGTTAGATTTTGTTGCTAGAACATACATCGAGTACATTGGATGGAAATGCAGAAACAATTTTTTGTATATTTCAAAGAGAAGTACAAAGTCTTTGGTGGATGAGAAGGGGTAACACAAAGTCAACATACGGAAGGTAGCGAGTGTGAAAGGTAATGTCGGTGTCGGATTATTTTTACTCCTGCCCACCACGGGCGTTGGGTTTGCAACGACAAGTGAGCAGAGCCAAAGGCCTAAAATTGCATTGAGCAACATTTTGTTTGATTTGGAGATTGGCAAAAAGAGTGAAAAAGTGTTCACTAAGCAGGGCTTGAGTGAACTAAGAAATAGGGAGCTCGTGCTTAAATACTTCAGTTGGAGACAAATGAACAGCACCAAGACATCGCGGTATTTTTCATACCTCGTATCTTGTACCACAATCCTCTTAGTAGCTTTGTCGATCCAGGTCCAGAGTAGAAATCTCTCACCTTAAAATTAGAACACGATCTTCGTCTCACTCCTCTCTGCCAACGAAGATATATTAGACGAATAAAATCCGATCGTTTTAAGCCACCTTATGTAAGTCAGGATAATGAATGATGTTGTGCATGCCGGGGAATTCCCATTTGGAAGGTAGACCCCAGTGAAACGCTTATTTCTAGCCAAGTGAGGGGTTGTGAGATCCTGTGCTAAGATGCCAGTTATAGAGCACGTGATATAAAATTTAGACCTCTGATATATGATACAGTCGATTAGTGAAGTGGACTTCACTTCACCAAATGACTAGTTAAGTAGTAACGCAGGAGTAGCGTCAAGCTTTGAGCTGCTAATTTATGAAATCAGAGTGGTTTCATCCCTTATTATTTTTCTTCCCTTACTCCTTTCTAATAATACTTCCTAACTTCAAGACTTCACAGCTACTTTGCGGCTATTCTATTTTGCGATTGCGCGATTTTATAACGTTATGACTTACATCTTCGCCTTATTATTTCTCTTAATTTTGGCCTTATACTTATAAATTCGACTCCTTTTAACCAATAATATATCCATAAAATTATAAAGTTTATAAAGTTTATAAAGTAGTGAAATTATGAAGTTAGTATATCCTCATTTTCGTGCCCATTCTTACCTTCTCTTCTTCCTTTACCTCCTTACTATACATATTGTCTCGGCTATATAAACTGTTGACCTAGTGATTCTACTTGACGAACTAGGGCTGTACTCGTGGATCCTATCTGGGTTACTACCCGATATTCCTGAATATCAACAACTGTTCAAACCTACTTACGCACTCGAAAGAATCTATTGCTCTTGAATACGATTGTTCCTACTTGTAGCACTTGTACATGGTGTGACATAAACTGAGGCAATACGTGAAATAACCGCTGGTACTTCCGAAGTGACAAACTTCACGAAATGTCCGTAATATATAGTATGATCATGAAGCCCGATACATGCTTTTTGCAAGCATATGATATTCGGCACGATTTCCTAATTCAACTATAGTTGCTTGTTAATCAAAGAATTCTGAGAAAGAAGAGCCTAAATGTAAAGAGCAAGTAAACCTTTTATTTCTCTTGCGCTATATCTAATAAAATCCTCTAACTTCATAAAAGCAAATCCCCAAAATCAAAACTTGCTGCCCCAAAACTCCAAACCGAAACGCCGAGTCCCTTATCAAAGATACAATCAATTCCCTCTTCTTTGTACACCCCACACTTCTTCTGTTTACTCCAGTAGAGGTCCATCCCACTCAGGTTCAGCCTCTGGTTGGGCAGATCTGGCGAGGAGAGGAGCAGCCTCTTCTCGGGTCTCAATAGATCTGGCGTGTGAAACACCGCCCGGCTGGCGATTGTGACCACTAACCGCCTTGTAACCCTTGATACAAGCGTTTCCAACACATTTCCCGAGTGCTTCTAACCCGTTTCCAACTACTTTTCCTCCAGCCACAGCGCCTTTTTGAACTGCTTGTCCTCCAGCCACGGCGCCTTTGTGAATTGCTTGTCCTCCAGCTACGGCGCCTTTGTGAATTGCCTGTCCTCCAGCCACGGCGCCCTTGTGAATTGCTTGTCCTCCACTCACGACGCCGTTTGCGGCGGCCTTGGCCGCGGCCGGGATCTTCTGTCCCTGGGAACCGGTCACAGCAACTTCAGCGGCACCAAACCCGGCTGCAGCGCCCAGGAACGCATTTCCTACAGTAGGGTGGCCAGTCAGCCTACAAACTGTGCCGATTCCTCCGCAGACTCTGGAACCGGCCTTGTAGCTGGAGGATGTTAGCATACTATGTTTACAATCTTGGGATGTTGAATACATACGCAGTCTCGTGGTCTTTGTCGTTCCAATCTGGTGTGGGTGCGGCAACAGCGAGCTGGGTGATGGCTGCAAGGGCCCAGAGCATGCCAGTGTTGAAACGCATGATGCTGATGTAAGAGGGGAATATAAGGAGATGCTGAGTGAGAAACAGAGAGAAAGATTGAGAAATTGAGAGGTTGAGAGAAAGTGGCGGAAATACTTTAAAAGAATTGGAAAGAGAGAGATTGAGAAGTCGAGAGACTAGGAAAGAGAGGTGGAAAGGCTTTCAAAGAGTTGGAAAAAGAGATATTTGAAGGTGTTGATGCTGCTGCTGCTATTGATGATGATGATGATGATGATGATGATGCTTCCTTGAACTGGTTGGACTATTCCTTATATACTGATTCTTTACTCTTCATTCTTCATTCACCAGAATCCCACCAGCCTCAATCATGGCCTTCCCATCTTGCAATGGACTGTTCCTGTCGCCGCCGCAGTATAGGCATCCTGGCCATGATCCCGTCGGAAGGGGCTTATATTCAAGTCGAAACTTCACCACTGAGTTTCTCCTTGCGGTCCTCTTCCAAGACCCCTAAATTACAAATCACCGCTTAGCTTCTCAAGGCCAACGGATTGCCACACGTGGTGCTCTAACAGGAGCTTGAGAAATGGTTGGATTCGCATCTTATTCCTGAGTATAGCTTCCTCTAATCCTCAGCTTGAAATGACTTGATTGTGGCATTATATGTAGGGCTGTGTACCATCAGAGAATCATGATGCCCCCGTTTCGATTGCATTTTGACTGCGGCAAAGCGTTTAATTGTCATCTGGAAGGAGTGGGGAGTGGCTTGTATACACCATTGGTTTCACCACGTGGATTTTAAGCGAAGGTGACTGGTCTAACAGGCGTTGAATGGGGTGCTACTTAGCGCGCGAACCCCAGAAGTCGTAAGAACCCTCGCCTCTCAGGCTCCTACCTCCACCACATCCTTTTCATGAGGATGATGCCTAGATGTTCACAGCCTACTCCTCACCGAAATGTAGATTGTGACAAGATATAAAGAATCCAGCAAAGCTAATAATCTCCCCAACAAACTCCGCCGCCTGTCCTCAATCTTTTTCTCAGACTCAAGATGTCCTCTAGCGACTCCAAAGCACCTCCCTCTTACTCAGAAGTTCCTGCGTCTTCGGCGAAGCCGGTGCCCAGTCTCCAGATCACCGCAAACCGCATTGCTGGCACCGTACAAACATGCTCCATCAAGGACTGCTGCGCCGACTACTTCAAGGTCGTCCGCCAATCCCCTACAACTTATTTTCTCGGTCTGACTGTCGACCCCACGCCTATTTACCGCATCGAGTTCGTCTCGGACTCGACTAAGATCGGAGACATCCAGGTCTTCCCGGCGTTTGACACCACGCTGCCAGCCGTTGCTGCCGCGCGACTGTCATCCAACCCTAAAAGCAAGAGCGAACCCGTAGCTACGATATGCACCTCAGAGCCATTCTTGCCGGATGCACAGTGGCGGCCTATAGTGCGCGCATCCTCGCTCTCTGTTGAAAGCTATCGGAGCTCTATTCCCATTATTACAGTTCCCGGACTAGCTCCTAAACCCCACCAATTTTCGTGGCGGACTGGAGGCCTGGCCGAGCCATTTGTCGAGTTGTGGTGGGACGGTCCACTTCCAATGGTGCCATCATCAAGATTCATGCATGACCAAAGAGGCGCGGAGTACATATTTACAACAATGGCGAGAAAGAATATAGAGACTGGGGAGAATGTGATCGAAATCAGGAGAGGGGGTGGACTGGAGTTTGAGCTGAGCGTCATATTGGAGTTATTTGTCATTCTGAACCATCAGAAGAAGCCGTTTGTTTAAGTAGCCGCCCTTTATAGAAATGAACTTGTTCCATTTTGATTTCGCTAGGAAGTGGGATTATTAATTCGAATGAGTTAAGCGAGAATATGAAAAAGCCGCCTGAGAGGCATCTAGGAATTAAATAGGCTACTAGTATATTAGCTTTAAGCGTGCAATATATTTATAGCAGAGCAGCGCCAATTGCTCTAGCATACCGTCTAAAAGCGGGTGGTTGATACTAGGGCGAGAGTAGAACAAACACACTTTGAGGTGTTCCTGTCATATTTCGGTTATGATAAATTCTTGGGATAATCTTAGTAAGGATTTCTTTTATGCTTAATGAGAACTCCTGGAAAGAGACCCCTCGCTGATGCTCGAGGAACTTCGTTAGCATTATATGGTCGGAATAATTCTTTTAAGGGACACTCCTCTCAGTGAATGCGTAAATATTTCCTTTGGAATCTCCGCAATCCTCGTACTGACACCTGCCAATAACCTTACAGCAAATGCCACGCATTCATATCTCTTTTTAGTACTCCACTAGCTAGGCAAGGCCCTTTCTCGAGATTCAACTAGGTCAATAGAAGCCAGGTACAAAAGGGGGTGCAATTGTTGATGGAGTGCTTTGCTATGATTTTGGTGTTCTTCTGCTGACAACTCTCGCGAAGCGGTCCATCTGTTGTTACAGCCTTCCGATATAGATTTCACAATTCAGTTTTCCACCCTGGGTCTATGTTTGGCTTTCCATGTGGAAAACCATGATAGAAGAAAATCTCATTTAGTCAGAAATCCAATGTTTTCTTATTCACGAAGGGAGAGGCCTAGAATGTTCAGGCAATCACCTGACTAAGATTTGTGAGTTTGTGCCGCTTGCATTATTTTACTAGTTGGCGGAGCTTTATAGCTTGAGACCTTATTATCATGAAGGTTGCGATGCTTTCTGGCCAGCCATCTTCGCAATTCTTTCTTTCGTCAACTCAAAACACTCTGGAAGTCCCGTCTCCTCCCATTCCTTCCCAACCATCAATTTTGCAAGTCCAGGCGCACATGTAAAAATTCTAGCCATTCCTACAAACAATCAGTCAATAACTTCCCTCACTCCAATTCAAGAAAATATAAGACTTACCATGACCACCAAAACCAGCACAAATCCACTGACCCTCCAATCCCTCCACCTTCCCAACAAACGGTACAGAATCCCCCGTCATCCCAATAATACCCGTCCAAGCACATTCCAACCCGGCATTCTTCACAGTTCCCAAACTCGTTTCTCTCTCAGGAAAAAGAACATTCCATCTCTTCAACGCATCTTGTAGAATCTCTTCATTCCATGCTCCATCATTGAAACTAACTACACTTTCTAATGCTTCAGCGCTCAGTTCCGGATTCGTTCTCGAAACACCAAGAATTAGAACCCCGTCACCTTTTCTTTGGATGAGGCTGTAGAAATGCCGTAGACTGTATCTTAATGAGAAAGTATCTCTTAATCCTTTCGTCCCAGAAAACCCGGGAGGGGCAATCAATGAGTGAGCTTGTGCGCGATTTGGCGTTAAAACCGCCGAAAGTTGGGGTAGAAGGAGCGACGCATAAGCGTTTGTGCAATGAATCACATTTTCTGCCGTTATTGTGCCTCTCGAGGTAACGATTCCCCATTTCCCCTCCGTTGTATGAGACTTGATTACTTTTTCAACAGGACAGAAAGTAAATAACTTCCCTCCTTTCTCAATAATAGCACTTAAAAGCCACTGTGCCAATTTTGCAGGATGACTTGATCCAGCGGGCCATTCATAAGCTGCTACTGCACCTTTCACTCCAGTTCCCGTTTGGGCTTTCTCTCCTTCGTAGAATTTAACGTGGGAGACATCTCCTCCTGCTGTAACGAATGCTTCTAGACTTTCTTTTTCGTAAGCGGCGAAGGCGGGTGTCATGCATATGTCGAATGTTGACGTGGGATTGAAGTCACAAGGTACGTTGTGTTTCGAGACGAAGGAATTAACAGCTGCAAGAACAACTCGCTCGTTAGAGATGATTTTGAGGGCTTGAGCTGGGCCGTGAAGGGATGAATAGTAATTGAAACCTCGGAAAGCATCTAAGATCTGGTATCAGCGTTTCTGTATATATTAAGGTAATGGGGATAGGTCTTCTTAGAGGCTTTAAAGAGGAATTACCTGGTCGAACATGTCCGGCATTTCTCGAACTTGCTCCAGATACCGCTTCTCTTGCTTCTAGAATTATAATATCGGAGCCCGAAATTCCATTTTCCAGTAATGAGAATGCAGTGAGTGCACCTGAGATTCCAGATCCAATTACTACATATTTGGCTGTCGCAGGAAGTGGTGTTCCTTGGTTCGAGTAAAGGTGTGGATATGAACGAGTTGTACGTTGCCAGTAACTCAGACAGGGGTCTGGAAGTGGTCCCGACGGTGTAATCGTTGAAGGGCTCATCATGAGAGTATTCGAAATGGTGGTCAATAACCAAGCTTCTAAGAAAGCGTCTTGCTGATTGATACTTGGGTCCACAGGTGTTTGTATAAGCTCTTTCTCCTTCCTTGCTAAATTCTAATCTCTTCGGACTTCCCGATGATCTTGAGACCGTATATCGGAACGTACCTTGTCACTTTGAATACTATCCCGATACGTAATACCCAGGGCCTTTTTCTGAAAGATTCCTACAAACGGGAATAGTTTTAGACAGCGAGTTATACAAACGTTATCCATTCCAAAGGTGGGGTGATGCAGGTCCACCCCCGTCTGCATGACCGTTACCCTCGGCCAAGCAAGATATACTCCACTACTTATCTCTCCTATCGCTACGTTCTTGTCAAACGACCTTTTGACAGGGCATTCTAATGGCATTCGCTCGGACATTCTTGCCAGATGTGCTTTTCGGAGGAATCGAAGTGGTTGGGGTGCGATAAGTAATCCTTGAATGATGTCGAAGAAGCGAACAAAAATGATGGCTACCCCGTCGAGATGGGCTTATTTTTGCATGTACACACGAGTTACTGATTAGTGGAAATCTGCAAGATGGTGTCTTTCATTGCTTTTAGAAAAGCGAAGGCGAGGGTAACGATCGCGGAAACCTATGAAAGAACTCCTGTTGAGAAGAGTTTGGTGAGAAGATTGGACGTCTTTCTCATGACTTTTGGGTGTATTTCTCAAGGTATGAGCTTCCTTCGTTTAAACACACTCTAATAATGATGCTAATATTTGCACAGTTATCAAGTACCTTGACCAGCAAAACATTAACAATGCTTATGTTTCAGGAATGAAGGAAGATCTTAATTTATACGGCAATGAGCTTAATTATTTCACAACGTACTTCAATGTCGCATACTGTATAATGCTTATTCCCTCACAAATCATTCTTACATATGTCCGTCCTAGTTACTGGCTACCTGGATTGGAAATTCTCTGGGGATTAATGACGGGATTAATCGCTACTTGTCACAGTGCCAAGCAAGTTTACGTTCTACGAGTGTTTTTAGGATTTTGTGAGAGTTCTGCATGGCCAGGAATGATCACACTATTCAGTAAGTCCGCCTCGTGCACCTAATATACACTTAAAATATTGTGACTAATGGAAACAGTGCATTGGTATACACCTACCGAGCTCGCGAAAAGAATGGGATTCTACCACTCCTGTCAAGCATTAGGATCCATGATGTCTGGAGCTCTCCAAGTAGCAATTACCAACACTCTGGAAGGTCATAGCGGCCTTGCTGGCTGGAGATGGCTTTTTGTAGTCAACGCAATAATAACCGTCGTCTGGGGATTTTTTGGCTTCTTCATGATTCCCGACTTACCAAATCGTCCTAATCCAAGAGCATTCTGGTTCAGAAAAGAACACGCAGATATGGCGATGGAACGTTTAGCTCGTCATGGACGTGCAGAGCCAAAGAGAATGACTCTTGCTGGTGTTAAGTGTGTCTATCTTGTCCCAATCCCCTAGACTGACATTTGAGAATGAAGGCTAATGCTGAATTAAAGGCGTACATTCTCATCATGGGTCGTATACTTCATTTCCATCTTATACATAGCAACTGTCCTAGGAAGTTATGGATATGTATACTTCAGTCTTTTCCTAAAGAGTTTGAGAAATGTGGATGGGACCAAAGTTTGGAGCACTTCGCAGGTCAATGCTATTCCAATCGGCGGAGGAGCTATCAACGTCACATTCGGTATGCCTATCTTACCATCTGAGCTCTCAATCTTGAATTATAAGCTAAGCCACCGTAGTATGGTTCTGGGCCCTCCTTTCAGATTGGTTAGGAGTACGCTGGGTGTTAATAGTAGTACAAGGTAAATTTCTCGTCTATTTTCAACATTAAAGACAATGCACCAGAGACTAATGATTCTTTAGCTCTCATTGGAATTATACCCTGCATAATAATGTCAATCTGGACAACTCACCCTGCCTCAATCGCTCTCTCGGCTGTATACGCAAGTTATTTCATCTGCTACCTTGCTCTCGGAACCGCACCTTTAATATTCGCTTGGCTTTCTGATTTGTATATTACCCTTTCTCGCACCCTCGTCCATTTCCTCAGCTGTGAAATTCCAACTAATAACCTCTCTTAATCCCTAGAATTCCACAAGATCCTGAAGCACGTTCTCTAATTGTCGGAGTAGCCGTAGCAGGCTACTACGCCGTCTCAGCATGGTCACAAGTCCTTGTCTGGCCAGCAGTTCAAGCACCATTTTATAAATATGGTTGGCAATCTGCTCTTGCTTTATGGGTTTTGGTTATTATTATGACTTGCTCTTTGAGGTATATTGATGTTAGGTATTTGCTGTAAGTGTCACAGCGCCCATTATTTTGTTTTAAAGGGAGGGGGGGTGAGGAAATCAAAGACGATTGAACTAATTCCGTGTAATAATAGACCGAAGCGCCTGGCTTTTGGATCGGAAGTTAGGTATGATGACGTTGAAGGGATTGAACCAAGTGGAAGTCGGGAAGAAGTTGGAAGTGTAGATAAGGGGGAATCGAAGGACAGGAAGATTGTTGAGACTACAGCCGGGCTAAGATGAGAAGTGAATCTTTTACTGAAGGTTTCTTATAAATTGTAGGACGAGAATTATAAGATGGCCCAATATCTTAAGGAAGTGAAACCACAATACTCCATGATTGGCAAAATCAATTTCTTGGATAATATCCAAGGTATGCAAAACTACTATTTGGGGGCCGATCGTTGAGGATATCTTTGAGGATGAACTACTGTCTGAAATTTGAACTCTATCCCAATAAATTAATTTAAATATAGGGAGATCGATATGTTTTTCAACAACTACTTTAGAAATTCTAAGACGATTAAATCCGATTATAGCGATCCTCTTGTAACAAAATTACAACCCCCTAAAAACTATATCATACGAGATTTAATAATCTTTTAAGGGATATTTACTTATTTAAAGATTCTAAGTTTTTAACTGTCACACAAGTTGTGTACGAAAATCGGTTACTTATTTCTTACCTAAAGAGACTACTTCTTCGTGAGTTTCTAGGCCATAAATGACCACAAAGTATATTTCCTAGGTGGTTTAAGGAGAGGGAGATGTAGAGGTTAGTTAGCTTTTCCAAAGGGGTTACAGTTTAGGTACTAGTAGGGAGGTACAGATAAGGATTTCGGTTAAGGGAGAGGAAAATGAGTGTTAAGATAAATGATATTTTAGGTTTGGAGAGGGTGATAGTAATAGTAGCTATTAGGCATAGTAAATCGGGACGAAAGTAGAATTATCTACTAGGTTCCACTACTTAAGACTCTTGAGCTTCAAGGACTAACTCATAAGAGACTTAGGAAGCTAGAAATAAGACAAGCGAAATTAAAACGTAAGGGCTCCCCACTTACAAAAGGTTTGCAAGGAATAGATGTTTAAATGTAATATTTGTCCTATGAAAGAAATCAAACTTTACAAGGGGCTTATTCCTTCATCAAAGTACTCGAAGGCTAGCAACGAAGAAGTATTATGACCTTTCACTATTCCCTATTAGAAACCAAGAGTAGTAGTTTGAATCTATCCTTAGTACTTCACGTGAACTAGCATAAACACAAAGCCCATAGCAAATATTGTATTACTATACTATCTCTTCAGGATCTCCTTAGTGAGGCACTAATAACTGCTATTATCCATCCTTCCTCTCATAGTTCCCAACGTTCTCTCACATGTTCAGCCAATACATCATTTAGTCTAGCAATCGAGCAAAGCTATTTTGACCCTTTTGACGCCATGCATACCATACATGCCGAAGAAACTCCAAGTGCAATCTTCCCTTCCCTCCATAAACGCCGTAGGTCGTGGGAATCATGAAATATATCTTACAATAAGGAAGAGGGTTGTGCAAGGAACAAACGAAATAAGATAAAGAAATATGGTTCGGTCATGACCTAAGTCCCCCATATCCATTCATCGGTGGTAGGTTCTGACTTCCAGGTCTATAGGCTGGGACAGTAGCGATTCCGAATACTGAATGTGATGTTTGCTGTCTTTTCGGTGCTCGTGCTAACGGTTCTTCATCCTCATCACCACTGGATGTGAGATCTATTACTTCAGCAGTTCTTTTCCCCTTATTGCTCAAAGGTGGCGCCATGGAGGATGCTACCGATTGTTCTCTAGAAACGGAATTTCCGGCTCCATTCAAAGAAGGAAAGGATCGAGGTGTTTCTATTCGGACGTTGGTGCCTGTCTTGGTAATTTCCACCAGGTCATCGTCAGAATCACTATCGGCACCGTTCCTTGATGACCTTAAATTTTCTGCTTTGGAATGGGTTTCCCATTGTCCGTCTGGCTGGATTGTGACTTGATCCGTCGACTTCGACGTGGTTTGGAGAATATTCTTGACATATCTATTGGGGTTAACGGATTTTTTCAGGTCTAAGAATTTGAGCTAAACTTACTCATCAACTGCTAAGATATTAAAAGGTGCCGGATTGTTGCATAAAGGGCAAAGCCAAGTTGGACCTTGCTCTTGCAACTGAAGATATGATAAAGCATCAAAGCATTGGTTGTGCTTGCACGTTATCGATCGGCATGGCAAGCCTATCCGCAAAGTGGATAACGGACACTTTAATGACAAAACCGTTGCAGTGGCGACAATATCCGCATCCCGTGCTTTACTGGCCACTAAGTTCCTTGTTAGCTTGATGAAACCTTGGGTTATCTCAGGTACGTACTCTCTTCAAGAACCGATTTCTCAGTTATCCGTCTCCCGTTTTCTAATTTCTTTACTAAATCTACTACAGGAATGGCCTTGACAACGTAAAGGGCTACATAATATTTCTAGAATCAAAAATTAGCACATGCGTCCGATCTATTAACGGGTAGTAAAACTATATGATGGGGCATTTCTGGAGCAGGGATGGAACCCAACCTGAGAAACTTTAGGACTCGCCTTGTTCGTGAGAGCGTATGTCATCTCTACAGAATTCGAATATTGAGCAATATTAAGTCTCAATTCGTTTGTGATATCGACCGGCCTTGTCGATCCAGGCTTGTTCTTCAGCCCTCGCAGATTTGCCTTAATCTCGCCGCCATTGACCTTCAACTCAGATTGGTGAGGAAACGAGATGTCCTGTTTACCCGTAGGCTCTGCTGCGCAAAACACCATCACTCTCAGAGCTGACTCTCGGTTGACGCGGCTAAGAATCGGATGGTCGGCGGGTCGAATGAGTATCTTGACTGTGTGTCTATGGTTCGTCATGACTGAGGACACAGTTAGCACCTATAGCAGCACAGAGAAATGATTAGCCTACCATCACACGGCGTCGGTTCCCCTAGTTGCTGCTGAATCTCGAAATACGGGCTCTCCTTGAACTCGAGTCCTACCGTTTTGTTAGAGCCACATCTGGGACGTCCGGCTTGCATACTCGGACTGCCATTACCACGCCAGGCACTCATGCCCCTCATATTCACCAATCCGCCGTAATTGCTCTGTCCTCCCGATGCCCCTGCAATATTGCCGTTCGGCGGGTGGTTGACAGGAGGATAGTTGTACTGCGAGGCGTCGACGCTGTGTGGATCTTCTATCATTCGTTTTAGCCGCTCAAATCTCGCGACGTCGTCGCTGTTGGCGTGTTTCTGTATTCCTATGGGGGGTCACGGTTAGCATGGTGGTGAGGAATGGTACGCGTTGGTGGAAAGAGCTGTCGTGCCGCCCTCGAAGGTGAGGCTACCGTATGCTCATACTTGGGGCTGGACGTACTGTCTATGATGCGGTTCTGCAGATCTGCCTTCACGCCGACCTTGCCCAGGCCTTCCCCAACGCAGATTGCCTGGAGCTGCTTGTTGAGATACCCTCCGCCGCGGATAATTCGAACAAGCGGAGCTGCGTCGAGGTAGCCACCCCCCATCGAGGCCATTCTCGCTCTCGTTTTGCTAGTGGTTGTTGGAAGTCGTCCTCAGGAGGAATGCGGACGCATGAAGAAGTGGGAGGGTTGCGAGCGAGTGGAAGGATGAAGAAATAGAGCAACGCGCGTGAAGTTGCCCTTTGTCCTGCAATCGCAAAGGCGCCCGGAGAACGCGCGGGTGAAAGGGGGCAAGTACTTGTCATTGAAGGCATCACGACGTTATGTTCCTAGTGATTCGAGGGCGGTGTACTGAAATCCGGCAGAATCGGTCCCGCGCAGAAAAAGTTCGAGGTCA
This sequence comes from Neobulgaria alba, assembly GCA_003988965.1. Taxonomy (NCBI): domain Eukaryota; kingdom Fungi; phylum Ascomycota; class Leotiomycetes; order Helotiales; family Gelatinodiscaceae; genus Neobulgaria; species Neobulgaria alba. The sequence goes on from QYAM01000017.1 coordinate 463,251, forward strand.
CAGTGAGAACCTCCAACCATCCCACCAGCCCCTCCACACCTACCGACACAATGGCCAAAGGCGCGAGAGCAAGCACGATCAAGGAGAACAACCGCCAATTGAAGGGCCGGGTGTTTGGTCCCATTGAAAACGCGCGGACAGAGAGGCTCGCCGCGAAACTTCTGGAGTTAGTCTCGCAGCCAAAGCCAGAGCGACCCGCCAAGATGGAAATCGAAGGTAGGAGACCAGGATTTGTTCGTCCTGCGCAATAGACTGACAGCAAGCAGCCTCTACGGGCGACAAGGGAGATGGAACAGAAAGCAAGCAAACGGGAGGCACAGGTTAGTTCTTTGTGCAAGTCTATCTTGGCCAGAAGATTGTACTAATCGCACATCAGAAATGGACGTTGATGGAACCACCCCAATTAGCCGTGGCAGGATCGAGAAAAAAGTTCGATATGGTCGCAAACCGTCTATTGTGTTCCCAGGTACCATGGGCAGAGCCAAGAAGCCAGCACATAAGGGGAAATCCAAGAAGGCGGGCGCAACGGTCATCAACAAAAAGCACCGAGTCTGAGGAGCGGGGCGTAATAAGCTTGGGATTGGGCGTTGGGGCATCAGATGGAGTTCTGGGGTTTTGGCAATACGTTCGAGTGAGGAATTTGCGGTTGTATATATTAGACAGCCATTTCGGCCGATGGCGAGAATTGACCACGAGCCTACCCCGGCCAGGGGTTTCCGTGGCCGATTGGAACAATTCATCAGGTTTGCAGCTTGGCTGCGATTTCCTCAATTCATTCCCCAACGCCCTGGTGCTCGGTGCTCTGCGTTCTTTTCTTCGTTGGCGATAAGAAATCTTATCGCGAGCCCGGAGTTCCAAACGCGTTTGCCGAAGACACATTTCTCCAGCGCGACGGCCTAGCCAGGCTCGTATACTAGTAAACCTCAACAACTCTCACCACAGAGAAGCAATGGCAATTGACTTTGCCCGTGTGACTCTATCTCCTCACAAATCACCCAAGTCTGTGTGCTAACAAAAGCTGAGGAGCTCGTCTCACACCCTGCAAGATGGCTCCCCGGACCTCCACCTTGAGCCTCGTTGCAGCAAATATCTGCATTCCCATAGCAATATTGATCTTTGCAAGCGGATTCTTTCCATACAAGCCATTTCTGGCCGGCCTAGCCCAGTATGAATCCCTCCCTCATGGAGACCCTCCCGAGGCCCCATTCGACAAGGTCATCTTCATGGTGGTAGATGCACTGCGGAGGTAATAAATTGGTTGGTGAATGATGCCAGGCACAGCTAATTCAAACAGTGATTTTGTATATACTGAAAACTCGGGTTTCAAATTTGTGCAAAGGTTCGTTTAGTCTCGTCTCGATGCAAAACTGCACAATTAACAAGCCATCCAGTCTGATATCCTCTGGAGAAGCATTCCCCTTCACTGCCCATGCCACCTCACCAACCATAACGATGCCCCGAATCAAGGCCATTACCACAGGATCCACGCCCTCTTTTCTAGATTTAATTCTAAATTTTGCGGAATCAGACACAACCTCAACACTGGCCACACAAGATACATGGCTGGCGCAAATGAAAGCAAAGAAAACTGGCAAACTGATTATGTATGGAGATGATACTTGGTTGAAGCTATTCCCTGACACGTTCGACCGGGCCGAGGGCACATCGAGCTTCTTCGTTTCGGTCAGTCATGATGTTGGAATTGTAGATAGCATAACTGAATTATATTTTGCCAGGATTTTACGGAAGTTGATTACAATGTGACAAGACATATTCCTGGAGAGTTGGAGAATGATGACTGGAATACCATGGTTTTGCATTTCCTCGGACTTGATCATATCGGACACAAGGCAGGCCCACGAAGGCATGACTCTTCCACATTAGAAATTATCAGAGGTGCTAACTAAATAAAGTCCAAATATGATCCCAAAGCAACATGAGATGGATGGAATTGTCAAACAAATGTATGAGGCAATGACCACATATAGCCATCTCGAATCGACTCTACTTGTTCTTTGTGGAGATCATGGTATGAATGACGCTGGAAATCATGGCGGCTCCGCGCCAGGAGAAACCTCGCCAGCCCTGGTCTTTATGTCACCAAAGTTCAAGTCAATTCACGTCGGCCACAAAGTTCCCATCGAAGCTTCGGAAGACTTCCAGCATTATCAAACTGTTGAGCAGTCAGATATTGCACCAACGTTGGCCGCACTACTTGGATTTCCGGTCCCGCGAAACAATCTTGGTGCCTTCATTCAAATGTTCTGGCCATTTTGGTCTAACTGTAAGTCAACGAAACATTAAGACGGGTCTTATGTTGATTTGATTAGGGGGCGATAGGGTTCAAATATTATTGCGAAACGCAAAACAAATTGTTACTGTTGTGACGGCCACATTCCCTTCATTCGAGGCCGATGGCCCATTAGAAAATTGCGAGAAGCTTTCCAAAGAGATAGACGAGCTGGCATGTCAATGGAAAGGGCTTATGAATTCTCTCCCAAACGTCACAGTCGACAAAAGTGATGTGGAGATTAAATTGTGGATAGCTTTAATGACAAAGGTATAGCATCAAACGTCCAGTATACCAAAATATCTAACATTTTACAGTGGCTATCTCATGCACAAGATATTATGACTGGTACAGCAAGTAATTACGATGTGCCAAAACTTGTCGTTGGTCTAGTTGTCTCAACTATTGCTCTCGGCCTTTCTATCATCGCAGCTGCTCCTACAATTGCCAACTCTAGGAGATCAACGTCTCCGATTATTGCTATATGTTTTCTCTATGGTGTTATGATGTTCGCTAGCAGTTATGTCGAGGAAGAGCAGCACTTTTGGTATTGGGCCACATCTGCTTGGCTCATGCTTCTTTGGACCAAATGGTAAATATTCCACTCTTCGCCTGATCATCAAATCTAATCACACTCCAGCACAAGAAAAGGTACTCTTACGTCAGGCCTATGTGCCCTAACCTCCTTAGCTATACTTATCTTGGGTCGCGTAGCTAGACGCTGGAATCAGACAGGCCAAAAATTTGCCGGTTCTCCAGACATAGCTCGGACATTCTTCTCTTCCCACCGTCTCACTTTATGGGCTCTTATAATAGCAACCTACCTTTATAACCTTCGATCGCTCGGATTACACGGCTTCCCTCGTTTTAAGCCACTCATCGCATCTAGTATCGCCACACTTCTCGCTACTGCAGCATTTACATTCAAAATAAACTTTACTTATGAGGATTCTCCCGAGTTAATGACTGGGTTTGCTAAAACAATAGCGAAGCAGGGGGGTGATGTAAGCCTAGTAACGAGAGCAAGGATTGTTTTCGGGTTGGTAGAATTCGCAAGTATATACACAGTCGTCAGCGGAAAAAGTCATAATCGAAAACCAAACCGTAAGTCCCCATCCCTCCGCCATTTCCACAACAACCACACTAACTCCAACGAAAGCAACTCTCATAACCCTCCACTCCCTCTTGACCCTCCTCCTCCTAACCCAAACCCGAGCAACCAACATACCCCTCCTTCTCTTCTCCTCCCTCCATCTTCATCTCCTTCAATGTCTGCCACTATCTCTCGTCGAAATCTCAACCACATCCCTCCTTCTCCAACACGCCTCTTTCTTCACATTCGGAAATTCAAATGCTATTAGTAGCATTGATTTAAGTAGTGCGTATAATGGGATTGCGACTTATAACCCAGTTCTAGTGGGAATACTGGTTTTCGTTTCAAACTGGGCAGGAAGTTTATGGTGGGTTTCGGGGACGAATTTACTACTTCTTGAATATTGGAAATCCTCATCTTCTACATCGTCAGAGGGCAACTCTCAGCCAACACTCAAAACTCCGGACGTCAAGACGGCATTACTATCGTCATCATCACCCAAATCTACAACCAATCATCCAGCCAAAAAAGGTATCTGGCAAACTCACATCACCCTCCTAACTCTCTTCACGACATCAAGTTTGACGGCCGTTATGGCTGCATGTATGATTTTAAGAAGTCATCTTTTTATTTGGACGGTTTTTAGTCCGAAATTTCTTTTTGAGGTTGCGTGGGCGTTGGGAATGCATGGGGTGGGTAATTTGGGGGTTGGTGGGGGGTTATGGGCTTTGGGTAGGTGGTTTGAGGATGAGGACGAATAGTTCTTGAGATAGGAAGTGATAGGGTTGATGGAATTAAAGGGGGTTGGGAACCGGGTGCTGGATGAAGGGGGTAGGGGTGATTTAGAATGTGTTGTTAATATATAGATGGGGAGGTGAGGTGCAGGGAAGGAGTATGGAGCTTAGGATAGAGAAAGGTAGGTTAGGGATAAGTAGGAACTGAGGGTCGAAGGATAATAGTAGGAGATAAGGTATTTCATCAAAACAGTGAAAAGAACAGAAACTTAGTAAATAGAAAAGTTTAGAGTTGAGGAGAAAGAAATATTTATAAGAGGATGTTTTTTTCACATAGTTAAATATTCTTTCTAAAGGTTTAGTTTATTACTTGTTTAATAGACGGAGCTAGGTATATTAATTAAGATAATAGTATTCTTGAGAGTTAGAATTTTAATAATACCCGATAATAACACTACTAATATCCTCTCCGTCTCCAATTCCACAGAATACCTCGGCACATTCTCCTCCACCAACTCTACCCACCCCTCAAGTTCCTTAAAAACCGTAATAAAACCTTCGTATATTCCCAATATTCCGGCCACCAACCCGCCAATTCCCAACCAATCAACACCAATCTCCCATCTATCCTCACAAGAATATTTCTCGGACAAAGATCCGCATGCGCGGAAAAGGTTTTATGATCTTATCGATGACTAAGTAATGAAGAAGGTAGATTTAAATACTCTCTAAGAAATTTATGAAATAAAGATATTGTTTTAAATGGTTTAAAAACACCACAATTTATCCTCTTATCGTTTAAAGAACCACCTGTTACCGACCCAACCGCAAATTCAGATGGTGGTTCCAAATCCCTAAGTCCCGAAACCCATTTTCCTATCTCTTTCCTGATTACCTTTTTCCTAATTTCTAATAAAATCCTGTCTTCTTCCGAAATCTTCTCGAGATTTTCATCAGGAATGTGTTCCATTTAGATGAATATTCCCTTTTGGGGACGATAGACTTGATGGATTTTCGGGATTGGAATTCTTGTTTGGGAGGTGGTGAAGAGCATGGCTTCTAGTTCTTGTTCTTCGCAGGGGCCTTTTATTAGTGGCCATAGTGTTTTGCGGACGATAAGGGGTTGAAGGGAGTACATTATTTTTTTGCCGAGGCGGGGGAGGGAGGAAGGTCATGAGGTATTCGGCACGGGGTCCTGGTGGAGGGTTAGGGGAGACATTGGTTGTTTATTTTGAATTTTTTTCTCTTTTGGTTTGGAGGATAGAAGGAAGGTTTGAGATGCGGACTCTCGTTGGAACGTAAATTCGATGTTGAGATTTAAAAGGAAAAATTGGTCGGATTGAGTTTATTTAGCGAAAGGGGGCAATGGTCAGACTCGGGTATTGGATAAATTCTTATATGCAGGATAGGATAGAAACCAACAGACATACACACGTAAGCAGCTAGGGAAAACTACAAACAGTGTCACGATTATCAAACTGCGAATCATATTCGGTTGTGGCGCTTTAACTATAAATAATCCGCAGGGCTATATGTCTGCTTATTCGCTACATCGTCTATGAATGGGATCCTGAACACAACATGAAGATGCATGGGGGATCTTTTGGCTTTTTCGACTCTGGATGCTAAAGGCGAAGTAATAAGATTGAAACATACGCGTATAGATTTTTAATTGGAGGTTTGGAGTCTAGAGCCTTTGGCTGAGAGGTTTATTGGTTGGAAGAGTTTGGATCTAAGGAGCAGGTGCGTAAGCGTCTCTTGGCCTTCCTGTTGGCTCCGACTTCGTATCCTGATACTTTTGTGGGCGAAGGCTGGGGAATCCATGTCCAGGTTCCTGGTTTCGGGATCGGGGCCATTATTCGTGGATAATTGCCAAAATCTTCCATAAGCCCGGTACGAAGGATATATATTAGCCTCCGATTTCCTCAGCTGTACACCTAGGATATACTCGGCCTCAGAATCTTACAAGAAGAGGATTGCTATCCTTCTTAGCAAGTTAGATTTAGGAATTTAGAAGGAGCTTAGGAAGAGGCTATTTTTGGCTGTGAATGGAGTCTTATAGTAGGAAGTTGAGTTTGTCCTATTTTGCTATAGAGAGATAATCACCTTTCTATTTTTCTATATAAGGGATACTTTCATCTCTTCATTTCAAACTCATCATTATCACATACATCAATACAATTATATCATCTCTTTTACAAACTTTTCACAACAAACTTTTATCACTTCCTTACCACATCCAAATCTTTCCAACAAAGCAAAGCCTTCAGTCCTCATAACATGCAATTCTCATCTGCCCTCGGAGTCATAGTCCTGGCACTTTTCGCCGGCGGCGCAATCGCAAAAGACAAAGGTGTCTGCTGTGTTGCCAGTTGTGGAGTTTGTAACAAGGAGACTTGTAATGAGGTATGAGTTTACCCCCCATCCCTTCCCTAACCACGCTTCCCCAAAAATCCCTCTCTAACAAATTCCCCCAACAGAGTGGTGAATGTGGCTTCGGAAACGGTCATCAATACGTCAAATGCTGTATCAAGAAGAAGCCGAAGCGTTGGGATGTAAGTGCGCGAAGTGAGCTTCAGGGTGTTATTGAAAGGGCTGTAGTTGGAGGGGGAGAGAATTTAGAATAAGAGGAGAATGCATGTATAGTATTCCTTTGATTCTCTTTTGTTTAAGAAAATTTTACCTTCGTTATCGTTATTTTGGAGTTTCTTCGGGAATGGGGAGGGAAAAGGAAATGGTGTTTAGGGAGGAATAGAAAAATGTCAGGCTGGAGATTGAGAAATGAGATCTTATCCGCTTGAGCTTCAATTTTATATCTTTTCCTTTGTCTAAATGGACTTTTAGTATTTTCTTTTGAGTTTAAACATCTGTAATGTATATAATACTATTTATATCTACTTCTTACTAGAGACGAGACACTACCTTATCCCATTCTACTCCATCTCATCTGATACACATTCCTACACTTCCCCTTTGGGCCAAGAAACATAAAATCGTTACTAATTAGTCTCCCCCCTCTTCCTACTTTCCTTTTCTATTCTTCTCTTCTCCTTTATAACCACGCAAACCCTCCTTTATTCGATTAACTTCCCTCGAGACTGTTGCCAAAAGAGAAAATCTACCTTATCAATAAATTCCCGTCGATCAAGAGAACGACAATGTAACCATATAATCAATTAACAAGCGCATACCAAGGTGATCCCCAATCCGCAAATAAAGTAAACCCCATTTCTAGGTCTATAAAACCTAAAATATTAACCTAAAAGCCTTAATAAGAGCTAATTCCTCATCTCATAAAGACCTACACTCATAGATCTTTCCTCGGAAGATAATCTACCTTCACACCCTCCGAACTTATCGAAAAAGAAAAGAAAAACTATAAGTCCGCTGATCTACGGACGTATTTTCACTTACATCGCATCGTCTTTCCCCCTTACGGAAAAGGGAAATAATAAAACATAATGCTATAAAATTAAATAAAAGTATGATTGCTTAATAACACCCCTCCTATCTCTAAAGTAGGACATGATAAGTACTGTCGAGCCGTTAAACTCGGATGTTATAAACTGTCAAAAACTAAAATGATAGCAAAGCATCGAGAACGGCACTTTGCAAAATTTTGAGACCAAAGACGTCATAGATCCAGGCTCGGAACTAAATGTAGAAAATTGTCTTACAACTAGTTGAGCGAAAAAAAAGTAAAGTAAATCCTGAGGAATGAGGAACAACTACGGGATGAAGCGAAGTTTTCGGGATTTATGGTCAATGTTGCTGCGGGTAGAGATGGTATGCATTATCGTGGAGCGGTAGGCTTGAATGTAAGTCAGTGCTGATGTAGGGCGAAGGGGGTCTCATATATGGTCGGCGATTGAAACCTTCGACGTGGAGTTGTGGATAACGTAGGGAAAGATATCTTGGATATTGGAAAAGTCTAGAATTTGAGATATTGGTAGGGCTGGAATTGTAGAGGCGAATATTTACGCGCGGAAGATTTGGCGAGACGGAGTTGGTGGAGATATTAGTTCGTGTGGATATACAGATTAGATGGTTGGAGTATAAATGGTAGATCAAGAGCGAAGAGGACCACCTACCTGTGTTTCTCGAATTGCATGATGTCTTAATATGTTATTTTGCTGAAAAGCTACTAAAAGTAAGCCTAGAATTATAGGGTGCTTCTAAGGAGGATGACGTCGACAGTGCCAATGTTTTAAACTAGGAGGCGGCGAAGAGTAGGAACACTGGGCACTCGCAAACAAATCTTCATGACGAGTCTCACCAGCCGTATGAATATCTTTCGTGTGGAGTCACTAGAGAATATAGGTAGAGTGCGCCTCTGTGTGAAAAACTGCGTCTGTGAAAATTACGTAGCAATTCAAGACATCCAAGTAGTATTGGTGAGTAGAACCAAATTCTCCAACCACAAAGAGCGAGGGAAGGAGCAAACCCTCATTTCTTGAATACGGAGGCATGAGAATGACCGAAGCTTCTTCAGAGATACCTTAGAACTAGGTTCAGGTTGATGTGGGAGTATCGTCGCTAGGCCTGAGGGTTGTTTTATTAGAAGGAATAAGGTCAGGAGGCTTGACCCGCTCAAACGCCACCACCTCAACTAGAGAAAGGGGCAAGTTCGCCGACTGCTGCACAAAAAAGGAGTGAGAGGCTTGAGTCAACCACTCTTGCAAAACATCAGGGCATGGTCAGGCGATTTAATCTGTCATTGAATTCTCGACCGAGTACGTGGTACTCGCTTCACCCCAAACGATTTTGTGGTTCAAGGATTTTTGGTGGTAAACGCGGCAGTTGTCCCATTAAACTCGGAAAATTTGCGGCGTTGAGCATCTAGGGACCCAAAGAAAAGACCGACTGGGATTTCTGGGAATAGAAAATACTCGAAGGATTCGCTAACCCGCTCTTGGCGTCTTCAAATGCTGTTGGAAATCTCCATTTAACCACTGTCTGGAACATGGAGAAGAGTGCCAAGAGGAGTGTGGATGGCTAAGCAAATACGACCCTGGGTTCGAACTAGTCGCAAGAGCTTTTTCAATCTCTTAATTGCACGGCTCGTGACTTCACATGCTGGATCCTAGACCATGTCTGCCTCGCAGCGTGCCTTTTCTGAGGACTGGGTAAGTGATCGTCCTTGGGGAACCCCGAATTCATCCCGTCTCGGGAGGTGTCCAGTGAGCGCCTTGCATAACGTTGACATTGAAATCGGGATACTTTCCTCTTCAACATCCACTCTCCCAGGTATTTTGGAAGACTTCTGAGTATATTTCGTGTCTGAGAAGGTAGTCTTCTTGAAGTTCCAGTAGTGGCGATCGAGGCCAAGACCGGGAGGGAATGGAAGATAAGGAGAGGACTCCGAGATCAACAACCCTCTCGGCTTCACTTGTGGTAACTGGGAACAATGTTCACAGAAACGATGCGAAATCTTTGAACTCTGATTCGTGCTGCTAATGGTCATGCAGCTGAGGATACACAAAGGAAAGGATGCCTCATCCACCTTGAATTGCTTTTTTTCTGAGTTTTGTTACTGATAGGCAGAGAAGGGTTCGGTTAACTTAGAATGCCAGAATATCCGGCCAGAGATGACTCAAGGTGTAATCCCAATTGGTTTATCACTGACTTGCATGGCTAGGCAAAGCCGACAGAAAGCGCTTGCTGACTTTGGGATACATCTGTGAGCAGTTGATGGAAGTGCTTATTTCGGCTGTGAGGCGCTTATCCCCTGAGAAGTCTATAGTTGCATTCATCAGCTTGTTAAGAATGCATTCATGGTGAGAAGAGTTGCGTCTTGAGATCCCGAATAGATAGTTGTTGACATGGTGTCCCAAAACCGCGAAGCTTGCGAGAGCCAATGACAATCCAGTCGCAGACAAAATGACCCTGGCCTGGAGAAGAAGGATCTGACCTAGACGTAATCTTACCTGTGTGTGCCTTGCCACAAAAAACAACGGGAGGCTCGAGAAACAAGTGCAGTCGATAAAACGCAATGCTCTCTGCTTCCGATAGCGACGCTGAGGGGCAGTCAATTCGATTCCCCGCCATCTGTGAGTAACCAAGCTGTTGTTCGTCTATACTAAGAGAGACACGACGTCTTCAAGCAAATTTTACAGGAATACCGATTCTAGAGAGCAGCCGATACTGCTTCGACACTTCCTGCTCTCCATTAATAGGGATCGATCGTCTGGGAGGCAAGTCCATCTGTGAAAACCATCTTCATTATCGTTTTCGGCAATCGTACTATGGCGTATGTAGAGGGTTGGATATTCGGTGATGATTGCGAATTTACTCCATATGCTCTGTGCGGATACGTGCTTGCACATAAGCACTCTACAATGTCAAGGATGAAGTCCGTGTGCAATGGCGATTTGGAATTCTATGGTCATCAACCGTAGCTCAGCCCCAGCACCAGACATGGAAGTTACAGATGCGAGCAGGTTTGATCACAGAGAACTGCTGGTCTGTTCTGACACCGATCTCGGCCACCTTCTAAACGGTGCGAGTATCTGGTCATTCAGGGTGTCCAGAACCCAAACCGGGGAGAAGTTCCTGCGAATGGGTGGTTGAGCCAGTCTCGCTCCTAGGAGCTGGCTCCGCTAATTTTCCGAGAAACGCGATGCTGCCGACCCCTGAATAAACCCAAGATCGAGGAAGTTGTCCCGAGCTGGACTGGAGATGAGGAACATGTTGTTGTCTAGCCAAACTCGGTTGTGAGAAGGAGCTAAAACTGAGAGCTGTCCCTGGATTCGCTGTGTGGGAGTTCCAAGATCTGGGTCTGGGGTTGTAGATGCTGGATCGACGCGGGGATCTTTGGCGCTTTTAAATTGCTTTTGATTTTCCAAGAGACCGCTTCAGGCGGGAAGTCTAAATCCAACCTTGAACTGACATCCCAGTGCCCGGTTTTAGTGGAAAATCTCGTGACGGCACCCCGAGCAGGATGCAGCCAGGGCCAAGTCAGCCAGAACCTGGCGCGGACCGGGACGTGTGGACACCTTCGCCGCGTAATTCCGACCTTTGCGCGGTGCCAGCAATTTTGCAGGGGTGCTGCTACGTTGTATACGTGCACGGGACCAAGCACGGAGGGCAGGCTATCTGCGGCTCGTGGTCAGTAAGTGAGGCGAGCGTAGCAGCGCGGAGGGGAAAGATGATAGTGAAAGGCCTAGGGCTATAAAACAGCCATTGATGGGAGTGGAGGAGGGGAAAGCGGAGAGCTAGGGCTAGAGAAGATGAGTGCGAGGACAGCGGCGTGACATGCCCCTCAAGTTCCTCTCACCGTATACCCCCACGCACGACATGATGACCTCGCCGACCTCCGTTTGGAAGGGGGCCTAGGAGGTCGATGGCAATACTCCCTCATGTATCCTCATGTACGATGGGTTGTCGCAGTATGCTGGATTGAGCGCTGGCGTGGTTGGTGATCGCGAGGCAGATGCGGTTGACAATATGAGAGAAGAGATATATTCACCAAGCTCGAGGTTGGTTGTTGTCGCCTACCTATACCAAACCCACTAGGCCTTTTCCGTCGAGTTTCAGCACGTGATGTCATTCCATCTGTTTGGTAACAGTTTGGATCACGTGTGACTCCACGTCGCACCCGCCCGCCAGCAAGTGGCCGCCAGCGTTCCCTCGTTCCCTTACCTGCGACAACTTCACTGCAACACCCCATGCTTGCCCACCACACGTCGCCCCAATCTCGACGCTCGCCAGCAACGTGCTGCAGCGCCCTCTGCCGCAGCCCTCCGTGGGAGAGAAATCTCGCCAGTTTCCCATCGTGTGCGACCAGAACACGCAGCCAGCGCTTGCCCGCACCAGCCAGCAGCGCTGCACGTCGCTTGGGGAGGAGGGAGTCCGTTTTCAGCCCATGTTGGCATTCTATCGTTTCCGTCGTCCTGGGCTCTGGAACGCCTTGACATCATCTCGTCCCCGTTCTAACGCCCAAGCATCATGACAGCGCGGCCACTATGGTGTTTGCTTAGCTTCCCCGGCGCACGGCGACGGCTCTCTCGACGGCCCCTCCACGGGCTGGGCTATTGGGTAGTATATATATCATCCTGGAGGTTGGGAAATGAAATGACACACGGTGGCTAGTGACAGCGCGAATCGTTCAGGACAATGGACGCTTTGAGCGATCCAAGACGGGGTGCGACGTGAACCACGGCGTTGGGTCGACGAGCTGGGCAGCGCAAGCATCGTGTACCATCCACCCACGCAACCCGGGACCACCATCAGTCGTCTCCCGTGCCACGCCAGACACAACAGCTCTGAGATTCTGACTGACAATTACCCGGTTCATCCCATTAGCGTTCGACGCGGGACCTCGCGTCACACAACTACCCCGCCGTATTTCCACTGCAGCGAGTGCATTGCCTTGGAACCACAGCCACCGTGGACACTGGGACAGAATCTCACGAGGAAGCCAGTCCGGCCAGCAATTGTGAGACTGAATTGCGAGTGTTGAGGCTGATTGTCTAGAGAACTGCCTACCGAATAGTTGGGGGTCCTTCTCCCCGCGGTTTGGCCCAAGCACTTCACTGCAACTCTCTCTAGAGAAGATACTTCGAAGTACCTTGGTACCAGGTCAAGTGGCTTGTTACTTGATTACCCTTCTCAGACCCCAGAAAGTGGATTCCAGCAGTGTCTCAAAAGCATGCGATTTCCGTGGGCAACATGGACTTCAGTTCTTGTTGTACACTATTACAAACGGGGCAGTCATGAGCCATCACTACTGTACGAATGAGAGAGTGTTTATGAGAAGGAATGAAGAAATATTTGATTGAAAAAGCTTTATTTTCCCCTCCTGCTCGTGCTGCGCTCACCTTCCCCTCCCCATCACTCAGCGACCACCTGCCAAAATCTGCCCTCGCATTACAGTATCTTGCGAGATTGTTTCCAAGTGTCGTCCTCACCATGCTGTCACACCACAGAGGGGCTTGCAGCCACCAGTCTGCATTCTGAAAAGGAGAGTCCGCCGGGACGGCTCCAGGCGCCTGAACCATTTGGATGGGATCAGGCCGACCTTAACCCGACGTCTTGTGTTTCTCGCGTACCCCCTTCATTTTTTTTGTGCCTCAAATGCCCCTGCAAGGACAGCACGTTCATAGGACGATAAAGACGTCGCCTGGGCTTACCTTTATGGTCGAAAATCCAAGAACCCTCGACGATATCGGCCGAGAACTCAGCTGAGGTCATGATGGGATATTGCGCTGGCCCTGGAATCAAGCAGATAGCCACGACTCCAATTTCTGCCGTTGCAATGAAGAATCTCCACGGGGTTGTTTGGGCGAAGGAGTTCGTCTATGCCTATATTCTCGTGGGCAAGAGGCTACAGGGACACATCCTCGCGGCGGAAGTCGAAGCGAGGGGGAGTGCTGTTCGGAGTTTGCGGTTTCTAGTTTGTAGTTTGCCGTTTTCCTGCGCCGTGGTCCCTCCCCAAATGGAAAGCAGTCTTGTCATATATCAATATTTCCAGAATCCCATGAGACGAGTGTCCACCCACTGTCCGCCGGGCTCAAGGCGCGATGCGCGCTTCCAAACGCTTCGACTCAGGCTTGATTTTATTCTCCCGCCAGTTCCGGTCGCGGGTGGTGGAGGCCATACCATTCGTTCCATTGGACGACGAGTTTGTGGACTCTCCGTAGGCCTTGTCGAGCGCTCTGCTCCTCTCCCCGTCCTCGCCTGCAGTAGTGGAGGCCTCCAGTGATTTGCACGCTCAACCACCCCCGCTGACAGCCTCAATCCAAACTTGCTCCAGACTCGGGCTGGGGAGTGTGCTTGCCTCCACGGAACCCCTAAAAGACTGGAGTTGCGAGGGGCAGCTTGGACGCACTTGGGGTGCAGCGTCCAGCACCCCCACGACGCTGCTGCTGAGGGCCCTCGAGGCCTGCCCCCTCCCGTGCTTTACGCTCGTCGACTCGCCTGGAGCGACGGGGCGAGTGTTGAGCTGCGCTGCTTGGCGCAGATTGCGAGGGCTGCGCGGCAGGGCCTCCTGCAGACGGGGCCCCCTCCCCCCATCTGAGATCGCGTTTGGTGCCTCGCAAGATCCCTGAACCTTGGGCCCTGTCCCATGGCCCGCTGGCTGTCTTGGGCCTCTTTTGGGGGATGCTGGGTGCACATCACCGCGGGCATGGGGCTGGCATGGGGCTGGCTCCCCATTCTGGCGCCAGGCGGTCCCCATTTTTCACGCAGCCCTCGATCCCTCCCGAGTCTCCTCCCTCCCCCCGTCGCCTGCCCCCTCCTCGCCCCTTCGCTGCCCGCCCCTGCTCAGGCGTTGCCGGGTAGTGGGCTCGATCGATGCAGTGACCTGCAGCCAATGCAACGAGATCCTCTCACGCTCGATTCTGACGTGCTAAACTCTGGCAAGAGCCTTCCATGGACATGCCACTAAGAGGCGCCATGGCGGCCCTCCATTGGCTTCACCATCATCTACACTGTCTCTCAAGTTGATGCGGTCGTGACATACCCCGGCACTAACACCCTGGTCGCCTTTGGCAAGTACTGGCACTCACTTCACTAGTGCCGTTTTTGTTCATGTTCTCGATACCTTCACTGTTCACTGCCTGTGTACGCTGTGTCGACAGCACTGTCAGTATGGGAACCTCTCTGCGCGCTCAGCGGCCTGGCCTGTTTCATTGCCTGCTTCCTAGTCCGTGGCTCGCTATTGGCAAAGTGTCAGCCGGCCCAACGTGGGATGAGCCTTTGCACGCCTATTGACTCCACGGCATTTCTGGCTCCCAGCACGGGTGGGGGCTTGAGGCCGTGATCTTTATATGAAGGAGACTTCGCAGCCTTCCTGTGAGATCTCGGTTTGCACCACCGATCGATTGGCAGCCTCCATTTGCACATCACTCTCCCAAATAAGCACCATCACATCCAGCACCGCTCGTCAACGTCCCGTCACTGGCTTCTGGCAAATGCAAACCGAGTTTCCAATCACCGCTGTGTTACCGTCACCCGCTTCTCGTCATAACTCACCTTGGGATCTCTTCGCGGCGGCTATTTGCTTCACTTTCCTCCGGCATCAGCTTTTTAGAGCGCACTCGACCCCTCGGGCACTCTTCTCTCATCCGACAAGCAACTGTTTGCACTGAACCAGAGCTCGTGGAGACCACCCGATCGACTCCAACTTCGACAGTCTTGCCCACGCAAGACATTACCGGCACGCTGGCATTAATAGCACAAGCACCAGGCACGGCCTGGGGACGTTGGGAAGACCAGCATAGTCACCAGTCAGTTGGAAACTTCTATTCCATGGAGGTTCCGGGTATTGTTCAGTCCTACGATCCGCGAACGGCATCAACCAGCACCCTTAGCCGAACAATCATGGCCCCTCAGTACAGTCCGGTGCATCACTTTAGCGGAGCGTCATCAAGCACTCTAATGGCGCCTCAGCATCAAGTTCAACACAATCCACAGTTCAACTGGACACCGTATGCAAACACTGACGGACTTCCCGCCAACTATTCAATCAGCTACATCCCGCAAAGACCTCTTCCTCGACTCGCCCAACCGGATCACAACCAAGGCCGAAACTTGCCTTATTCTCGAAGCCCACGTCAAGGCTTCGTCGAAGAACACCACAGCCAAAGCCCGTCAGTCAAGCCGGAGCCTCCATGGGCCAACTCACCAACCAAACCAGAGCCAGCATGGACAGGTTCTCCAGTGAAGCCAGAGCCTGGATGGACTGGCTCGCCCTCTTTCTCGACTCCGACAACTAAAACTATCACACCCAATCCGAGTAACAGCAGCGAAGTGGTGTTCAAGACCGAGGTCGATACCCTAATGAAGGCCATTCAAACCAAGTCGAAAACAGCTCAAGCAAAGAAATCGCCAACACCCAAACAGAGTAGGACTCTGGTAGGTACACTTACCCCTCCTTACCGGCAGCCAACCTCCAACACGGAAGCTGAACGACAACCCAAGCTCACGCAAAATGATTTCCAGGTCACAAAGGGTGGCAAGAAACGATACCAGTGCCACATTGAGGACTGTGAGAAGAGCTTTTCGCAGAAGACACATCTTGACATTCATGTACGGGCACACACTGGGGACAAGCCATATGTAAGTCATAGCACGAGACTCCTCGAATTCATTTAACGACTGTCCACAGCCTTGCAGAGAACCCACCTGTGGTCGAAGCTTCTCTCAGCTCGGAAACCTCAAGGTAAATACATCTCTCCATCGATGGCTTTTTATTCGGCTCACAGGTATCTAGACACACGAACGCAGACACACTGGCGAGCGTCCATTCGACTGCGAAATTTGCGGGAAGCGCTTTGCTCAACGCGGGAATGTTCGCGCCCATAAAATCACCCACAATCAAGAAAAACCCTACATCTGTCGTCTGGATGAATGCGGCAAGATGTTTACACAGCTTGGAAACCTCAAGGTATGTTATCCAACCTCTTACAAAATCTCCGATTATCTTCCATAGCAAAAAAATTGCTACTCAGTCGGGTCGCCATCTCGGAGAGTTTTCTACTCCCCTGAGTTCTGCATTGGAGAAATCCGCCATTGTTTTACGCCATTCAATTTTGAGGCTGTTAGCAAATATTCCTGTATACATTATTCATCATCTTTCAATTTTCGCTCGAGAGAGATCCAGCCTTGCTTTTTCGTTCCAGAAGGTTAAAGGTGGTTCTTTCAGCCTCAAGGAAGGGCTACATGGGATTGTTTCTATCTTGAGCCTATTGGAATGGGTTCGTTTCAATTATGCGAATTTGTTTGTGGTGTTGCGATTTCTGACTGTGCCCCTATTCCCCTATTATGATGTTTCCTCTCTGCACGTGCCCCCTGTGGCGGCTTGGGGAGGAGACGCCTCCAATTTTTAACATCGCTTTCGTGTTCACACGTGCCTTTTCCTATCTCTCCCTCCTTACGTCACTCTGCCACCTCATTTACCCCCCACGTTGCAATCACTTCATCACATATGCGCATGATCATTTGAGCCCAAGCTGATGGATGGTATTACCTAGTCGCACCAAAATAAGTTCCACATCGAGACTATCCGCGCATTAACCACCAAATTTACCACTATCCAAGATGGCGACATCGTTAACGAGAAAGACAAGGAGCTATGGGAGTACTTCGAGACTCTATACAAGAACTCCAATAAGGGTATCAAGGGTAGAGGCAAAGACCGGAGGATCAAGGAGACCCGGAGATTCACAAGTGTAGGGGGGTGGGAGATGCCTGGAAGAGGAATAGGTCTTCCTATGAATGCTGGTATGGGCATGGGTGGTGGACATCCTCATTCTGCTGGAAGTGTGAGGAGTCTTGGTAGTGGGAGTTCGGGGTATGAGGATGGCAATGGAGAGGGTTTTGATGATGGGAATGAAAGGGGTGGACCGGGTGGGAATGTTGGTGGTGGTGGTGGTGGTGTTGGTAGTGGGGAATTGGCTTTTGGTGATCGGATGTATTGATCCTTTCACTTGACACTTACTCATCACTCATTCCCTCTGCTTACATAAAAGGAAGATATCGGAATGACGAGAGGGAATAGGGGATGCTATTTATGGCGGGATAGAGAAAGAAAACATGAAGCTTTTTTTTTACGAAGAGATGAATTGATGATGCAGCAATAGGAAGGATACCAGACCTGAAGGACTCGGCTCGGTTCGGTTCGGACAAAGGGGTTTAGGGAGAAGGGAGAGGGTTGTATTTTTATCACGATGGGTGGGACGATGATTGGATACTTAACTGACTTCTCACTGGGAGTATATACCGTCTGGTCTGGTAGGAAATATGGGATTTGGAGGTAGATATTTGGGATTTGGGATTAGGGATTAAGATTGGGTTGGGAGGATTTTATTTTTGAAACTTGCGATTTTGCAAATAGGGGAGGTATGCTATTGTGGTATTTTGCGGTGGTTGATTTGATACTTTTGGCATCTATCCTGCTGGTCTCTTTTTCATTCTGTTTTGTTTTGTTTTGTTTGCAATGCGATGAGCTCGGGTCTTGTATTTGTTGTTTTAGCATTCCTTTGATTTTCCCTTTTTTTTTGTGGAAGAGAAGAGGAAGAGGAAGAGGGTGGTGGGGTGGTAGGGAAAGGAGTACATATTTATGGTTATGGATCATGTCTTCTATATGGGAGGAAATCAAATTGTGACACCTTCAACGATGTCGAAAGGGAGGGATGGGAGGTTGACTGACCTTTTTTTTTGCATCTTTGGCTGGCTGGCTGGCATTGGGGAGGGGGGGTTCAGCTTTGCGTTTGGCTGGCCTTTTTGATGTTTTTTTGTTGTTTGGTTTGCTGTTGTCATGGTGGGATGGTTGGTTTGTTGGGGGAGGAGGGGTGTATAGATGGATGAGAGTGAGGGAGAGAGGGAGGGACTGGGAGATGGAGAATGTATTCGGTGCAGGGGGTTTTCTTTATCGGATTTCGGCGAGTTGGGTTGGGTTGGGTGGCTGGCTGGTGGGATTTGGATTGGATTGGATTGCTGTCGCGGTTTGGGATGATACCATATATATTTTAGCATTTCTTATACCTCTCGTTTTTTTTGGTCTGTCTATCAAATATCGAAAGAATAAGTGGAGGGGGGGAAGGGGATATAGTACATATATATATATAGAAAAGAGACAGATACTTACCTACTTTACCTGTAGTGAGTGAGAAGGGGGAAGGGAGATAAGCTTATAAATATATCGATGAATTGAAATGATTCAATTGAGATGATGTTTATGTTTTGTTATTTTCCAAGTATCAAGGTAGCAGAGAATTTTCAGTCCTTGGAATTTGGCAACAGGGCAGTAAGATTAGATAGAGAGAAAAAGGGTTTAAAAATTAAATTTATTAGCCTCAATGCTGCTCTGCTCGTTGTTGCTGTTTGTTCTTAGCATTTCAGTAGCCGTTGACTAATAGTCACGGGGAAGAACTCCATTCTATTTTAAGGTCCCCAAACCCCTTCTCGAGGCGTTCCCTCATCTACCAAATCTCCAGCCCCAAGCCATCCTTCATGCCTGCCCACCTGCCTGCCTGCCTCTCATCAGATATCAGATCTCTCGAAGCAAACTCAGGTTTCCAGCCCAGCTTGCTCCTGTAAGGTGAGCCCTGCTCCAAGAAGGTGGGGTAACGTAGGAAGGCCTGGCCCTGGGTCGGCGGCATGCAGGCTTCCTACCCTTCCAACGTACGGTATCTTCGCAAACAAAAACTTGCCTGAATGGAAGCTAGGACCTGCATTAATCACCTTCCAGGGCTGATTGTGATCGAAAAAAAAAATCAGAAAATGGAAGAAATCCCACATTCGAGATCCCATCTGCATCGATGCGACGCTGCATATGCAAAGGGCGCGAAACAGACAGTTTTCTGATGCGGTATGCGTAGCCGGTACCAGTTTGCTGCGCGAACACACTGTGGGCACTGTGGGGGAGAGCGAACACCCACCGTCCGAGAAGGCTACCTGCGGTTGAGAGGTGTTCCCGGGAACGAGGGCTGTCAGCAGGGAAAACTTTTCGCTCGCCCATGGGCCCGAAAGAGAAGCTGCGCATGTGCTGGCACTGGAAAGCAGCCCTCGAAATTCCGAACATCCCATGCTCGTAGGTGAGGATGTGAAAATCCCGCAGCGTCCTTTGCGGTGTAGCCGACACATGCTCGTTGCGGATGTGAGGTTGCCGGATGGAAATCTATTCTGGGCCATGGACGATAATCGCGACCCAAAGGGGTGTGGGTCAATCAGGGTCTGTTTGTCGGCGGGTTTGCGGGCGTGTTGGGAGGGCAGGGTGGGCTGGCACGACTGCAGCAGCGTCTGGGGGATGCGGCGGCAGCCGAAGGTTCCCACGGGAAGTTTGGTGGCTGACAGCAGCATTCTCTCCGTTCTCCGTGGAACGGGGCGCAACCCGCTCAGCAATCCGACAGGGCCAGCCTTCAGTGGAAAGAGGCAGCCCGCGAGCCCACACGCGGGATTGAGATGCGACGGAGGAATGGGAAAGGACGGACGGGGCACGTGGAGGCGAGATACGATACCGTGCCCACTGGCGGTGGAGGGAAACTGGTCTTGTGCTCAATTGCGGGCATTGGAGATGTTGACGCCCAACTCTGGGTCCCAGACTCGGAGGTGATGGGATCACGTAAAGTGAGGCTTGGTGGCGCTTAGCGAACTCGAGTCGCGACACGAAGGGCGAGATCTTCACCCCGCGCCGCCGCGGGAACAAACCCCGGCGGAAATAAATCATGGCATATGGCTATGGCATTGAGATCTGTGATTAATGCTGGCCGATCGTGGGCACTGGTTGGAAGACTCCTAAATCGCTCGGCTCGCCTGGAATTGCAATTCGTCGCTGGCTTGCAGATTACACGCCAGGGAGGCCTGGGAGACCACGGAGGCCAGCTTCTGTGACAGCCTCGTCCAGTGCTCACCGCTGGGCTTTTCAGTACGGAGGTACATCGCCGCCTCGAGACCTGGGGCCTGCTGGCGCTGCCTCGGAGGTCGCTTCAAGATGCGTTTGATGAGCTGGGATCACGTTGCGATACAAAGGCGAATATGCGGTGGCCCACGCGGTATGAAGCTGAAAGTGGGAGTTTGGACGTCGTCCGGCCGCCAACAATGGGCGCTGGCAGCACAGACTGCCGTTGCGGGACGAACCTTTGCGCTGGAACTGCCTGCGGCAAGTGGCGCGGTGGAGGACGAGGTCGTGGCGACTCTGTACATGAGGTTGTAGTGGTGATCTTGGGCGAATCCATGAGCGCTGGGGAGGTCGGATGCTGCTGCCGTACGAGGGCTGGGGGGTGGTGGAGGGCAATGGATGGCAGCGGAGGTGCAGAGGAGCAGTCGGTGAATTCCATGCCATTGAGACGCGCAGGTCAGCGAAGAAAAGGTTGCGGGAGGTCGCGGGCGGGCGAGAAGGCGAGGAGGGCATGGGTAAGCGCAAGACGGGGGAGCCCCGTGTGGGGTTATCCTTGAGGGGATCCGCCAGGGGCATGCTAGTATCGTGGGGCTGGCCGGCGGAATAATTCTAGCCAGTCAGATGCCGTGCGATGTTGAACTCCAAACTGGATGACACGCCTGGAGATGTGGTGATCGTCGTTGCATGGCCTGCATGGCCAGAAACACTCTCCCCTGGTCAGGGCACAGCTTGAAGTCTAGGACAGAGGGACCCGAGGCCCGAGGCAGCATCTGGATGGCTCCATGGCAAGACCCGCAGCTGAGAAACGGCGACAAGAGATGACAGATGAGAGATGAGAGATGAGGTGTATTGGTGACACAAGCCTGCGCACTGCCAGCATGATCTCGCGAGTTTGTTTCGACGTCAAGCAGCATCAGCCTCCGTGGAGCGTCGAGACGAAGAGGATGTTGTCATGGGCTTGCAGGGCGTAGGCGGCTTCGCCTTCGAGTTCCCAGTCGGCGTCGTTGACCAAAACCAGGATTCCTGGACGGCTGTATGCATATTAGAGATCAGTTAAGTGCCATCGGTTTGCTCACGTTTGCTTTAAGAGAGAGGTGCAGAGAGTGGGAGCAAAGAAGGAACCGGTGAGAGAGGCTCTCGCTGGGGGGGAAGCTTGACCGGCGGAACCTGGATGGGCTGACCATCACACTGTGATCGTCTGCAACCAGCTCCAAGAAGAGGCACGATGTGATGTGGTGCAACGTGATTTGGCCTTGAGGTTGTTGAGGTGGCGGTGAAAGAGGGAAACTTGATAATGAGCACCTACACGTGACCATCGAGGACAAACAGCTCCGTACGCGTGTCTTTCATGACCTCCACGCAGAGATAGTCGACCAGCCAGCCCAGCGTGACCGCGTTCCCCTGGCCGTCTCTGGCCGGGACGGAGAGCTGGTGCTTGCGTTCGTTCGAGAAGAGCATCTCGAGGCCGCCACTGGATCTGAGTGAGTCTTGCTCTCGCGACACCAGCACCCCCACGTCCTTCCTGCATCGTGAGAGGTTGCTTACCTGAACTCCACAAGGATTGGGACCATGTCGGTAGATGCCATGATGAGGGCCTTAAGAGGCTGAGGAGAAAGCGGTGATGCGGTTGAGGTTTGAAGGGAATGGAGGAGGAGAAGTTGGTTTAGACTCGAAGATCTTTGTGAGAGGGCTCGCTTAAAGAAACCACACCTGAAAATTGCTACTTCTTCTGCAACAGCTGCAGTTGTATTTATTTTGCTGCGATGATGTGGGGGAGAGATGAAGAACAAATACGTGATAGAGCATAAAGGTACAAAGGGGGTTTCGAGGTGTAGTTGGTGTTGATGATGAAATATGAAAATTGTGCCCTTGAAATTAATGCCGGCTTGGACGAGCCGTGATGAAATTTTGGCGAGAAAACTTCAGCCTCGATTCCCGTGACAACTCGAAGGTCTCAAGTCGCGACACGCCTCAGCCATCAACAAAGCTCTTGGTGATATTCTAGGCTCAATGCCGGCTTAAGATTCGCACTCAATGACACGTGTGGGCTAATCTTGTTCCGTTTCTTTTCGGTTCGTTACATTAAACAAAATGACTCAAGCCCGAGTAGAATATCTGGTAGCGGGTGCGAATAGACATCCATCTGCAGCGGACTGGAATGAAGACGGAGTCTTAGCCTTTGGCGCAGATAGAAATATTGCGCTTTGGGAGCCAGAAGTATGTGATGAAAAGCAACGAGATAAGTTGAGTCACGGGACCAGGAGACCCTCTCTCAACCCAAATCTGCCCTCTATGAAGCTATAACTAACCTATATCTAGAATCCAGATTCTCGAGGCGTCTTTGCTCTGCTTAGCGGTCATGAGAATACTGTCAACGCTGTCAAGTTCCTCCCCAATTCAGGTAGCATCCTTCTCAGCGGAGGTGTGGACAAAACAGTGAGGATATGGAAAAAAGATGCCGTCACGAACTATTATTCCTGCCTCCAGACTCTTTCAGATCACCAAACCTCAATCAACTGTATAGCAGTCTCAAAACAATCGTCAAAGATCTTCGTCTCCGGCTCAGCCGATGCCACAGTCAAGATCTGGTCCTTAAACGATCAAAATGTTGCCTCTCTACGTCAGAGTATTGATATCAGCCCTCGATTCTTTCCCTTGGCACTAGCTCTCAATCAACTTCCTGGGACTGTGGAATCCTACGTTCTTGCCGTCGCAGGAACCAAGGATATCATTCAGCTCTACGTCTGCGATTCAGCAAAGAGCCCAGATTTTAAACTTCAGGCCACTCTCTCTGGCCATGAAGGCTGGATCAGATCTCTAGAATTCGTTCGAGAAACGACAGCTCTCAACAGTGATCTTCTCCTCTCCTCAGCAAGTCAAGATAAATATATACGACTTTGGCGTCTTCATCAAGGGAAAGAACTTCCAGCCGCATCAGCAAGTCAGGGTCCCTCTCTTGGTGCATTCATGCCAGGAAAATCATTATCAAATAAAGCACATCGATTCCAAGCGCAAGGACTAGACTATACAGCAACATTCGAAGCTCTTCTCTTGGGACATGAAGACTGGATTTACAGCGCTAAATGGCTTACCACTTCCTCGACCGAAGAGAACAGACCATCAACGCTCCAACTCCTCTCTGCCTCTGCCGACAACTCCCTCGCAATCTGGTCTCCAGACCCTACAACAGGCGTCTGGATAACCACGACCCGTCTTGGAGAAATCAGCGCTGAGAAAGGGTCAACAACAGCAACAGGCAGCACTGGAGGGTTCTGGAGCGGACTCTATTCACCTGCTGGCCGAACCGTAATTTCCCTTGGCCGAACAGGTTCATTCCGACTCTGGAACTTCTCTCCAGACACATCTCGCTGGATCCAAGGAATCGGCATCTCAGGACACACTCAGTCAATTACCGGAATCTCCTGGTCCCCCGATGGAACCTACGTTCTCTCCACAAGCTCCGATCAAACAACCCGTCTCCACGCCCCTTGGATCCGCCCCTCAGGTAAGAAGTCATGGCATGAAATGGCCCGTCCCCAAATCCACGGCTACGATATAAATTGTATCTCCACCCTCACACTCACTAAATTCGTCTCCGGCGCCGATGAAAAACTCCTTCGAGTTTTCGAAGAACCAAAAGGTGTTGCTAAGATCCTTCAATCCCTTTCCGATATCAAGAGATCAGAAGGAGAAATAGAAAATTTACCCGATGCCGCGAATATGCCCGTTTTAGGCCTCTCCAATAAAGCCATCGAGACATCCACCTCGACAGATATTGGAGAGAGCACAACACTTACGAAAGAAGAAGAATTCATGCAAAACCCGCATGGCGCCTCAAACAAACCTTCCTACCCCCATCTTCCCTCTTCATCCTCCCCACCTCCTCCCCCTCCCCCMTTGTCCATAACCAAACCCCCCACTGAAGACACCCTTACCCGGCTAACCCTCTTCCCTGAACTCGAAAAACTCTACGGACACGGCTACGAAATCTCCAGCCTCGCCACCTCATCTTCCGGAACACTAATAGCAACAGCTTGTAAAGCAACCTCCCTATCCCATGCCGTAATCAGAATCTACAACACGAAAACCTATCAACAAATCTTACCACCTTTAGAAGCTCATTCTCTCACAGTTACAAGACTAAGGTTCAGTAAGGATGAGAAATGGTTGATTAGTGTAGGAAGGGATAGGAGATGGGTGATTTGGGAACGAAAAAACGTCGAGGAAGAAGAAGGGGGGAGATATGAAATGAGAGAAAACAATCCAAAAGGTCATTCGAGGATGATTCTCGATTGTACTTTCGCCCCACTATCACCATCAAACCTAAGCCCAAACGTCATTTTCGCAACAGCAGGAAGAGATAAATCAGTTAGAATCTGGAGTAACGAAGATCCCTCATCCCCATCCCAAGGCTGGATTCTTAAATCTACAATTTTAGAAAAAGTTTCTGTTACGGCTGTTGATTTTCTTGATTGTGTTGTTGGCGAGGAGGTGGGAGAGAAGGGATTATTAGCTGTAGGAATGGAAGATGGAGAGGTGAAAATTTATAAGGTTGGGCTTGGGAATAGGTATTCGGTGGAGGAAATTGAGGTGGTTTGGCAGGTGTATGTTATTTCCTCTTCCCTTTTCCCTTCCTCCCCCCTTGCTAAATCAAGAAACTAAAAAGCAAAAAAAAAACTAACCTAACTATACCAAATAACAGTAAATCCCGCACCCACACACCCACCCACCTCAAGCCCATCACTCAAATTTCCTGGAAACCCACAACCACAAACGCAGAAGGGAATATATTAAAAAGATACGAACTCGCCATCGCAAGTGAAGATTCTTCATTGAGGATTTATTCTCTTGATATAGATTTTTCTGTTGTTAAAGATCAAGTTTCTTCAGAGGTGGTGGGGGTTTCTGCTTAAAGTTTGATTGAATATAGAGAGGAATAGAAAAAAATTTAAAGTACCTATGCTTTTTTATTATACGTGTGTTTTACTTAATTGTCGGGGTTTGAGAGAGGGGAGAAGAGAGAGGAGAGAAGAGAGAAGTGAGGGAGGGAGGGGTTGTTGAAAATCTTAATTTCTATTTTTGTTTTTGTTTGTTTAATCCTTCTCTTAGATGTATATTTTGTTGAATGTGCAGCCCTTGCACTTTGCCTTCGTTTCCGTGTATCCTCTCTTTATTTAAGAAAGAGAAGTACGAGTTTGTTGAATATGTGCAGCCTTTGCACTTCTACTATCCGCTCCTTCCCCGTATCCTCTCTTTTTGAGAAAGAGAGGCATTATTATGTTAAACCCCGGTTTTACTGCGCCAAGCAAAAATGCTGCAGAGCCCTATTCCTTCCTATCCCATCCCAATTTCCTTCCTGCTATGCAATGATCCATGAGAACCCGAGGTGTTGAGACCTTTTTCTACCCTTTATCCCAAACGCCAACACCAACACCATAATATCCAAGACTAATCTTCCATCTAATCGTCGAAGAAGAAATTCCAACAATTCAAATCTTCTTGTCCAACCCAAACCCTCCCAACCCCCCAACCATATACGCCGTCCCCTCACTCGTCGTCCCCCTATTCCTCGGACCCCTCTCCACCAAATCCTCCTCCAACCACTTCAACACCAACTGCCCCAACAAACTATTTCCATTCTTCCTTTCCCCGACCTTGTCCCCAAGACTACTTGAAAAGATACTCATCGCACCCCATTCCTTAACCTTCCCAAGAGACATATGAACCAAATGTGTCGGCCACTCAGCCAAATTATCAAGAATATGCGTCGCATACACAATCGTACAACCTCTCTTTTCCGTCTCTTCTTT
The DNA here is from genome assembly GCA_003988965.1 of Neobulgaria alba. Taxonomy (NCBI): domain Eukaryota; kingdom Fungi; phylum Ascomycota; class Leotiomycetes; order Helotiales; family Gelatinodiscaceae; genus Neobulgaria; species Neobulgaria alba. Next base: position 489,520 of record QYAM01000017.1, read on the forward strand.
CAACCAACCCAGAAATCTCGAACGGGACAGTAAATCAAGATCAACTGTTATCTCATCCAAAAGAAGGATTCTCCAGGGACGAATTAAACCCATAGCGAGTTGGACTCGACGTCTTTCACCGTCGGAAACGGCGTGCATTCGCCAATCTAAATCGATGTCGAGGACTTTTACCAATTCTTCCTTTCGAGAGATGTAATAGTCTCCCCCTACCGAGGAGAGGAGTTCACGGACACCGATATCGGTGCGGACGATGGGGTTGAGAACCCATTCGAGGCCGAGGTAGGTTACGCCTTCGAGACCGTCTTTGAAGGGGTCGAGACCACCGATGCTAATTGAGTTGGAGGGTGCGAGACGTTTTCCGGAGAGGAGACGGAGGAGTGTGGTTTTGCCGGCACCGTTAGCTCCTATTAGGAGAGTTCGGGAGGAGGGAGGAAGGGAGAGAGTGAGGTCTTTAAGGCCGACGGCGTGAGTGGGGAAGGTGTAGGAGAGGTTTTTTACTTCGATGGAAGGGGCGGCGGAGAGGTCGGGTGGGGGAGTTGAGGAACCCATTGTATGGGTTGGTTGATGGATGGTAGTTTTAGGGAGAGAGGGGATCTGGTCGATTGAAGGGGGAGTTGTGGTGATTGTATTTGATTAATGGTGGGGTTGGAAGAAATATCGTGAGATTTCGAATTAAGGTTAGAGGATTATTTTTCAATGACGCAAAGGCGTTATTCTTATCTTAACGCCGAATATCAAGACCTCAATTGAGTATGATTTTGGAAGGGAAAAAAGGTTTCTGGGTTCTGGAGAGAGATTCTTCCTCTCTCCAGAACCCACATGATTCCGTTGACAAGCACAATGAGAGTGAGGGGAAGAACATCAAATAGTAGTCCCTCATCACGTACCACGGGCCAACTTAGGCGATTTCCACGCGTTGTCAAAAAGGGTTAAGTCCGACAACATCCAAACTTTTGGCTCGTCTCATCTCATCGCAGTGCCTACCCATTCCACCTATCAACTCACACAAATGCACAATCCGCCTGATTTGAGAAAGCCATCATGAAAATCAATATATAACCACCTCATCTCCAAATCAAAAGCAATGTCTACCTCCACCCCTAGCAAAACTCCCCCCTCATCCCTCACCCACCTCACTCAGATATCCTCCCTCCTCCAACTAACCCACCACCGAAACTCAAACCAACACCGTTTAGCAAAATGGTATAAATCTTTCTCTCAACTACGACGTCATCTTAAGAAATTAATCAAAGAAATTGGGGGGTTGGATACAGCCATTAAACTTTCCACTCAAGGGAATGATGCGGGAATTGACGGGGAGGAGAATAAATATGTGAAGAGGGCGAGGGAAAGGGTTGAATGCAGAGTGGAATTCTTGGAGAGGAGACTGATGGATGAGTGTTGGTTGTAAGTTTTTCTTATTTTCTTGTTTGTTTTCCGAGGGGAGGGGGATGAGGAAAGGGCTAATTATGATGGGCATAGGGCTTTCTCGAATTTAGTAGCTGATAATCAGTATTCTGCCCTGGGGCTTATGCTTATTGCTACCTTGGCTAGGGTTCAATATATTATTCATCCTCTAGGTAAAGATGCTGATAAAGATGCCCCGATTGGAGAATCTACGCAGCAAGATTTGAATTCGGAAGTTGGGGTTGAGGAGGGAGATCTTGGGGAGTTTGTGAGTAGAGAGGAAATATTTAACGACGAAGATGAAGTTGAAAATGAGAGAATGGAGGACGGTCAGGATGTGGATGTGGTGGTGAAGAAACCGAGTAAGAAGAGGAAATTGGAGGAAGAAGAGGGGGCAAAGGCAAAGGAGGAGAAAGTGGTGGAGGAGAAATCAGGGAAGAAAATTAAAAAGAAGAAGAAGAAGAAGGGCGGTGATATATTTGATGATTTGTTTTCTGGGCTGTTGTGAATATGTATCATAGTCTCATTTGAAAGGACCGCTGGGCGTATAAATATACCTATTTGATACACATTCAATACGGAGCATAGAAGTTCGGAACCTGATAGACACCATATTATGTTCTGCTAGTGAGGGTATTTGAACGGGTGGGCTGAATACCATCGGCAAACTCCTCCGAAGGGGCGAGACCTGAATCCAACAAGGAACGGATTTAATTTCAATCCCCAATTTCTCGTTTTCGTTGTTAATTTTTCTTCTGTTGTCATTTTTCCATATCTACAGTAAAATATCCTCTTTGCTTAATTCGAAATTTCGATTTGAAATTAAGATACCTACTATCTCATATGATTTACCCCAGATGTATTGGCTTTCCTCAAATCGCTTTGTAAACCAAAATATTTATAAGTTGATAAATGCGTTTATGCGTTCTTCTATTTCTTCTATTCAATTTCTTTTCGCCCTGCTATCGTTTCTAGCTAATGGTTTCGGGTTAAATGCAAGCCTTTTATGCGATAATTTAGTCGTTGGGTGCTAGTAAACTTAACCAGATAATAGTGTGTTGGAAAGCTGAATACTGGGGCTTTTACATTCTTTATATATTATTGCATTCAACGGTAGTTGTCGGTATGCTGTAGCGGGGGAACCAAGGTCACTAATCACTCTGCGCTCATGTAGGACGCAGCCTGATTGTTGTGGTCTTGATTCGTTGTTGATTCTATACTAAGTCATGCATGTGAGTAATCACATGACCGTACGCCGGTCGGGTCGCATATGGATCGCATATCGATTCCTATAACGATTCCCAACCGTACCAACAGTAGTGAATGGAGAAAGTATTTACATCCCTTTGTGCTATTACGGGGTACCCGAAAAAGGGTTGATATATATATGTCTCAAGTAAGGGCAAGCAAAGAGAGAGCAAGAAGTCAAAGATTTTAGTATCTGGATCTCATATATTGTACTATTATGGAGTCACGAAACGAGGGATATTTTAAGCTAAAGGCACTATGAAAGTTAAGATGAGATGTTAAGAAAAGAATTTGTAGTGGTTTGAGTGGGGAAAATGTATTTAAACGCTGTTGGGAGACCTGGTTTTTTCGTTTTGGCTATTACCGGTGGTTGTGAGTATTTAAGTTAATATTGTTATATGTTTTGCTATTCTCATGTTTGTAGCTTTGTTTCCACCCTTTTCTCAACAAGGAGATCATACGATTTGTTAGCATTAAATTAACTAATATTTCATGACATTCTACAAATGAAATGGTTTTGGAGTCTTGGAATACTCATGATAAATAACTTTAAAACATTCTGCTACCTGAATAATAGGAAAGAACTAAAGTCGCGATTAGGTCATTACTCTTCGATGCTAGTGGGGAAATGTGGCATTTATATGCACCCATTTCAAAAGGTTCTAGTGTGAGGAAACGACAACGGGACGTTGATTATTTTTCTTGTCTTCTCGTGTTGCTAAGAGGAAAGTTTTGTGTTGCTCACAGCTGATGACTTGAACGAGAAGAGGGTTACTTGATAAAATACAATTCTGGTCATAGCCAAGAGAGTATGGATGAAGAGGGAAGGATGATATATGATACGCGCTCTAACAAGGTATCGTATAATTGGGTGACTCTTTTATGTGGGCATGATAAGCAACGGAAAGTGAGGATATAGAGCCCCCATTTTTCTGTATGAATAGGTCAGACCGTCTGAGGGAGAGGCACTGGTAGGGTGAAAATATCTGGGAATGATATGAAACAAGCATTTTATGTTGTGAGGCAAGTGGAGTGCTGATATTCATTTTCCTTTCTAGTGGGTATCATCCATTTATCTAAATTTGTCAGAGAAAAACCACGTTATTAGTCCACCTGTTCGGTACTTCTAATTCCTCTATCCCAGAGTGGCAAATAAAATCTAACATTCTCATACACCAAGAACGTCACCCAAGTCGCAGGCAATACCCTTATAATATTAGTCCCCAATCCTCTATAAAAACCTTTTGGACCCTCCTCTCTCCAAATTCTCCCCACAACTCCTCTAATGCCCTTCCCAAACACCCTTTCTCCATCATAAGTCTGCAATCTACTCCTCACAACCTGAAAAGGATATGTAACCGTCCCAGCTACAATCTTACTACTCCCACTAATAACCATCGTTGCCACATTATCCATCTTGTCCCCTCTCTTTTCACCAACATATTTCCTCCAAATATTTTTCAAAGGCTCGTAAACCGCGAATTGTACGGCGCCATGGGAGTTTCCTAGGAGCGAAATTCCGAATCCTTTCCAGAAGCCTCGGATACCATCTGTGCGTAGGAGGGAACGGGCACCGTGGAACATTGATTGGTAGGCCCCTGGGCTGGTTTTGTTGGAGCTTAGCATGCGGGTTTTGAGGACCCAGATGGGATTGGTGGTTAGATTGGTTATTATTCCTGCGAAACCGGCAGAGAAGAAGTAGTCCACTGGTGTAAGAACCTCTTGACCATCACCGCCTCGCCTTGATGTGTTATTCGGTAGATTCGAGGGGGAATTGTGAAGCTTGACGAGTTGGGTTTCGATATTGGACTTCATATAGAAGAAGAGTGCCCAACTGCTGGCATTTCCAATCAGGTTGGGGGCAAGGCCGCGATAAAGGCTTTGGATGGGTCGTTCATTGGTGGCTAGAGCTCTGAAGATTCGTATGGGAGTCGTAGGTGCTGCAGATGTGCCACGATGGACTGGAATATATCAGTATGCTGCTTTGCCAGAGCTAATCAAGAGAATTACTTTGAAGGCGAGTTTTGATCACGTCTAGCGGGTGCACCGTGAGAGTTGTGACTGTACCGGCGGAGAGGCCGGCAATAGTCTCAACCAGCGCGGGAGAGATGTGCGCATGGTTATTATTCATGAGAGAAGGAATTGTGGAGAGGGAATTATCATTTTGTGGTGTTGAAGGTGGGATACACGGGATGGCGAAGTTGAAGCTCAAAGTTTGCGCCGTGCCGAGGCTGACGTAGTTAACAAAGGACTCTGCTCTAAATGGCCCACATTGCCCATAGAGGGCTTCGCGGAATCAATTTGGAGATAGTATGGCGAGAGGTGAGTGCGCTTCATTGCGCTATTGTACAGTTATTGGGTTGGTATACAGCGATTTCTCGGTCTCTCCTCGACGCTTGTTCCGCCATTATACAGCCAAACGCCCTCTATACTGAAACCCCTATAGTGCCCTTCGTCTCCCATATCTGCAAATTCCCAATCTTCCCAATCCTATCCGTACAATATCATTACTGTGTCGTTTCGTGAACGCCGTACGCCATAGTTGGCAGAGAGTTTATGCGAGAGGAGAGAAGAGTCTGCCTTGTTTATTAGCATAAAGTTTAGAGGCACAGGGTCAATGGAACTCGGGAGCCGACCTGATGAGAGATGGACGGGGCTCGCTGCGAGTATATCCTAGAATCTATTGTAAGTGTATTGGTTCCGAATGATATCCTGTCGTAAGCGTACCGAGATAGAGGATTAGAGGAAGATAGCCACTGCTAGAGGTTAGCGGACGATGGAATTATCTCAGAATAGAGGAATATACTAGTGAATAGCAACACGGGAGAAGTCAATGAGCTTCCCAATGCGCTCCTATATTCTTTTTAGCATGGAGCATTGAGAGGGAGGCCTCGCCGCAAACCTTTGATTCTTCTGAGAGTTGCATTTTGGCGAAGCTGGTAGAGAAAGCTGGTAGAGAAAGCTGGGAGTCAATTAGAGTCGTACGTTTGAAGATATTATGGAAAGTCGCAAGGCACTCACAAGTTCGTGGAGTTCTGCTACTGTGGTCTTGGAGCTTTCGCAATGCGGTTCATCCAAAAACTTTATCAAGGCCCTGCTGACTAAGCCGATATTTTCTATCGAGCTTTACGCGCCTCGCGACAAAGACATTCAATTCTTTACAACGCTACTTGGAAACCGCCAACATGTCAGGAGCTAGGCATTGGTAAGTAGTTGAGTCGCACTTTTGAGCCCAACTAATTGATGCTATCTTTAGGGAGCAAGATAAGGAAGCCACTGTGTATATTGGCAATATCGATGAGCGAGTGACAGACAGCTTAATCTGGGAGCTCATGCTCCAGGCTGGGCGCATTGTAAATGTCCATCTTCCTAAGGATCGAGTTACGCAAACACATCAAGGTTATGGATTCGTGGAGTTTATCAGCGAGGAGGATGCAGAGTATGCTGCGCGGATCATGAACCAAGTCCGGTTATATGGGAAGCCTATTCGAGTCAATAAAGTATGCTCCTCTCTTCTGAGTCTGAAAATCAACGCTAATCCTATGGTAGGCTTCAGCAGACAAACAAAAGTCCGTCGAAATAGGCGCCGAGCTTTTCATTGGAAATCTGGATCCTATGGTTGACGAGAAAACCCTCTATGATACATTCTCACGCTTTGGAACTCTCCAATCCCCTCCTAAAATTGCCCGCGACGAATCTGGCCTTTCGAAGGGTTATGGATTTGTCTCTTATGCCACATTTGAAGCCTCAGATGATGCAATTGCAAATATGAACGGCCAATATCTGATGAATAAGGATATTTCAGTGCAGTATGCGTATAAAAAGGATGGAAAAGGAGAACGACATGGGGATGAAGCCGAGAGGACGCTGGCTTCACAGGCCAAGAAACATAATATCGTTCCGGAGATACAACAAATGCCCACTCAACTTCTGGTCAACGGAAGTCTGCCCTCAGCACCAGCTGCAATGCTCGATCCAAATTCGGGGTATCCTCCTCAGAATCCTCAGCTGGGGATTATGGCCCAGAATATGCCACCCGGTTTTGGAGGAGGAAGACAAGGAGGCTATAATTCTGTTCCACCACCACAACAAAGGCCAAATGCACCACTTCCCCCACCTCCTTCTGGACTACCACAACGACCACCACCAAGTCAGGTAGGATACGGAGGACCACAAGATTTTCACCCACCCGGATTTGCACCTCCATCTGGATTTCAACAACAGGGCATGCCGATGCCTCAGGGATTCGGAGGGCCGCCACCAGGCCAAATGCCGCCTCCAGGGTTTGGAATGGGTCCACCTGGGTTCCCTCCACAGCAGCAGGCTCCTCCAGGATACAACAGGAGGTGATAGCATAGTGAAAAGTTTGTGGCCGAGTATTATATTCGGAGAATTCGCATCACCCGAAGAGGATAATTGGAGAGAATGGGGATTGGGAAAATCTGAAACAAGGTTGTACTTTTATGGAGTTCAGGTGTGAGACTGGGATAAGCAAGGGTAAGTTCTCTATTATTTGCTTCTTGCCTGATGGTGGATCTGGCAATAACAAATTATACAGCCTATCAGATGATACCACATTCAGTTTGGGTCTAATGAAAAGAAATTTGTGCAATTACCAATGATATAAATTTAAGGAAGCCGTATTGATGTAACTTTGAATACTGTTTCAGAAAGTAGAAGCTTGATAGTTTTGGACACTATAGTTCTAAGTCCCGAAGCAAATGTATAGTTGGGACTCGTTTTGATCACCGAATCTTCTTTAATGTTTGTAAATGATTGTATTAGCTCACCTGTGTTCTCGTTCCTACTCATAATTTATGGTGGGAAGGTTCTAAAGCCCCCACTAGCCCTACCCCGTTATCTTTTTCTGCGACTCTGTTCCATTTCCAATTCGAGGACCCAAGTCCACAAGGCTATGCTAGTATATGACTTACATTATTCAGACGATGTTTTGATCCAATTTAGTGTTACAGAGTAGAAATGATTCTGCTATTAGTATGATAAACTAAGGTAGCAGGCTAGGAGGTTATAGCGAGTCTGAAACATCTCAAATTCAGCCGGCACTGTCACATTTTAGTCCCCACCAATAGTCGTGTGTTCCCTCTTTCTTCACTTTTCGAGAATATAACCCTAAACAGTAGATAGGGTAATTAAAATTGAGAATATTAACCACCGTAACATACTGTGCTGTAATCGAAATAGAGCTTCTTTAGTACAGAAGTGCTAAATAAGTTTAACAAGTCTAAGCCGTTAAGCAATGGCATCTTAGTCGTTGCTTATATTTATTGCAAGGTTGTAAATCAAGAAAATAGCGGATGATTGAGCGTGTCAAAACATTAATGATGTTAAATTCTCAAGTTGCATCAGCGAGAGAGGTCCCTTGAAAACGATTAAGATTTCCCTCCGCCGTACCTCTTCCAACAAGAGAAAGGAGCTCATCAATTGAGTCCCTAATTTAACGAGTGCAAAAATTAATGTCCAGAAGCCCCTAACAACTAACTAAGATTTTCTACCAAAAAAAAATACACTCTAGTCTGTACTTAATGCAGCTAGGAGTCTAGAATCTAATATGCGCCTAGTTAGCGAGAAGCTTTTAATGCCACACTAAGAGAGCTAAAATCTTTAGCTAGACACTCCAGCGCCTTTAAGCCACTTGGCAGACATAGCGCACTAGACTTGTCCATCCAATCGCACTCGTATCATTCTATACTCATATCTTACACTTACTATCTATTTCAACCATTTCCTACACACAAAAATCTAACGACATCACTCTTCTATTGTACATAAATTTATTTAGAATAAAAAATGCACCCACACGATAGACATTATTTCTTTCTCTCTATGTCATTGCTTCCACCTTAGTCGTAAAGATAGATTTAAACTCTAAACGATCCATTCCCAGCCCTGAATAATCCAGTCATGTCCAACTAATATAATCGCTCCGTCTCTCCACAGTAGAAACATTTTCTCTCTTACGCCCCTGAATTTACCATCCAAATTTGCCATAACTAGGACATTCATCCTAGCAGCCTCCTCCTCAGAGTTTAGGTTATACTCTAATATCTGCGATAATAGTGTAGTGCCGTAAGTTCTTTTTAATCTACCTATCCTTATCGAGGAACTTTTTTATTTTGCTTGTCTGTTTTATCTTAAAGTTCTTTCTTCCGAGACTTCTGAAGGTAAATGTGGGGTTAAATATGTAGCGATGCTATAGGAGTTAAGGATGAATTTGAGGAGATTTTGCTGTTTTAAAACCGCTGGAAGGAAGAATAGGATGCGAGATAATCTTGTTGTTAAAACACATGAGGCACTGGGGTTGTGACATCTTACAATATCGTACAGACGCTCTCATCATCGCCAACCAGGTATCTTGTTAATTAAAAATTCAATTGTCTAAACAATCCTATGATTGCATCACAATTTCTCGGCTTCCAGTGAACGGATTGCATTTGTGTCTTTTCTTAAGAATATCTTTGAAATCTTGTTACTCTAGAGCTTGGGGTACCTATGCCGTCATAAGGCTTTTTCTCAAAATAGCTTAGAGACACTAGTTCCACGTCTCTTTCCTTTGTACTAGGCCAAATGGGTAAAGGCTAGCCAAGTACAACTATTTAGCGCAAATAACACTATAACAGGAAAAGCTCGAGAGTTATGCATGCTTAAATTAAAGCTAGATAGTATTTTAAAATAGTTTCCATTAGCTCATGCTACCTATCAGCTAAGTACCATATATATATTCTTCCCTTTCCACTTCCCTCATGTAGACTTCGTGATACTCGAACATCAGGTTCCAATCTCAGACCCAAGCCTCATTGCATCCAGAACAGTGAGACATTACAATTTATTCTCACTGCCCTTTCGAACAGAACTTAAAAATCAAACGAGCCTTCGCAAGCTCTCATAAAGATGAAATCCAGCATCCTCCCAATTTACCAACTCGCACCCCTTTCCACCTATGGATACTCTCCAAAAATAGCAACCAGCGCGATAAGAACATACTATCTCATCCGCCTCCTCTACCAAATCACAACTCTCATCTATCTCTTCTGCCAAGCCATCGGGTATACAACTAACCTCTCTGCAAATCTCACTCTCCTCACCCAAACGCCACACAATATGTGGTACGTTATGTTTCATACAGTAATGTACTGTATTTCTCTTGATGCCGAGGGTGAGCATCTTTCAAGCTTGTTTAAGGGAGGGATGAGAATAGCTAAAGGCGCTGGAGGGGCAATTATTAAGGATGTGTGGAATAATAAGTGGGTTGAGGAGAAGAAAGCTGAATTGAGGATTGGAATTTTGTTTTTTATGTGGGTCTTTGGGATTTGAGAAGAAAGTTTGACATATGGAATCTCTGAAGTATGCATGTTTCGAAGCACAAATTGTACTCCTAGGAATGTAGGAGATGGACCTGTGATCCTTTGAAGCTCCGCAGTAGATCGAATGATCTGGGATATTTTCCCGTAATTTTATCACATACTCATCAATCTTTATATTATTCTGTGAATCAGGAAGCTAATATATAGATGTGAGATCTCGCAGGTTAAGCCTTCTTAACTCTCCACAAATGAATTTGTGAAGACATTTCACGTTTAAATATACACTATTCTCATTATCTTTGCATATTTTAATACTATACCGTCGTATCATGGGCGAATAATTAAGAGGCGCCGTCCCACTAATGTAAGGTTACAAGAAAAGAGACAATTGTATTTTGGCTGCTACGGCGCACTTATGACAATTCTAGGCCAGCTTGATATCAAATGATTTACCCTCTAACCCTGAGTCGTCAGGGTTCGGCTTTACTGCATTCATGGCCAGCTCTAAGACTGATACATAATATTTTCTGTAGCTCCCTTGTAGATATAACATGAGGCATGCAATTTTATTTTTAGCATCTTTACCTGAGCTCGCCCCAGGATCATTCATGAGAACCCGAAGAAATAGTTCAGGGGCTATCCTCCAGAAGTTGCTCTTGAAAGGGTTATTAATATTCAATCCAACGACATTCGTGTGCATCTGCAAGCATGAATTATCACCAATGCTATACCATTGGACTTATAGACAAGGGTTTTTCTAGTAAGTAATTATTTCCCTTATAAAAATCCTTTAAGTATAGTCTTAAGAGATATATTTAAGCGAGAGATAATTTTTACTTAAGGATTATCTTGAAATTGAAATATTTCTCTCTTTTGAGGGTTAGAGAACCTAGCTACTAAAAGACTTCTTACTAGCTTTTAAAATAAAGGTATAAGTAAATAAACTTATACTTTAGTAATATAATACTTTAAATTTAAAGAGAATAAAACTTTAAGTTAAAGAGCCAATAAGCGGATAACTCGCTATTAAAATATATCGTAATAAATTTCATTATAACCTTAGATAGTACTAAACCGGAGCCTAACAAAGGCTCTCCTTTTTTAAGCGAGGTCTTGTTACGCTAGAAGCGAAAAGACCAGCCAGGGGGGGCACAAATCTCAAATAATATCACTGCTCACAAAAGCAAACTTCACAATCCCTTAAAACCAAAAATAATCAATCGTCACGTCTCAATTACAGGTACAAAACAACGACTACCTATACGCCCCCATCCCCACCCCCATCCCACCCAAACCACTAACCTAAGCATTTCTACATCCAAATGATTCATCTCTCATTCTTTCCCTCAATCATTAAATTATGTAAGAACCAACCCGCTACAGTCCAGCCCTAATCAAGAAACGCCAATCCTGTGATCCGTTAAGTATTCCTGTATGCCATGTACCATAACCATATCCCATAATCCCCATTTCGTACTCAATCATAACTGGGCCAGACTCTCTAGCCAAACCGTTCCATGCATGCATAACCATATGTATAAAAAAAGAAGAAATACTCATGTGTAAAAAAAAAACGCCGTGGTATCCATCCGTCGAGAGAATGAAAGAACACATCAACTATGCCCATATCTACATTAATCTACACTCCCTATCCGGAACGCCCTTGATTTTTTCTTTCTCCTTATTATCTTTGTCCTTTCCTTTTCCTCGATGCATATGATGATGTTTTTCTTTTTCTTTACTGTCAGAATCAAGTTTCTCGGCCGGATCTTGACTTTTGCTTCTCTTTTTCCCCTTTTTACTTTTGGTCCTTTCCAAGGTTGGGTCTGGTGTTACTGTTTCTATGTTTGCGACTGCAATGGAGATATGCGCTCCGGGTACATCGGAGTTAGGGATGATTTCCTTTGATGTCACCTTGGATGTTTCCTTCGAGGTTGATACCTCGCTTCTATTGAGTTGTTCTTTACTTCGGGTCCAGTTCAGCCGTGAGAAAGCACCGCTGATTCGACTTTCACCGGATTGACTAACAGGTCTGCTTTTGGTCCTCTTTGTGAAACTTGTGGCAGCTCGAGATATCCTCTGACTGGTTGTCTCTTCAATTGGAGTAACTGGTGCGGATATTCCCTTTACACTAGTCGCCGTGCTTGCCAAGCTGGTCTCCGTGACTGCTATACTGGCTCTCCTGTCCTCCGAGAAGCTCGTATGATCTGTACTTTGTCGGGGCGAGCTTAAACGATCGTTTTCTGAAGACAGTCTGATTGTTGGCATAGAGTCCTCTCTGGCGCCATCGAAATAGCTTGGTTGATGAGGCGATATTGGACTAGAACCGAATTCCGGACTTGATTGAGTCGTTTGCATTCCAACGCCGGAATCTGTACAAGAAGGAGCGGTGTAAGAGGGCGGATGACCTTCGGATGGAGCTGGACTCTCGCCTAAATGTAGAATCTGATAGAAGAGAAGATAAGGTGTTTCGCCCAGAAGCGCATCTTCGATATTTACATAGTTAACTCTAGGTTTGCCTATATCGTCAAACTTAATCCAGCGTTCTTCAGGATAATGTGGTGGACGGTTCGCATCGCTTAATCTCCGATTTGATTGAGAGTCGCCATCAGCGATCGGCGTAGCGCCACGAATGATGCTAATGTAGTGCCCCTCATTGACAGAGTTACCACGATGACAAATGGCTGCTTGGAGTGAGAGCTTGAAGTCCCCCGAAAGATGGTCATCCTCGGGATTTTTTCCATCGTCGACAAAGTGTGGTAACCGAAGATCTAGTGGGATGTCAATAAACGCACCGTTCCGCGTTGGCTTTCCATTGGAGAATCCATATCTCTTCAGGCAGATTCCTAGGACGGGCCGTGTCTTGGTGAAGTGTGCATAGACTCCTGCATCGCCAGTTGGGGTGCTCATTGATGTGTACCAGGCTAGATTTCCAATTAGCACAGATCTTCTACAATTATTACATGGAGGAAATGGCTGAATATGTAAATAAATAGGTGACGGACGAATTAAATTGAAAAACTGCCATGCTGGCATTAGGACTTCTCTCCCTTTCCTCATCGAACCCTTTCTCTGCCGACAATGAGCATATGGCTCTGGCTCAGCAGACGAGCCATCTTTTGCCTCATCACTATCTTCTTCCACCACTCTCGGGACAATGATGCTCACGGCACGATGACGAGACCCTCCTGGTGTTAGTGGTGTAGAAGGAGGATTTAGCGATGTTGGTGTTGCTGGGTTTGACCAGGAAACTTCCGAAATCTCAACATGCTGTGAGCTTCCCTTTTCTACAGATTCGGATTGGCCAGAATTAACAGAAGAAAGAGTGTTACTCCGCTCTAGTGCGAGAATCTTCCGCTGCACTTCAATTTGATTGTTGAAGTAGTTTTCTAGGCAGTCTTCTAACCTTATGGGACGGTCTGCTGGTGTGTCATCTGGAACTGCAACTTCTAGCAGCCGTTCATGGATATATTTATGGTCGTCCTCTTCCTCTTCTCTGCCCGGGTGAAATATGTCGACTTTCATAGTGAGAAGCGGTAATTGAAGCGTTTCCGTTATAAAGCGAAATGCTTCAGAGGTGTCTTGTTGTTCAAGTCTCGCAGCCTCTTCCCAACCACAAGCTGCAAGGGCTTCTTGTAAATACTGAGTCTAGACTTTGGTCAGCGTGGTCTGCCGCCCCCCGAGGTCGTAAATACATACAACGTCCGTGGGAATCAGCTTTCCCGTCCTCAACATGTTAACCCACAACCGAATAAGCGTCGATAGTCGTCGCCTTGGCTCGTCTTCGAAGTTGGTGTACAAAATCGGCTCGAAGCTCCCAAGCTTGGCGAACATCGCGAATAGAAGGGAGTCCAGATAGCATGTCACACCTTCCCTATTTTCTGCGCCTAGCATAACTATACTCGGGTCGTAGGGCTTGATGAGACCTTCGACTGATTGCTGGAACAGTAAGACCATGTCGTAGGCCTTTTCAGCATCTCCATCTGCGTGTTTGGAAGCCAGAGCATAATTGATGTGCTCATCTAATATACCTGGATACCCAGCCTTCTGTAGACGCTCCTTAATAGTGGAAACCTGAACGCCGGTTAGCACGCCAGGCCTATTTTGGAAAAAAGGAAAAAGGGCCACCAACCTTGTTACTTAATTCTTTGTCCAGCTTCTTTTGTGGATCACCCTTGAAAAGATTGAGAATACCATCACCAGATATCGGTCGAGGCTGTGTCAGAGGAGTTCGAATGTCAGCAATTGTGCCCTGTATACTATGAAGCGTTGTTGCAAGTAGCGGCGGGGTTTTGCCACCGGTATTCGAGAACGCCGCACATAGAGAAGTGACAGATTGAGATGCCTCATGCGAGATGAGCCAGAGGCGATCGAAAGGGGTCATAAATGAACCGTACCTTCTTTTCTCCAGCCTTTTCCCTGGACTTGTCGCGCTTGTGTCCGGGGCCATCCTTCTCCCTGCGACTGAGGAGACGATTCATGCTCATGGGCGGCATGGCGGGTATCGATGGCATCGCCGGTCTTTTCTTAATAGAGAGGAGAGGTGAGGTCGAGGAGAGAAGCTGTCGAGGTGCGTTGGAGGAGCTCGTTGTCTTCAATTGCGGTAGCCTTGGCGGGGTCTGGAAGCCGATAGCTTCTCAACGTTGTTGGAAGTCAGTGCCCTGGCCCATGGTCGTTCAAGGCCGACGTGAAAGTTTGAGGATGGCAGACGATGGAAAGGGCAGAGTGTCGGTGAATCGAATCCAGCAAAATTTGTGCGGGCAAATTGTGGGCAGAAGGCGGAATGGTCTTTGAGGTCCCCTAAGTGGAAGCTCTCCTGGTAAGGTCTGTTGCTGGCACAGCTGGGCAGGGTCCAGAACAGAGGAAGGATGATGCGGTGGGCGACCTGGGGGAGGCTCCCGTCCAATCACAGTCGCTTAGCTAAGCATCACGTTTCTGCCTGTCGATTGGGGCATCACACCTCCAACATATCAGAAGAATTTTGGCCGGTCCGCGACAGCTTCAAACACTCACAATGGCTCTGAAAGAACTGCCGTCTGTTCTGCGAATATTAGGGAGGAGGAATGCTTCAGTCCGGATTTCTTCAATCGGAAGAAAGTGCAGGCGGTATGCCTCGACCGAAGCAGCGCCAGCAAACCCAGCAAAACCGGCGCCTACAGACCCCTCGGATGACCTCGAGGACCTCGAGTCGCATTCGTCCTTGACCTCCAGTGGGCCAATTGCTGAGAAAATAGCAGAATGGGACCCAGTAAAACTAGCTGCGGGGAGAACGAGGCAGCTGCCTCCCAGCAGGTCAGTTGTGCTTGAATAATAGACAATTGTATGAGAACAAAAACTAATTTATGCACCTTTACAGATACCAATTCCGACCTCCAAGATACGACCGCGGACCTCTACATCCCCACCAGCCACCCCCGAAGTCTGACCTATCGTCCCGAACATTCGTCCCTGGTCCTTTCAATTACACCCGTCTCGAATCCACCTACAAAGCCATGATTGCCCCCGACATTATGGCCTTGACCTACGTTCATAAGCCTCCCGGAACAGTTACTGAACCAAAAGGGGAAAGATTACGGACGTGGGATGACAGCTCTCCATATCACAAAGGGCGTCCGAAGCGTGGACCTAGAGGAGGCGCAGATGTACTTCGACTAATCGAGCAAGACATAGATTTCAGGAATATCCCAATGATCGAAGAAGTTACGCTGCATTCTTTTGTCAAGTCAGCAATTGATGATTCGGCATATCTTCATATGGCTGGCATGGTGTTACAATCTATTTCGGGTGTAAAACCAATCGTCCACCGAGCGAAGAAAGGTGTCAGTCAGTTTGGGGTAAGAGAGGGAATGGCACTTTCCTTGACTTGTACTATGAGGGGGAATATGGCATATGAGTTTGTGGACAAGTGCGTTAATATTGTACTTCCAAGGATAAAAGATTGGCCTGGCGTTCAAGGTAAATTTGGATTCTCGCCTTGACTAAGAAAATACTTACTACTTTAGGCACAACCGGTGATAACAGTGGGAATCTCGGCTTCGGTTTTGAGAGAGAAGGGGCAATTTTGTTCCCAGAGGTAGCAGTTAATTATGATGTGAGTAGCTTCCACTTTTTTATGTAATAACGACCAATTAATGTCTCCCAGATGTACCCACCCAAAATGATTCCTGGATTCCATGTCACAATCAAGACTACAGCTACATCCGACAGACACGCACGCCTGCTGTTAAGTGCAATGGGTCTTCCATTTTATGGAAAGCTTGTCAATTAGAACAAGCGTCTAGAGAGTTATAGATATGTCACACCTGTATAATAGCTGTAATACAACTAAACTCCTAGCTTTAATACCCACCCATAACCGTTGCCTTGCTCCATTTCTCCATGGGTCAGCTTTTGGTAATAAGTGTTAATGAGAAATGTTTCTTCCAATTACATAGTTTATGTTGTTTTACATATTATACATGTGCCCCGCTAAAACAGATAACTATTTTCAGAAGACGATGAAATCGCTTTGCTAGAATGAACATACCTCCAAGCTATCGCCTCGCCTCTTTTCTGTGAAACGCCCTACTCCTCATACAAATCTTCTCTGTAGCCTGAAGTCTAGCAGTGCGTTTCTCAGCTGCACTTGACGTGGAGAGTTGTGATCCGTCCAGACTTCCATAATCATTCTCCCAAATCCCCCATCGCTAATAGCAGATTTACGACATCCTCACAACTTCCAAACCTTCCACCCTTCCAACCCTATCCTTCCCAACACCCCAGCAACAGGACCCTGACTCTCCTTCGCCCCCTCCTCCCCCTCATCCCACTTCTTCGCCCCCGCAAAAAAACTAACAAACCTCTCTGGACCTGAAACAAGAATAAGATTCTCTCCCTCCCCATTTCCTATATCCTTCCTTCTAATAACCTTCTCAATCCTCTTCTGATTCAAAAAAGATCTTTCCTCATCAATGAAATACTCCACGTCAAGAAACCCCGGATATTTCTCCTGAAGACTCTTTAATTCCTTAACAACCAATCCTTCCTCCCCATCTCCACTCATCCTTTCTCTACCTTTCCAAAAACTGAAAATGGAAGAAGTCCAACTTTCATCACTACCACCACCAATACAATCCTCCCTCCTCCTACACGACCAAAAAACATGAATCCTCGGCCTCTCCTTTCCCTCTTCTCCATCCCTCAATAAAGAATAAACACACTGCAACGCAGGCGCAATTCCCGTTCCCCCAGCCAAAAATACAACATTTTTCAAACCGGTATCAAGATCCGTTTCTTGATACGGACCCCTCAGAAATACCTGATCGCCAACTTTTAAATCGAAAAGATAATTCGACATTTCTCCCCCAGGTTCTTTTCTTATTAGAAATCGGAATTCTCCAAATTTAGGCAGGGATGAGGTGGATGAGAGGGGCTGAAGAGGTGTATATGATCGCGCGATTTGGAGTTGTGGTTGTTTTATCTCTACGGACCATGTTTGTTTTTCCTTGAAAAGGGAAAGGTAGAGGTCTTGTTGTGCTGGTGAGGGGTTGGTGTTCGGGTGGGTTAAAGTTAGGAGTGCGAGAGTGGGCGTTAAGTTTTGTTTGGAGGTTAGGGTGTATGGCATGAAAGCTGGTGGGGAGAATAGGTCTTTTGGTTTTGAGGAGGTGGTGCTGGTGGTGAGGTAAGTGAGCGAGATGAGTGTAAGGACGGTTAGTGCTATTGTAGGGACGATGTAGGATTTCTTTTTGGGGTTTTGGGAGGCGGATGAGTTTTCGGGTTTGGTTCCATGATCTGAGGATTGGTTTCTGGTCTGGAATCTCTTTGGGATTGGTTGGTAGTTTGGGTTGAGTCTGCTTTGTAAAGATGTTGCAATCCTAGCGTATTGGATATGACTTGAAGAGAATAATCGAGAGTTCACACCTCGAATGCATTGGAAGTTGACATCTCTAACGCCACGTTTTCCCAATGGAAGCAACCGATTATAAAAAAGCCGGGAATTCATCATCCTTCTCCGAATCTTTACATCATGAGATTTATGTCGTCCAATTTTCGGACAAGGATGAAGCAGTGATATAGTATTCTGCCTTTTTACACCGCTCGTAATTGTACCACAACAAGACTAGCGTTTTATTCTGCCTCTCTTGACCGCTTCCATCACCCTCTCGAAAGCTCGAGAATCAAAGAGAAAATAAAATCTCAACAGGCAAATATAAGCATCACCCCTCTATTTTGACACTTTTCCAGAAAAAATCTCCCTCGATAGTAAATTCCAATCACTCCCAAAGCTTCGCAAACGCTCAATTCCCAAATCTTCCACTCAAACCATCCCACAACGCAAAAGGCACCAAAAATCTACCCCTCCATCACCAAAAACAAACCCAACTACCACCACCAACCATGGATCCAGGACTCAACCAACTCCTAAAATGGAGCGTCGAAAACAGTGTCACCGACCCCGCCGCACCAACAGACGGAGTCAAGACCTCCCGAGACCTCGACCCTCAAGTCCTCAACGCCCTCTTCGGTGGTCCCTCCGATGCCGATCTCCTCAAACTCTCTATGTCCGCTATTCTCTCCACCGACCCCGAAGTAACCATCGCTGACAAAGAAACCGCTTTTGATAACTTCGAACAATTGGTTGAGAATATTGATAATGCTAATAATCTCGCCGTGTTAGAATTATGGTCTTCGTTGTTGAAATGTTTGGGTCATGAGGAGGGGGTTATTAGGAAGATGGCCGCGTGGTGTTGTGGAACTGCGGTGCAGAATAATGAGAAGTGCCAGGAGAGGTTGGTAGCTATGGGGGGGATTGAGGTGTTGGCTAGATTGGCGATTAAGGAGGGGGAAGGGAGGGAGGTTAGGAGGAAGGCGATTTATGCGCTGAGTTCGGGGGTTAGGAACTATCAGCCTGGTATGGATGCGCTGGTTGGGGAGTTGGTCAGGTTGGGAAGGAAGCTGGAGAAGGTCGATGCGGCAGATATGGATGCTTGTGATGTTTTGATTGGGGGTCTAAGGGAGGAGGCTGCAAAAGCTAAGAATCCGTAGATGGATCATTAGGTTGTGCTTTTAGGGAGTTTGGGAGTTATGATTGGGCTATAGAGGGTAGTTTATATGAATTGCAAAGCTTCGGAATAAGAAGAATATTTGCGCATCTCTAGGTATACAGAGACATACAAAAATAGAAATAGAAGCTCATCCATCTAGCTTCAAGGATTAACACTTCTTTCTCCTCTCGTACTCTTCCTTGTCAAGCGCCCAGCAAATTTAATCTAACTTAACGCAAGTATTACTTGTCCTAGCTCTAAACGCCTACATTTCTTCAAAGACTCGAAACTTCCAAATCCACAGCTTTCCTTACACATTTAATCAAATCTACGGATCTCCCAACTAGAACTTATAAATACCCTGCTGAAAGAAATTTACATGAGAATCAAGTACTAACAACCCCAGTAGATAGGATCAGCAATACCAGTGAACCAGCAATACATTTTCCATACCATAATACTTTATTGTCTACCGTGTTACTCCCTTTGCTACTTATAAAAGTGGTATAAAATTTTGTACTCTTAAATAACTACTCTATCTTGATCCTTAAGAGGAAAGTTCTTGTTGTTATGTTGATTTTTAGTCACCGCCATCACGCTCTGGAATTTTCCCCCCACACTGAAGTTATGATTATAGCTAATAACACTACAATAAGCAAACACAGGAATTTCTCGGTTTCTTTAATAAATATTGATATGAAACCTAGAACTCTAAGTCTCTAACTCACATGAGATGACGAGAATCAAACTAGGAAATCCCTTTATCGTACAAATATAGAAAGCTTAGGAGTATTTACATCTATTTCTATTGAAAAGAAATATATCTACCAATTCTTTAACCGTGATTCTGGTTTTCTTGGAGGTACACTCACTTTTAAAACTCTATTTGCCTCTCAACTAAGGTTTAGTAAAGATAAGAAATTTGAGAAGAAAGGAGGATTAGAGGTGGATATAAAAGCTATTAGGATGTTGTGGTACTATCTCACCTCCCCCTCAAAAAGACAAAGGATTTTAAATCCACCATTACCACAACCTCGCGATAAGAGTTGTGGATATTGATGATAGTTTAAGTGTTTTGAAAAGAGGGCCCTTTTAATACTTGAGCTGGGTCTATGATTTTAGGAATAAAAGATACGCGATATGTCTAGAAGAAAGAGGATTTACTTTTAGTAAGATAAATATTCTTGTTGCTAAATTAATTTCCGTTGACTAATCCATATCCTAATTTTACTCTTCTTTAACTCCTCCCCCTCGTAACGAGAATTTTAAGTCTACTATTTCTATCCACTTCACAGCGTCATACTTTCCCATCTACGAACAAGAAAAGTCGACAAATAAATTTTTCTAATTTCGTTTTCCGGGATTAATACTTTCCCCATGTATTAGGCCTAGTATTAGGCTCTCTCTAAATAAGCGATGGAGAAAATTTATATAATAAATTCCAGGGAAGAGGAGAAGGAATCCTGTGAGTGGGTTTGGTTTTTGAAGGTGAAAGCGGAACGTTAGGGTTCGGGGACTGGAGTTGCACTAACTTTTCAATTGATTTATATTCTGCGAGTCATGCTGTACCCTGTACCGTAGGAACATCAATACTTGAAAGAGGGAAAAATCTACCATCTTCCGTTTAAATTTAAGATTAAGAACCGACCGTGGCTTAATAATATATAGAATTCTAGATAGAAACTAAATAAAGTCTGCGATAATGGAGACTAGAAGTAGATTCTAGTATATCCGAGTTTACACAAGTATAAAGATAATTCTTGTTGTCAACTAAACTTCTGCTGTCAGCTCATTATTTCACGATGGGGTTTTCTATCCTTGACGCCTCATCTACTTATTCTTACTTACCGGAAGATATAGCACACCGAATACAAAAACATTCCTCTATCCTACTTCTATATTAGTCAAGAGCCTACCACTTAGAATGGGAAAAGGTTCGTATGATTTCTTATATTGTCTTAAACAGAAAATATAAGACAGTCTCTATTTGCGGTATTTATAACCTTTTTTCTAATAGACGATCTAATAAAATAATACCTCTTCTACTTCAATCTAAGCAACATGAACATCTCACTTTAATTAAACCCCTAAAAACTCACCTACTCGCCCATTCTATGGGAAGCTAGCTTCGTATCCACTTTACTAAAATATTCCTTAATAAAAAATATTAAACTCACCTCGAAACCTCTTGTTCCCCCTACTTAGAGTTAAATCCCCTTGTAATTTGCTCATATAGTTACTCCATCTAATATACCTACTCCTTTATTATCATTTAGCTGAAATCTAAAATATGTCTCTCCCTAAGAAGGTTTGCCTTACCTTTTTCTTATTTACATGTATTAATTATTAAGTAAGCTTCTTAGCATACCTCTTTTTAGCGCTCTCTTGCTTTAATAATAAGTATATATATTACGATATTAGTTATTCAATCAGGTTATGATCAATAAAGCACATGTCATTAGAAACCCAGTTGTTCTATAAACCTGGAGATATATTATTTCGATGAATAAACTAAATAGAAGGCTTAGAAACCTTATTACGATATAATATGTTAGAAGCCGTACGGCTTGGGGAATAATGATTTTTATGTAGTGAATTATCCTCTTAAGTAAGGAAGACAGTCTTGTTGTCAATCAAATTCTTGTTACCAAACCTTTCTATTTCATAACCTCTACTTTCCTGTCTTTAATATTCCTTAATTCTCATTTTTCAAATTCTCGTCACCTCTAGTCTAATAAAAAAAGAAAATTTAAGATTCTATACTATTAAATTATAAACTCCTAAGTTACTTCCTAACTTTAAACCCTTTGCCTGAAGTCTCCTTCACTCTCATTCTATTCCATAAGAACCATAGTGGCTAGAGTATTAATAGTATTGATATATCATTTCAATCATCTAATTCATCTCCTTATATCTCCCACCCCTATCTTAAGATAACCTCGAAGTTCTCACCTTCTAATTCACCTACTCTCCAGTTAAAAATACCTCAACCCTTTCTATCACGTTTTATAACTCGCTCTTATCATAAACTCTCAAATAATAATATAAAACCTCACTTCCCCTTTCCCTTCTCCGAATAAATTTACAAAAATACAAGGCAATTTATTAATTAAGCAGTAAGTAGCATCTAGAATCGCTGTTCACTTCGTCACCAAAAATTTATAATATTCTTCTTTCTTAGTAAACGCCTCGAAAAGGTTATTGCAAGCTCAGTTAATCAAAACATTTTAGAAGAATTGATTATTAGGCTTAAATTATGTTAGAAACCATTATTATTGCTAAGAACACAATTATTACCATTACCCTATGAATAATCTCAAACCCTTTCCCCTTATTTCAATTCTTAACCTTTTTATATAACAAGAATACCCCTAAACCTCTAAAGCCCAAACCGCTACTCTGGCCCCAAGAAATATATGTTGGTAAATCCAAGGATACGTGACACTCTAAACCAGACAGTATCAACTTTTTTATAATCTTTAATCTTACAAACCATCAAATTTAATCCAGTATTTATACCCCCATTCCCCACTTCCCCACTTCCTCACTTCTATATCACCAACTAGAAAACATCGCGTCTGTAGATAATGGTGAAAACCCAAGAGTACTAAATCTCTCTAAATCTCTCATTCACGAAAAAAAAAAAAAAAAAATAAGCCGAGTTCTACATTACTCAGATATCCGCTCTTAAACCATTCAACCCCTAACCCTCACTCTTCATCCCCCACTCCAAAAAAAAAAAAAAATCTTATAAACCCCCACTCACTTCCTCCTCAAAAACACCACAGCGAACTTACACTGTAACTAAAATAAAAGACTGTCCCAGGAACTTCATTCTTCAAAAACACGACTTTCAAATCAAATATATCCCCTCTTTCTTATATTAATAACAACATTTCCTTTCTCTATATCTTATTTTAAAACTTTAAACCCATCTTTTTTTCTAATACCTAAAACTAAAAATAAAAATCTTTGAAATTTCATTCGATAATAATAATAATAGCAATAATAATCAATGACAACCAAAGCCTCTTCTTATCATAACTCCCTCTCTCCTAGCTAAATTAAATTCTATGCTTACCTCTATAATCTTAAATTTAAAATAAGTAAATTAAGGTTTATCTTTAATCAAACCTTTAACCTGCAGGCCTGGAATAGCAATTAACTTAAAGACTTGGAAAAGCGACTAATTTATAAGCGGATTACTAGCCTTCCTTTAAAGAGCTAGTAAAGATAAATACTTAGCTAATATGTGGTATTTATATCCACTGTACTACAATAAAGCCGCATCCTCGATTACTAGCAATTCTTTTTCCCTTTTGCGAGGAAGAGGGAGGATATATATATACGTTGCTAAAGGAAGTTCATACGGGAGAGAGCTAGAGAAATTTGAAAAATAATCTTATAACACTTCTTAAACACCTCTCACTTCAATCTCACATACACAAGCACATCACAATCAAAAGATAATATAAGATGGAAAAAATATATCCCCAATGATATTCCACTCCAAATATGTCTGCCTTTCTATCTATCCATCTATCATCTCCCCTCTCCCCTCCCACAACTTCAACATAAAACCAAAAACTCAAGAACTATATTTCAAAAAAAAAAAAAAAAAAAAGTTTCCCTAATCCCAAATCCCGAAAACTCCACGCTATGCCATATACACCACCAAGCAAAGCAAGATAAAATACATTTTCCCCGGCTTCCTCTCATATTTAAATAGCCTGTACCTTCCTATAACTAGGAGGTTTAACCGCTCTCCTAATTAATTTCCCCGCATAAGGTGGGATAAGGGAAACAGCGCTGATGGCTGCTACGCGCCATACGAAACCACTTTTTAATTGTTAGTTTAAGATTTCAAAAGGGGAGATAAGGGAGGGGAAGTGGGGAAGGGGGAGGTGGGGAAGGGGGAGGTGGGGAAAGGGATAATCAATGCAAGGGAGAAAAAAAGGGAGAAACCTACATCGTAATCACAAACCCCAAATCAAAATATCCGCCTAAAAATGGTATACTTCCCAAATATAACAACAACGTTCCCAATAAGCTAACAATCATAACCGGATGCCAAGTCGTAACCTCAAAAGCAACCATGCAAAGTTCATTCAATACCAGCACCGTAAAACTAACCGCTACCATTCTCGGTCCATCGACTTCGGTTAATATCTGAGAGAGACCTTGAATCATACCTCCCTGGTAAATTGAGACGAAAACCCAAACGAAGAATGTACGATAGGAGAGGGAAGAGCCGGATGTAAGTTCTTTATACAGTTCCGGGTAGAGATTTGCTAGATTTTCATCAACGTCTTTATCTAAGACTAGGGAGAAGACGGGGGCCATGGTGTAGACTGTGGCGTATCCGACGAGAAGCCAATCTTTATAGAGACCTTCGGGTTCGAATTTGATAGCAATACTATACATGGTTTGGCAGACACTGATAATGAGACCACGATGAATGACGAATTGGGCAAGTTTGGCGGATCGTTTGTAGCTGTTTCGGCCGTGCCAGACGAGAAGTTTGGTGAGATGGCAGAATTGGGTGATTGAGAAATCAGCAGCTAGAGAGGCTTGTCGACCTTCTTTTCCGACGATACCGACGCCTACATCAGCAGCTTGAATCATAGAGACGTCGTTGCCTCCATCTCCGATACAGCATATACGTTTCTTGGTGAAGTCTCGAATGAGGTGGGCAATATCTGCTTTCTGAGTTGGGGAGCAACGGCATGCGATGACTGCTGGTAACAATACAGCTAAGCTAATAAACTCGGTTCTGAAATGCGTTAAGAGTAAGGAAAGAGATTCCCCATCGATAAGAAGAGCCGAATCTCTTTTCCCTCGAAGGAAGTCCAGATGATCTTGCGCATTCTCCTTTCGGTTCAGTTTGGCGATCGTATGAATGTACTGGCCTCTTGAAACAAGTTTGGCTGATACTGCAACACAGCGAGCAGTCTCAACTTTGTCACCAGTCAACATCCAAATCTTGATACCGGCATTTCGAAGAAGTTCAAGAGAAGACTTGACATCTTTCTGAAGCTTGTCCTCGACACCAGTGACACCAAGAAGTTCAAGGTCACGTTCAAGGTAATGTGAGACTACTCGACTCATTCCAGCATCCCGATTGTTGATCGCAACAGATGCATCCCTATAGCTGGAAGCGAATTCGCGATACTGTTGAATGGAGAGTCGCTTTCTGCCTACAACAAGTGTTCTGAGACCTTCACGTGCCATATTTGCAGTTTCTTCGTCAAGCCAATCATTTGCTGCGACGATTGTCGTCATGACTGTATCTGCACCTTTCTGGTAGAACCAGATTTCTCCAGCCTCAGAGCTGGCACTTCCTGGCTTTTCAGAGCCATCCATAAACTGAACAATAATACCCATTCGTTTGCCATCAGATGTGAAGGGGAAGACTTCAAGAATGCGAACGCGGACAACTGGGCGACCGGTATCTACGGATTGGAGCAACATCCCTTTGCGGTCTCTGTGGATCAGGCGAAGCCCCACCGCCTCAGTCCATTTGACGATGGCAATCTCATCAGGTGAAGATGCTTGATAGGAAGTGACCTGCTTTCCATTTTCTTCTTCAATAGTAGGTGTGACGTTGTGGCAAATTGCCAATGCGAGAACCACATCACGGACCCGAGACCCGATTTCACGTCGAGTTCGAGTTGCAGTAACTGTGGCAGAAGCAACATACGTAGAAGATGGAGTGATGAGAATTGATGGCTGGTTGGCGTCTGTAGAGGCAGGTATGGAGAATCCTTGTTTAATGTATGACGTTACCTCATCCATAGATTCATTGGCGTATGAAACAGTTCCAACATGGATCTTTTTCATCTCCATTTCGTTTTGTGTTAAAGTTCCAGTTTTGTCACTGAGAAGATACTCAATTCTACCAAGCTCCTCTGGAATCGTACTCGTTCTGACAACCGCTCCCTCCATACCAGGATCTCGCTGAATGAACCGAGAGTAAACGCTTTTTCCCATGTCTAAATTGACACGCAGACTAATTGGAACGATCGTTGAGAATAGAACCAAAAATCTCATAATCTTGACATACCACTTCACACCTTCCACATGTTCGAATCCTTCTAATGCCACCAGAACAATGGAAAGGCCTAGAGTAAGACCACAGAGAATTTTAGTCAGTGAGTTGATTTCATACTCTAGAAGGCCGGTCTTTGACCTAGAAGCTGATGTAGAAAGTGCTGATCTTGTTTGGGATCCTGTATAGACAATAACCGCTAAGGTAGTTGCATTGGAAGCTAGCACCGTATTACACCAGGCGGTATTGTCAATTGATAATGGGGCAGAATGTAGATTTGAGGGTGGATCCTGAGAACTGTCTTCAGGATTTGAGGGTTTGGGAATATGAGGATCGTATCCAATCGATTTAGGTAGTAGCTCCACCGTGCCAATGAACTCGTTGACTTTCTTGTCCGGCTTGCCAGCGACCAAGCGGAGGCGTATAAATTCGGAAGGGTCGAGAGCTTGTGTTAATGGAGATCCAAGTCTAAGCTTCCAATCTGTCTCACCGTCAAGTTGATCTGTCCGAATGAATGTTTCTCCCACTCCACCAGCATCTGCTGACGGAGTGTTGCCAAGCTCCGAAGTTGATGCATGACCTTCAGCGGTTGTCGCTGAGGTTTGATCAATTGCAGGGTCTGAAATCGGATCCACCAAGAGCGGTTCAGCCGCCATAGAAAACTCGGCTTCTGGAAGAGCTACAGCTGACTCGTTTGCGAAACTCTTGAGAATAACTACATCCGCTGGAACTCGCTGGTCCTTTCCAAGCTTGAGAACATCTCCTACTTTCAGGTCGCGAGATTTTCGAATAACTTCTCGTACACTTGATGATGGTCGACTCTCCGGATCGTGAGAATGATCCTCTTCTTGGATATCTTCCAACATATCTGTTCCTACTAATGACCGCCTTTTAGATTTTGAATTTGCGACGGATTTTAAACTTTTCTTTGTCCGGCTCCGATCCGTAGTTGCCCCTGGCTTGTCGAAACATAACACCGTATATCCCTCCGAATTCGCCTCTGCATCTCGCCTCCTCCTTCCAATATCATCGAATGCTTCCTTACCTAGCGTAATGGCCAACACAAATACCAAGGGCACAATGTAAGTCGAAAGATAACCAATTCGCAATGGGGGAATCGCTTGCGAGAGCGCGACGAGTAAAAAGTACATGTTGAAAAAGAAAGAGAATTCGTTGTACAGCGTTCGAGGTAAAAAGCTGACAGGGGTATATTTTGCATTTGAAACGGCATTGGGGGGAAATCGGGTGGTTTGGGCAATGCCAACAGCCACTGTGCGCGAAGAAGCTGGATCGTGTTCTTCTTCTGGCGAGTCAGCATTTTCTGGATCTGCTGTCGAGCCCGCGACGCTGGAGAGGAAACTGGACAGTCGGATATCCTTGAGCTTGTGAAATGCCTCTACACTTGCCGACCGCCGCCGCTGTCCGCCTCCATTAGGTCTGAGTAATGGCGCATCGTCTTCATTGATGGATCCTGCCGAGCTGCGTGCCCCATCCAGGCCCGAATCGTCGTTCAACAGGCCATGTGCATCTTCGTTGGCGGCATCCCTATCCCTATCTCTTCCCAAGTCTCCATAACCTCGATTCCTTTTTGCAAAGCCTCGCAGCCCGTTCATGCGCAGCTTCCTGAGGGGTATATGGGGACCCCTTCGTCCTTCCGTGTGCTTGCGGTCGTTGCCGGCGGAGGCGGGTTGGGGGGCTGTCGATGTGCTGATGGGGTCCAGCTCCTGGATGTCGAGGTCGAGATCGGAGTCTTCCTCATCGACGGGGGAGTCGGGGGCGTCTGGCTGGTGGTAGGGTCTCGACGACATACCTCATTGATGCGGTGATCCCGTGCCGTTGGTGGGAGGTGAAGTTCTGCGGTTGCGGTTGAGGTTGAGGTGGTGGTGCTGCGTCTGGGGGCGTGGCTTGGAGTAGTTGTGGATTGTAGCCTTGTCGGTGGTGTCTCAGCCACGGCAGCTTTGGGCGATGACACGCGGTCCCGTAAGTGCCGACGCTGGACGGCCACTGCCCACTAGGCCATGGACGGAGCGGCTGCAGTGGGCACCCGTAGCAGGCCTGGCCCGTCGTCGTCTGGCCTGGCCGTCGCGTCGTCGTCTATCACCGCAATGGACACTCCTGGCGCAGGCTGATTGCAAAGACGCCGATGTTCCGCCTGCACGCTGCAGCTCGAGTGGGGGAGAAGAGGGGCGGATGGGGAGCTGCAGCAGAGAGGCAGCCGGAGGGAATGTGTCCAGAGGATGACCAGCAGAACAGGGGAAACTCAGCAAACACCCGTCCGCATGGGCTCACTCCAGAGGCTCGCAGCTGTCACGATTCACGTGCGGCACGCAATCCAGCACGCATCCACAAATCTGCTCCATCTTAGTGCTGCTCCGTTCGGGCCCTTCAGCTCAGATGCCAGGTGAGACCCTGCCCTCCCTTCGCAGCTCCCTCCGGCCTGCACGCCGGGCGAGGTGAGGCGAGAGCGTACCGTGGATGCACAGCACCGTTGCAGCCACAAATAGACTGGTCCTCTCGGCCGCCGTATCGAATAGCTGTCCTCAACCTGGCCCGGCCTGGTTCCGTCGCGCAGTCAACCCCCCCCCCGTCCTCTCGTCTTGCCCTCTTCCTGCACTTCTCCCCCCATCAGCCGTGAATCGCCCACCCTCGCAAATGGCTTCACATTCCTCCCTACAATAATAATCTGGCTTGTTGTTTAGCGCCCATTTCTGTATAAGTACGTCCTCGCCACATGGCCCAATCTGCCTCCCGGCCCTTCTCCCGTTGAAAGGGGGAAACATCCGCGCTGACAACCCCAAGTATTCAGTTTCTTTTCTCCATATCCCCAATCATCGCGATGCCTTCGCAGTCCTCCAACGCATCGTGGAATCCGGCTTTCATGCCAAACACACTCGGAAATGCAACCGCTCCAAAAGCCAACAAAACCGTACTACCATACACAACCGACCCATCACCACCCCTTCGCTCACCCATCGATTTTGCAGTCCAGAAGTCAAATCCATCCACATTCGAGGAAGAGAATGATGCCGCACCACACGAGGATAACAGCAATGGCTTCCACTCGGAATCTCCCGAGGACAATACAGATCACCCCGAATTGTCCAACCTTCGAAATGCCCTCGAGACATCTTTAGCAAGCCCCGGGGGGGTAGAGATGGAGGAGAACGTTTGGGGGAACGGCCAAACACATCCAGAAGAGGCCGAGAATCAGATTGCTGATTTCCCGTCCGAAGGGCCACCGAATGGAGGCAAGCACTCAAGTACGATGTCCTTTACTCGGACAGTTTCCCAAGATGTTAATTGGGGCGAAGATGATGACACCGAATCCGAGTTTAATTTCCAACGTCGAGATACCGATCCATTTAAGGCAATGGCAAAGTTGGATAGAACCAATTCCTTTCCCGCAGTGCCACCTACCCATCTGCCGGGAGTTGATGATCATGCTCAGCCCCTGCCCAGCAAGGTAGAACGTATCATGAATGATATAGAGCAAGAGCCAAAGGACTTATTTAGCGATGACGAACATGAGAACGAGGAGGACTTTTTTGCACAGCAATTTCACTCACCGGGTCAAAATGGCTCTGGAGAACAAGCGCCCATGGAATATAATCATGTTTATGGTGGAGAACTGACTCATGAGAATGGGGAAACCCTCCAGTCTCGGTACGAGGAAGGGATCCCTCTAGTTTCATCCGAGGAAAACAATAACCACAAATCTTCGAGTACTCTAGACTTCACAAGTCACGAAGCAAACGAAGATGAGGATTTTTTTGCGCAAGTCAGCCAATCGAGCAGTGCCCCAAGAGAATTGGCCACAAAACCACAGCTGGAGAGGAAAACAACGGCACAAGTGATCAACTCCATGAATTTACAGCCACGAGAGGCAACTCATCAGGATTTACCAAGCACAGACAGTGTTTCCTCTGGGGTGCCCAACGGTCCAAATGCAGTCACTAGTGACCATTCGGACAAGGAGGCAGGGGTTAAACCAGAATTAAACGAGGACAACCTGGTGGAGAAATGGAAAGCAGCATTGGCCGAGGAAGAGTTCTTGGAAGACGATGACTTTCTACCTGACGATGATGAGGAAGCTGTTCCAAGTAAAGAACTCGATCCAACTGCAATATTTGGCAGCGATGATGAAGGGTTTTTGGAAGAAACCGAAGACCAGGCGCCTCCTGCTCAGGAGGTCGTTTCTCCAGTTCCCCCACCTTTAACTCGCCCAAACGGCCATATGGGATTCGACAGTCTGAACGGTCCGGCCCATATGTACTCAAGACGGCCAAGCAGCAGTGCTAGTAGCCGATATATTCCATCTGGTCTTTCAACAGTAGCTCGCCCACCAAGTAATCCATACATACCTGCGGCACCTCTTCTAACTGATCTCTCGAGTTCAGCTGCAACATCTTCAGTTCCTTCATATATGGCCCAAGCTAATTCAAACTTCGCCCCAAGACCGTCGGGACCTGAAGTACCCAAGGCTCAAAGCTTTGTGGACAAGTCAAAAGGAGGATACTCGTCCCCATACGATTTACCCATGGATATTGTGAAGCCTCGTAAGAGAGTCAGCTTGAACCAGGGCACCCGCCCAACGGCTTCTACCAATATGGCTCCACCAAGAAGTAACGTCATAAATGGGCAACGACCACCTCCTTCTCGAGGGTCGACTTCAAGTGTTTCACCCCCGACAAGCAGTCAGTCAATGCGCCCGACCCTGTCGACATCTGCTGGTCAAACTCCTCTTCCAAAGACAATTAGGAAGTCTCAAAGCGGCTTTTTCGAAGAGTTGCCTATGTCTAACAAACCCAAGCCAGCACCAAGACACTCCAGCAGTCTAGGCTCGCCCTCTCTCAGCCCATATGGTCATCTAAACAGTGCACCTCCACCCAGTGGGCCCCAATTTACACCCCCAATGCAACAGATGTCAACACAAGGACCACCACCAACTCACGGCTTGGTTGCTCCCGAACGTGTGAATCCCTATGCAGCTCTTCCACTTCCCAATAGTGTCACTCCAGCCACAGGGTCCAGGTACTCTCCAGCTCCACCTCCTGCACATAGCCTCACAGCTCCTCTGGTGTCCACGTCTCGATACTCACCGGCGCCCTCCCTTCCACGCCAGTTATCCTATGGCTCGCAACCAATGAGTGCCCCCCAACCTCCACAGATTTTACCACATCAACCGAGAACATCAAGCCCACTTGCGCACTTTGAGAGAGGCCTCGATGGCCGGTCTCGAAGTTCTCATTCTGAAAGAGGCAACTTTGATCGTCGAAGCAGTTCGTCCCATGAATCGAATCTTAGACCATACCATTTGCCTCCGACTCGCGAAGTGGACGAGGGTGAGCAACCTTCCGCGATTCCAAAGAGATATGGAGAACTTCAAAATCATTATGCGCCACCACCTGTGGCGCATCCTGGCCTTGGACTGCGCCAGGTGTCCCCTCCTTCATCGCAAGCAGATTCGTCTTCGCGATTTGCCTCCCCTTCTAAGCGTGTGGCCTCAAATTACGCTCCTCAGCCCTCAACTCAGGTGGCGGCTCTTTCCCCAACGTACTTGCCTCTTCAACGTTCGCAGACTCAATCACCTAGCAATGGATTTGCTGCTTCTAGACTAGAAATGAGCAAGTCAGATCCTTATCCAAGACCTGCGTCCATTGAGCTTCCCCCATCGCCCTCGAAGCCTCTTCTTGGCGGGACCGCAGCTCCGATGACCTATCCCCATGCTAGACCTAGAGGTGCTTCACAAACCCAAAATTATCTTGCTCCTACTGACGGAACCGAACACGATCCATTACAAAGATGGAAAGGTGCCCCTGTATTCGCCTGGGGCGTTGGTGGTACAATCATGACCTCATTTCCGAAAGACGTGCCTAGATATGGGCTTAGTCATTCTACACCAATGATCGTAAGAAGTCCTGGCCAGGTTCAAATCCGGAACATCAAGGACATCGATCCCCTCCCAGAACGTCTAACATCTTTCCCTGGCCCGTTGAAAGGAAAGGCAAAGAAGAAGGAAGTAGTAGCATGGTTGGCAGCTGGTATTGCCATTCTCGAGCAGAATGCCTCCTACCTACGTACTCTTGCAGTTCTATCCCACGAAGATAAACGCATTGAGGAACGGATCCTTCTTTGGAAGATTCTTAGGGTATTCATTGAGTTTGACGGCACTTTGGAGGGAAACCCAGCCGTTGAGAAGGCCGTCCGAGCAGTTTTATCCCCAAATCTAGAGGACCTTGGGGCCAGCACCACTGCCCCATTATACGCCACAGGAGCCGAATTATCTGGAATTTCTCAATCCTCAACTGTTGCCCCACGATCTGACCCTGTCGATCCCGCCGCTGTGAATCAATTGCGAAAGCACTTACTGAGAGGTGACCGTGAAAAGGCAGTGTGGGATGCAGTTGACAAAAGGCTGTGGGCCCATGCAATGCTGATTTCAAACACCGTGTCTAAAGACCTTTACAAGCAAGTTTGTCAGGAATTTGTTCAGAAAGAAGTAAAGAACATCGGGGATAATACTGAGCCACTTGCCGCATTATACGAAGTTTTTGCAGGTAACTTTGTTGAGAGTATCGATGAATTAGTGCCACCGTCTGCTCGAGCTGGATTCCAAATGGTTAGCACTTCAAATACTACTAGCCCATCGAAAGATGCCACGACGGGTCTTGACAGGTGGAGAGAGACACTGGGTTTGGTTCTCAGCAACAGAAGTGTCGATGATAGCGTGGCACTCAATGCCCTCGGCAAGCTGCTATCTGGTTATGGTCGAGCTGAAGCTGCACACATCTGTTTCTTGTTCGCCCGAAGCCACACAGTCTTCGGAGGCATCGATGATCCTCTTTCGAGTTTCGTTCTTGTTGGGTCCGATCATTTACGTCAACCATATGAGTTTGACCGGGAAATGGAGCCAATTTTGCTTAGTGAGGTCTTTGAGTATGGTCTATCTGTGGCAAATACGTCTACACTGCCTTCTTCGAGCCCGCATCTTGCTGTATACAAGTTGCAGCATGCTAAGATACTAGCCGAGTACGGCTTTAGGGATAAAGCTTTGGAGTACTGTGAATCAATAGGTGCTTCTATCTATTCTCAGACTCGAAGGTCACTATATCATCATGCACTTTTGACAGCAGACTTGGAAGATTTCGCTAAGAGATTGAAGTCGTCTCCCAAGGATGATTCAGCTTCTTGGATCTCGAAGCCAAGTATTGACAAAGCAAAGGGCTCGGTGTGGGCCACATTTAATAAGTTCGTCGCTGGCGAGGAAGCTGATTCATCTGGGGCGTCGAATGCAGGAAGCTCGTCAGATATCGGGCCTTTTGCGCGGATTGCTGGAGGAACACCAACGATCAGTCGAAATCCTTCTAGTACCGACTTGTATGGAGCATACGGCAACGGCATGAACATGAACGGATCCATGAGTGCACCGCTTGCCAAGGCAACATCTCGATACGCTCCTGGAGCCGCATATACCTCTCCACAAGATCCTCAATCTGCAAAATCATATTCTTCGCAGCCTCGAAGTTCCCTTGAAGAAAGATCCTCAGGTGAATACCGCCGATATGAACCACAATTACAGCTGTCCCAGTCCTCCGATTACCGTCCAAGCTCACAGCCAACAAGTCAGGCAAACCATCCACCAATCCAAATGAGTGCAAGCTATACACCTCAGTCGTCTTTCGGCCCCTATGGGAATCCTCCCGTTGTTAGCGAGGCAGCTAAAACTCCCCAAACCCCAACCGAACAAGGTCCCATGAGTATGTACTCATCCCCCCAACCCATAACCAACTCCGACGGATATCATCCCGGCTCCAGCTACGCACCAAGTGATCACTCTTCTCGTAATGCATCATCGAACTACGAGCCCTTTGGCTCAAGCTTCGAGCCCCATGAAAGTGCTGCACCCGAGAAGAAGGAAAATTCCGAGGCTCCTGTCTCTAATGGTTACGAACCACCTTCCTATGGTAGCTACGAGCCTCCGACTAGTGGATATGAACCATACCAACCTGCATCCATGGATGATGAGGAAGATTCTCCGGTTGATAAGCCCAAGAAGAAGTCGTTCATGGATGATGACGATGACAATGATATTCCGGCTCTAAAGGTTCAATCTGCTCCGGTGGAGAAAACCAAAGCCGAGAAGGATAGGGAAGCAGACGAGGCTTTCAGAAGAGCTGCTGAAGCTGACGGTAAGCATTTTCTAACCCTCTTTTTGAGTTTAACTAATTTTCCCCCAGCACAAAGAGACAAAGAGGCTGCACCTGCCAAGAAAGGTTGGGGACTAAGCGGATGGTTTGGTGGTGGTGCCAAGAAGGAATCCACAGACATGGGAGCACAACCCAACAAACCAATCCGTGCCAAACTCGGCGAAGCCTCATCCTTCGTCTATGATCCAGATCTCAAGCGCTGGGTTAATAAAAAAGCTGGAGCTGAAACACCAGAAGCACGAACCGCAACTCCACCACCACCAAAAGCCGGTCCACCACGCATGCACAATGCGCCTCATCTACAAGCGCCAATGCGATCTTCCAGCATGGGTCCTCCCATTCGCAATATCTCAAATTTGACAGAGCCAGTTAGACCTGGTACTTCGGCCGGAGATGGCCCAGCGACTGGCTTGGCACCACCAATGATGAGCCGAACTATCAGCAATGGATCCATTGGAGGTCCAAGTGCACCACCTAGTAGACCGGGAACGAGTATGTCCAATGCGTCTAGTATTGATGACTTGTTAGGACCACCATTGCCGAGAAAGGCAGGCAAGGCTGCAAAGAGAAGGGGACGAGGTTATGTTGATGTTATGGGGGAGAAGACTGCTTGATGACATTTTCATTTGATGAACATGACATGGAAATGACATAATATGGGGAATGAGGATTAGAAATGGCATGTTTTGGATTGATTGACTGAAAGGATGAGATGATACCCATGTTTTTTTTTTGCCAAGTTGTTGGTAGGCTGGTTTTGCTTTGCTGGCTGGTCACTTAAACTTTTTCGGCAAATTCGGAAACGAAGATCTAATGGGTAAAGATGAAATGAGTTGAAATGCATCGATTGCATTTGGATGAGCCTTTGGGATTGGGGAAAGAGGGAGGGATTGTATGTATTATATGAAGGAAGGGAAAGGACGCGCAACTTGCGAGAATGGGAGGAATTTTTTACGGGAGAGAAATTAGTAGTTACGCCTTTGTAATTGTTCTATATCTATACTTCTTTTTTTTCCTATTCTCTTCTGAGGCATGCAAGGACTGTTTTTTTTTTTTGCTGGATTGGTTCATGGACTCGTGAATGCTTGTATGCGGTGGATGATATGGCGTTTGGGTTTACGTTTATGTTTGGGTGTGAGACTTGAAATGGGAGTTTTTATATAGATGGTTTCGTGGTATTAATTGCGGGTGGGTGCGAGTGAGAATGCAATAAAATTTTTTGATTGTGCCCTTTTCGAGCTTGGATGCATTTATTGTCCTGGATTTTCATGTGGTATGTGATATGTGATATTTCTCTACTGGGCGTGAATGAATTTAGAGGAGGTTGAGAGTTAGAATGGATTGGGTTTAATTGGGGAAGCTGAGGTAAGATATAGTAGGTGAGTTACGAAGTTTATGAAATTCTGAATTCTTGGGAAATCTTTCCTACATTGGATTTTATTAGATTGGATATAGAGAGAGAGAGAGTTGTGGTTTTTTTTGAGACTACGAAGAAGGTTTTATATTTTGTAAATGGTTGCTAGCTCTTTTTTTTCCCCATTCATGGTGGATTCGACTCCTTATAGGATTTTGTTTAGGGCTAATAAGGATGAATAAAAAAGAGATGTAGAAGAGGTTGGTGGGGAGCTGTCGAAAAAGGCTTCTCAGCCTACACAGTGCCTCTTTCAGTGGTGCGACCATCGACCCTATATATATACCTCCCCAAGAGGATCCGCCACCGCTGCTCCTACACTACCTACCCCGCTCACGAACCCTCCCTCTCACCCTATCACTACTAACCCACCGCTACTAAAACCCTAACCTCCGAAATCCGCCCTCTCTGTCGCCATACCTCTTGTTATTGGGTTGGTTGTTATTGTTGTTGAGATGGGGGCTTGAAATTATTTACACTGAGTAGGTTTTGGATGGAAGAAGTGAGCGCTTCCTGATTTAGGGGAGACTATTGAAATTCTCGAAATAGAGGGGCTATAAATGGGGATAGGAGGGAAAGTAAGAAATCTTTTAAAAATCACTAGCATCCTGGAAGTATCCTATTGCTTATTAGTTATTCTCATGGTTGAACGAGAAAGACTTTTTATACTTTTTGGTCAGTGGATTGTAAGATGAAAGATCTTGTGATTAAGGAGGTGTTTGAGAGGAAAATAATTGTGTTATATCTTTGAAGCTGAAATCGGATATTTTTGATTTATTTTAGTAGGAGTTGAATTGAATGTAGGGGAGGTGAGGGGGTATAAATATGTTAGCTTGGGGAGAATATACGTAACACGTCCAATACAGACAGCTCCTTAAGAGCTCTTTCCGGACTAGACCAGAGAATAGAAAATTGTCTTTTTCTCCTCCATTTCAACGACGATATCATTACCTGTTCTAATTTTTGTGGGTGGGATGGATTATATCATTGTGGGACTGTTGCTACTTATTAAGACATTTTATTGGATTTAATGATGCATTGTCGGATTGCAACATCTCACAGGATTTCTCACGGGGAATACCTGAATATGACGGAATGGATTTTACTATAAATAACAACAACATCAACATTTACTAAGACATCTCGCCAATTATTCTTAGTATCCCTCCGAATATTCCTAACACTAGGATAAATTTAACTACTACTACTACTACTAATAACAGCAGCAATGGCAACGCTTCCCTAACTATTCCCTTCTTAAGACCACGAATATCTAAGTAAGTATTTAAAGGTACCAAGCGTAGATACACTACGAGATCTTCTTAATAATAACAATAAAAATAATAATAATAATATGTTACGTAAAAATGCGACGCCGCTGTTTCTATACGGCATTATTTGGGTATAAGTACCCTGCAACTTTTTCTTCCGTGACACACCCCCTTAGGGAGCTAAGTAGGACGTGCTTCCTAAACTCTAGACATCCCTAAATGCGTCGCGATCTTACTGGCCAAACGACTATAACCAACAACTTTTCCTCGTTCTGCATCGTAGAAGGTTCCATATTCGGAAGAAAAAGTTGTAGGGTACTTATACCCAAATAATGCCGCATAAAAACAGCGGCGTCGCATTTTTACATGACATAATAATTGACGGAATGTATTTACAACTAGTATTCCTTTGGGCTATGGTTAGTATAAAGGGCTTTGATTAGCCCTTCGGGCTAATCGGGCCAATCAGTACAAAGGGCTAGGAAAGCATATAAGCACCGTACTTAGACCTAGATAGAGAAGACAAGCATATCACCACTTATAACGAGCATACACCTAGTATATATCTGACATATAGAACTAGGTATTATGCCCCGTACGTAAAACATGTACCCCTCGGCCTAGTCAACCGACAATAATAATACCTTTTTAAATATATATATCTTTATAATTTTTATCTTTAACATCTATAGCACCTTCGGCACTACCTAAAGACCCCAAGTCCGAACGGACGTTCACCTTTCTAACTACTAGCCTCCCTCCCTATATTAATACCCATATCCTCCCGACTCCTAAGTCTTCCTCTACCTTATACCTCAACTATATAACTTCTTCCCTTTAACCTCTTCTACTTCTATGCCCAATTCCGTGATTTTCTTTCTTCATTCATTTTTCGCGCGCTAGGTAGACAAAGCTTCAGACCTTCCTAGGTTATCCTTAACACCTTTCTATTCAACTTACTCTGTATTAATATCTAGATTTACCTAGATTTATCTCCTAATGATAGAGAGGAGAGGTTGAAGTTATGTTTATGAGATGGAAATAGTTGTCGTTAGGTGTTTTCTTATTACCAACTAATAGCCTCTCTCTAAAAAGTGCGATTTTTAACACATCAAACTCTGATGTAATTAAAAGTATATTATCTCCTTTAAAGCCAGTCTTTTAACGAGATTATTTCAGCCAAATATATTCCTGAGTTTTAAGGCGGAGAGCTCGTGTCAGATCATTCTATCTTCTCTACTATTCTACTTTTTCTTTCAAAGAAGGAAGAGGGTAATGTGATATATAGATCTCTTAATGTTTCTTCCATAGAAGAGAGAAGTTTCTAAGAAAGTATATAGCTAGCATAGAGATCAAGGTGAGAATTAAAATTTTATTTAATTTTGCAGTATAGAGTTAGGTTCTTATAAATAAATAAATAGAAATCTTCACTTTTATTTTCTTAAGACGAAATCCTGACATTAGCTAGAGAATATATGAGCTCTCTACTTTAGCTCAGGCTTTCGAAAATAATATAAATATACACCTTAGAGAAGGAGTTAAGGGTCTAATCAATGGTGCCGCCATAAAGAAGCGCCAAATTTTCTTTTATTAGAATCGCCACTATGGATTGCTATTATCAAACTCATATTTAATTGATTTCAGGTTTTATAATATAATTACATTACCTAGGGCTTAAGAAGGATGATATCCTCCTCATAATAAAGCTGCAGTTATTATTGCCACATTCTTTACTGCTTCCAATAAATAATGAAGAACTCGGAAACTTTAGAATCACCACCAAAGCATCCGGATTTAATCCCCTCTTCCTTTTGTTTGGTGCCTGGTGTGGTTGGGAGAGTAGGATGGGTGGAGTGTGGGGATCCATGGCTGACGTTTCTTGAAGTGAAAGACTTCTTGTGCTACAAAGGTGGGTAGAGGAGGAAATTTATTGTCTATCTGCGGACATAGGGGCCATAAGACTTATAAAAGGAGAAGGAGGAGAGTAGAAAAATGAAAAGATATCCCCAAAAGATCGAAACATCTCTACAATCTCTTAAAGAGAAAGTTCAAGGGCTGGAATAAGGGGACGATCTATTCCAGGGATCCCCTGTCATAAATGGCGATCGATTTAAATTGGTCTAAAGATGCCAATAAATTGGACGGTATCATATGATGTCCTCACAGCGGTTTATTTCTTTAAAGTATTATAGAACAAGCTAAGAAAACCGAGACCACACAAAAAACAACCATAAAAAGGAATATAGCGAGGAATACGAAGATCCAGTAAAGTTTAAACCAGATACAAGACTACAGTTTGTTAAGATCTCAAGGAGACTAAAAATACGACTTCAAGACCAACCCCGGGTCCAGGCCTACCATTTCGGCCCGGGCACTTCAAAATTGTTATCCTGGTTACCTGTGCGTCAGCTGTATAAGGGTTACTTCCCTCACGAGCGTTTCACTCCTTTTTTATATATAATTTAAGCATGTTTTACTTGCTATATAAGTATTAGATTAATACTTAGGCTTCTTATAAGGCTCTCTCTATTATCAGCTAAAGAGCTACTTCTAAAGATAAGGATTGCTCTTTATAAGATACTTAATTAAGCCTTATTTATTTAAATTCACTTATTAAAGAATTATTAACGTAAAGTTAAACAGGAATTTTAATACTTGTTTTCTACAATGGCAGTTCGGAAGAAAATTGGTGGCTGATGCAAGCGACAAGGACTCATGGAAGGATCTGAGGAAACTCTTTGAAGTTACCATGATTTGAATGGAGCCTTAGAGTCCGGAATAGGAATGAAAAATTCTTTACTGGTGGTGTAACCTGGACATAGAAGAGTATTACGGTGGCTTGGAGAGACCATTGTAACGTAAATATTATTTGTACTTTATGTTTTCAAGTTCTCATTATTACGGCTCCTTAGAAAATTAGTTTAAAATCTATATTTAGCTAGGAGTGACCTAAATAACCAGCAATATATGCAATATGCACAAAGCCTTGAGACCGAACACTCCTGCAGTTATTCCGCTTCTATCATGGTAATCGAAGTTCGGGTTTCTTTTTGTATGAGTGAATGTTGTAGGGTTTAGATTTCCCTGAGGTCAATAAATTTATTCTCTAAACTTTTAGAACATAAAGTATGCTTAAAGGAGGCTACTCAATGAGTGTTATGTCGCTGCCCTCGGATGAGCACGATTTTCGTTTCTGCTTGCTCCCTCTGATAAATGATAAGGCATGATAAGGCATGATTCATGCTAGTCGAGTGTGGATGGTAATGAGGAAAGTTTGGTCTAGAAAGTTTATACTAGAAAGTATTTGGCTTGTTGTGGACTATAAGCTGGGAAGAAAAGCTAAAAAAATTCAAATTGAGGTGGCAGGCAAGCAGGCTACGCATTTGTGTCACCTTATGCAACAGCAGATGTTTCCACGAGTGAGTTGTACAGATTGGCGCCCACTTGGGAGTGACGGGGAATCCCGAGCCACGCAACTTGATATTGTGCATTTAGACTCCCGAGCCGATGTGTAAGACAAAGACCTGTTAACAGGTGGCGTACAAAACGGATCTCGAACATGTTGGAGCGATACTCCACGATTTCGCTCCCTATCCCAAACTCTCTCTCTTCAAGAGTTTGTATTAAGCTTCATCAACATCCAATCTTACTTTCTCCGAAGTCAAATCTCCCAAGGCTACGATTCCAACAAAATACCCCTCCCTCAGTTCCTACAATTTCCCATCAAGGATGCGCTACTATCTTAATATCTGCAAATTGGCAATCTGGTGGGGTATCTAGGATAACGAACAACACTTCAACGTAAACAAAATCCAATTTCTATACATTTCCCTCACGTTAGAATATGGCTCTCTACGTTTTAGAGGAAGAGGGGAAATAGCAAATAGATAGAAGTTTTTCATACCAATATGCGTATAAGACCTCTCATAATATTTATCGATTTGTCGGGGGCGGCTATTTGCCAGATATGGCTAGCTCAAACAAAATAAGGTTGATCCTCGAGCTCTTTCTAAAATCGATTTAAGGGCTCGGAGATAATGTCCCCCAATTGCTCCGGGGCAACGTAGAGTATGCTTTGTATTGGGTTATAAGTAGAAACAAATGCAATTTCTTGTTTTTCACGATTGGTTCCTATGGAGATTCCATGCTCAGGGATCCAACACAAGGCAACGGCACATGCTTCATGGTTGATATAGAAAAGTGGTATTTAAAGCTCTATTCCGTTGGAAAGGTAGTGGCGGAATTCGAAAACCAAATTGTGGTCGAGAAATTCATGATCATAGTCTTCGCTAGACGGTACTCGTTGGTGAGATGCACAGCAGTGCTCTAAATGGGGATACAAAGCCGGCCCGATGTTCTCTAGGAGGGCACCACACCATATTTGTTCCTGGAGCTCGAGAGGGGAAGGCTGACAACGAGAGAAAATGTATGAGGCTTAGAAGAGGCTTCTACTGTTGCACCAAGCTCTGCCATATTATAATGCATTTAAAAGGTTTCATAAAATTGGACATTAAAAAAGGGACACAGAAGCGGCTCTATTCCTGTTGCCTATGCTGTTGGTATATTATGCGATACTAACGAGTAATACGTGTAATTACATGAATTAGTGGGAACCCTGCTCTTTAACTGGCTTGTGTATAAAGAATTCCTAGAGCATGATGGTTTTAGCCAAGAATGTAGGAATTTTTAAGTAAAATCCCAAGTATAGAATGTGTAAGTAGTTATTCCACCTTTGTAGGCATGGACGTTGAAATAAGGTTGCCGAGCGAATCCTAATTCGAAGCAAGGATCTAACTCGAATTGGCGAATCTCTTTTTACACCACTGTTATAAAAGCATGCATCTTAAGGACTACAGAGAGTCAAATTGTATTTAGGTCTTATTTTTAAGGGCATAATAAAGTATTTTGAAATTCTTAGACGTTAAGGAGTGAGAACCTAAAAAATTCAACTTTAGTTGAACAAGACAGTGACTATAGCACGAGAGGAAGTGGAAGAAGCAACCCCCAATAGGCTCAAATTTTCCTTCTTAAATTTAGTTTCATGGGTTTTACCCATTGTAGGTATCAAGATTGAGAGGATCATATCACGTGAATAGATCATAATAAGTGAAGTCGCTTCCAAGCAGCTAATGAATTAAGAAGATGTCACGTAAAAATGCGACGCCGCTGTTTCTATACGGCATTATTTAGGTATAAGTACCCTACAACTTTTCTTCTATGACAGAAGATTATTTAAACTAATACTCTACGGGCATTTTCTTTCAGTTCAATTTATAAAACTATTCACTCATAGATTTCTATACAAGTCGGGCTAAAGGTTATCGATCTCAGATCTACTCCATCCCCCACATGGAAAGTAATATTCGGATTTTTGTAGGGAGGGTTCAAGAAGTTCGTCTAATTACTAGCTAGATTCGAAATTAAGCATCATATTATTGTTAGATAGTTATTTAAAAAGATTGGCGGCAGAGATTCGTGCCAACAGTCTACCTGCATTGAAGTATTCAAGCATGACAAGTGCCGCGGGATAACCCCAAATATCTTCCACTAGCAACTAATCCGAATTTACATTCTCAGAGGAGGTTTGCATAAGGAGAGTCGTTGCAATCTCGTCATATGGAGGTGGATCGTCGAAAGGGATTTGGGTTGTTTCAACAACCAACGTCGTACTCGAAACTGATGCTAATGACGTTGATGGTATTGAGGTTGAAGCAGCCGCAGCTTTTTCGCCTTGAGCCTGGCGGAATTTCAAGATAGACCTTGGCTTTGGTGGATGAAACCACTCCTGTAGAAATTCCCACTCTTCGTTGTACAATAACGCGAGGTGATCCTTCATTTGCGTTGCTTCAGTGAAGACTGCAACAAGCTCTCTAGTATCTTCATCATGGTACATCTTCCTCCTTTCAGGGCCAGTCCATCCTAGGCACCCAATGGCGATAGAGGGAATCTTAATAGATAGATGCAGCCTCTTGACCTTAACTTCGTAATATTTCTTGAGGTCGTAAACTGAGCCTAACAGGTACTTGCTTGTGCGGCCCATCGATTTTTCGTCGCCCACAACGAGCACTGTCCGAAGAGATTTAAACTTCTCCAGGACTGTAAGCGGCTCTTTTCTTTCGTCCGCAAAATTTGGATGTATCATAATTTTCTCTATATCCTCAAGTTTGGGAAGAATGGAACCCAGGGGATCTTCAACCGGTAGGCCAGTGTTGATTGTGTATACTTGGTTTAGACCATCGCTCCAAAGGGGGTCGAAGAAGAGGTAGTCTAACTTCGGGCTAAAATAGAGAACTTTCTGATCCTCGGAAATATTCCTATATCCTCCATAAGAAATCGCAACAGCACGTGATTCTTTACAGACATCCATAATGGGAAGCGTGTTTGACGGGACAGCAAAGATATTTCGGTATGCCGTTCGAGTCCATTTGACAATCCGGGGTGCCAAAACACACCTCCATATTTGCACTCTGAGCTCGAATGGCAACTCAGAAAATTTGGTAAATTGGGGCTTCGATGACTCGGGAGCTGCAATCCGAGAACCGACAGGTGCTCGAGCCGAGGATTCCGAAGCCATTTCAACAGAATTTCTTCGAGACAGAGAGGAAGAGTTAGGTCCAAAGTGAGAGAGTCTGCAATTCTTGGTAAGCCAACTATTCCCAAATATGTTTAGGAATGTCTTACCGAAAAGCTTAGTGTATAGAGTGTTTCTTACAGGGGGATAATTTTCGGTTAAGGGTCCAGGCCTGATAGAGGATATGTGGAGAGAAGGAAGAACTCAACCTGAAGGAATGAAGTGACGAAAGCTGTGGCGAAGTGCTGCTTATGAAAAGGCTGCTGAGTCAGCGCGATTCTTAGTCTGACATCACCTCCCCATCTTCACCACATCATAAATAAACTCAGGAGACTGTCACCACTGAATCCGAAATTTGCGCATACTCTTTTATCAACAATAAATCAAAGTCATGGGCGTCAAAAAGTCTAAATGTCAAGTTTTCTTCCCGAATTCAGATGCCCTCCTGGGAGCGCCTTTCGTCAAACGTGATTGCTGCGACAGGAAGATCAAGTATCCTTCCTATTCTTGCTTTATTAGGTATCTCCCTAATCTAATCCTGATCTATGTGGCTCTCTCTAGTATTTTATCTTAAGCCCCGCCCAGACTAAGTACCTCTGAAGCCTTTCAAGCCTAACTGCATTAGAGTAATCATAGTTATCCCCGTTGCAAATTACTGGTGAATTGTGGACAGCATAAGATGTATTGGATGCTCGCTCAACATTTCAATCCTCATGGCCTTCTCAAGAATTCTCCGTTTATTCTACGAGCTTGCTAGTTGCAAGTT
This sequence comes from Neobulgaria alba, assembly GCA_003988965.1. Classification (NCBI taxonomy): domain Eukaryota; kingdom Fungi; phylum Ascomycota; class Leotiomycetes; order Helotiales; family Gelatinodiscaceae; genus Neobulgaria; species Neobulgaria alba. The sequence goes on from QYAM01000017.1 coordinate 533,794, forward strand.
GGCTGTCACTCCATGTATATTATTCGGTTGTGTATATTCCGGTGCAAGTTTGCACGAGCCTACATAGAGAATATTTATTTTCATCATGATTTACGGCTAGAATCTCCCCTTCTTTCCTAGACCAAGACTAAATTATCTGCTCCTGATTTATGACTCGAAGGCTTAGAACCGGTTGATCAGTACAGCTCCCTTGTTCATTAGCTATCATGACTACAATCGTCTCTCAAAAGAGAAAGCTCGTCCACGTGACAACCCCAAGCAACAGTTCACAAGCCATGATCTGATATTTCCGGTCGGCTGATATCCCATGGACCCCAACACGAACTATGAAGCCACAGAATACTCCCCGCCAAAACCGACGGAGTGGATCCAATCCTTCTGGGAAACCTCCAGATATTTTTTTATCTCCCAAGCTTTCAAGACTTTAGGTTCCACGATCATATTGCACGTCCGTAAGTTTATCTGCAGATTATCCACTACGATGCCTCCGCCAGAGTACCTTCACATCTTTTTATTGTTTGCATGGTGGTTGCAGACCTCGTACCGTTTGCCAAAGTTGGCAGATCATCACATCCAAGAGTTGTGGCTTGATCGGATTTGGAGGCAATACGAGAAATGCAACGTCTTGCGCCTGTTCTTGCATCAAGCCAAGACTACAGCTCATTACCTTGAGCTAGTATCGCTAGTTCCATATGGTTATGCTAAGACATACCATAAATCTTATTTAACCAGACGGCGAGAATTTTTCAAGACTCCTTTTCTTTTCCTCTCCATCTCACTCGGTTTTGGATCCAAGACTTGCATAAACCAAATCATCAAAATGCGCCAGTACTCCCTCGTTCTTGCTGCCCTTGTAGCCGGGGCGTATGCCAATAACCAACACTCCACCTCCAAAGCAGACACTTGCTATACAATAACTCAAACCACCGGCGGCCCCTGCCCGACGCCCACAACAAGTTGTGAAGACAAAACATGCTATGCACAATCGATTATTACACAATCTTGCGGCTGTCCTACTATTCAAACTGCATACAACTGCGTTACAGGCTGCGGTGATGGGTGCCACACAGCATACACAACAATGGTGATCGATTGTTTCCCCACATCCTCCCCAACTGCTGAGACAACACCAACTCCAACCCCAACACCGGCCGACAGCTCAACCACAATTCTGAGCTCAAGCTCCTCGGTCCCCACAGACTTATCATCCACAACAACCCCACCACCAAATTCAACCACAACCCCTCCCCCAAAATCGAGTACCACACTTGAAACCACCACCTCGCACTACAACAACATAACAACAGTCTACACGACGGTAATCTCCACCTTAACCGAATGTCCATCTAGCACAAAATGTCACGGCCAAACCCTAACTCTCACATCTGTGGAAATCTGCTCCTCAAAACCAACATGCACAGTGGTTCTTCCAGGTGGAACTCAAACACTTACGGCTTGTCCGGCATCAATGACTTGTTCGGGACAAACTACACAATGGACTTCGACTGCTGGACCTAGTTCTTGTGCTGTTGGTGTCACTTGTAATGTCGTTTATCCGAGTGCCGGAAGAACGGGACCGAGTGTTGCGAAACCTACTCCAACGCTTGTGCAGGCTGGTGGGGCGGAGAGGAACAATGGTGTTGCGGGTGTGGTGGTGGGGGTGGTTTTGGGATTCTTGGGTATGTTGTAGGGGAGATGATGCTTGTGATGTTTGACGATTTACGGTTGGGAGGAAGGTTTTGAACGAACTTGGATGCTTACGTGTAATGACTTAAAGTAATGGAAGAAAATTTGGTGGATATTGTGAATAAGCGCTCATGCCCTGCCCGTGGCTATCTGTTTTCATCTAGAGTGAAATGTACGCCAACCCAGGCATAAATTAAGCGCTCAAGTAAACCGAAGACAGAAGCAGGTTCAAGGCCAAAGCTAGAAGGAGCATTCAATCAAAACATTTGTAATGTTGGGAAATCTAGTGGGTGAAAAAGGGTGTCTCGTGTCCAAACTATTTTTTGGAGAAGAAAACAGCAATATATTTTGAGAAAAATGCAAAGATCGCAACTTTCATAACTAAAGTAGTCACCCATATGAAAATATCGCCTTTAGTATTTTCCACGAAAGGTTATGATTTCCAATTATTTTCCCCATCTCTCAGTCCTCCCGACACCGGCTGAAGTGTATTCATCCTCCCGTCCCCACTCCCCCTTTCACTCGCCTCTATACCGGCCTAGAAACCTCTAAACTCTACAACTCCAGCCGTCATTCTAGCTCTTTCAAACGGAAGCTCAGCTAATTCAATCGGAATCTCAACATAAGTAGCAGGATACCCCTACCTATCAATATGATGATACCTAATCCCATCCAAAACACAAGCATTATTACTACTAATCTGACTTTCGAAATTCCTTCTCCATCCTTCTTTTTCTTCTTATACCATCCCTCCGAATTCCTTCGCCCTATCCAACAGCAAATCAGTATATCATCATCTCCTAAAGCAAAAAGAAGAAAACCAACCTCTCAATCCTCCCCAGAATCTTCACCCAATCCCCCCTATCACCTAACTAAATAATCGTCGGAATCTTACAAGTCTCCTTACACCCTATATAAAAAATTAACGATTCAATGAACTCATCATTACTAAACTTATCACCGTCTGATCATCCTTCCTCGTCGTCGTAAAATTCGGTAAAACCCAATCTTTTAAACTCCCATCTTTAATTTTCTTCCCTAATTCCTTAGCTATCAAGAAAACAACCATGTCAAGCGTCGTAGTTTTTTTTATTTGCCAGAGGACATGATGCTACGATCTAGGTTTAAGTGTGACTTTACTTTATGGAAACAAAATATTCGGATCGATTCGGCGGATTGTTCGATAAGTGAAATAAAGAAGTACGATAAAATAGATACGATGCTTAGGAAGACATACCGGAGACGGATTGAAAGCGGGAATTTGGTGTTGTCCAGATCCAAAACGTCTGCACATAATAATTCGAAGGATTCCAAATTGACAGCGGTCTCGAAAAGCTTGGCAATATGGAGGGCACCTTTTGTATTCAGCCTCTCCATCTTGGATCCGCCTTGAATTGGCGAGGTTGTTATGGGGGCTTGCAAACTTAGGTAATAGATAGATCTTATTATACATTCAATCGATTTAAACAATAAGTTAGTCTTATAGCTAAATAGCCACGACGAGTGATAGGCTAGTCGGAATCTTATCCTCAGACCCGTCAAGTTCTCGAGCGGAGTATAGTATAACGCGTGAAGAATGGTAGCGAGAAGTACCCTTTCTTCACTATAGTGGTAGGTTTGGCAGAAAACAAGGGTAGGGAGCTTGGGAGCTTAGCCAGATATTGTGGAAATATTTCGGCCTTGCCAGGTGGAAATGACAGTCTTGGTTCGGAGGGATGGTGGGAGCCGACATCAACTTCACATACAAACAAGGCATATGGGCTTTCAGAGATCACGAGGAGATTGGGTAGAAGTGGTACTCCGTCAGAGGTACGAAGGTCTACAATGATGTGTTCAAATAGTCGTCGAGAGGCACTCGAGCAAAAGGCGTCACTAACCTGGCGTAAAGTGGCGGCCCCAATATTCTGTAGGGACTGCTCTGGACATCCTCACCTGTCAGATTCTCAACGAAATACACAATCTACAAGCAAACATCGGTCAGCAGTCTAGACTTCTACTTGCGAGTCTCTTACGGCGTCACAGATCTCCAGGAGAAGTGGCGTCTTGTCGATCTATTCTGATGTTCTTTGAGGATGTGGAATTGCCCCATCAATTTGTGGTTTCGGTGTAAGTTGGCGTCAGGCACTGAGAGTACTTGTTTTGCGAGATTGGTGGTTGTCATTTTTCTTAAATTAATGCAAGTCGCCCGCGGTACCAGAGGGGCCTACAGGTGAGGCCACCAGAGACAAGAATACCTAGGCAAGCAGCTCCCCTTCGCTCTGAGCATTCTTGTTCTAGCAATGACAGGAAGGAGAGGAAGCTTCTGTTTGGCGAGGAGTTGTCGTAACAGACTTGACTCTGCCCATCTCATGGCAGTACCTGCCTCGGTATTCCACTGCAACCCTCAGGTTATTTCCATCCCCATACTACGCCCAATACCCATTCGTTCGGATATCAAGATCAAGTCGTGCCTGGGCACTGGGAAGTTACGACTATTAAAGGTGGTGGAAGCTATCTGGAGTCATAAAGATCCGCTATTGATCTTTGCAAGAGTCTGCTAAGGCCTGAAGCACCTCCTCACGGTAGATATAAGCAGTTAAGATTATCTGGCGGCCATTATTGGCCATAAGACAAGTAAGGACGGTATGTAGGTAACTAGGCCGTCGGTATCCGAGAAGGGCAGGGCGGTGACGGCAGAAACACCCCAATCCGGTTCAGGATATTCTGCCAACGACTCCGACCAAGTCTGAAAAAGTAGTCCCCGACGTTTGACAACACCATTATTCTGTCATACTGTCCTGACTCGAGAGAGGTGGATGTGATAATGCTCGTCCGGAAGCCATTGGTTCTATATATTGATGCTTATGACAGCTTTTCCAACAATATAATATCCCTCCTCGAAACCTCCCTCAATGTCTCCGTTCGAACCATTAGAATCGACAACCCTGCCTTAGCATCGGATGCGGCTTTGCACGAGGAATTGAGGCACTATGCTGCTGTCGTCTGCGGGCCCGGTCCGGGACATCCAGAGAAAGAAGAAGATGTTGGAATTATGAGGAGAATATGGAAATTGAAGGATGAGCAACTATTACCTGTGTTGGGAGTCTGCTTGGGTTTCCAGAGTTTATGCCTTGAGTTTGGAGGAAAAGTAGAGCGTCTACAAGGTCCGCAGCATGGAATGATACGGCGTGTAAACCACGTCGGAGAAATAGGCCGGGGAAGGGGGACCATCTTCGAGGGCGTCGGCGACATCACGGCAACACATTACCATAGTCTCTGCGTTGACCTGGGACACAAGGGAATACTTCAGAAGGCGGCCAATCCGGCAATATGGCGGCCAGCAAGCCGATGTCCAGAGCTTCTCCCATTAGCTTGGGTGACCTGCAATCTCTCGGAGAAGAACAATTCGGGAGTCAAGGATGAGCTTGTTCTGGTGGCAGTAGAGCATACAACAAAACCCTTCTGGGCATTGCAATATCACCCCGAGTCGATTTGTACTAACCCAGAGAGCAGAAAGGTAATCACAAATTGGTTCAAATATGCCCAACTATGGAATCGACGAGTTGGACGAGGTCTAATTACCACGAATGACCCAATTGAAGGACAACCCGCCACCCAAGAGAGTTTGCTAAGTCTCTTCGAGCATCAAGAAGGGAGAACGCTTAAGACTAGCAGATCCGATTGGACATGCTACTCCGAATCAATTCAAATCCCAGCCCATATTACGACGCCAGATATTATCGAAGCGGTTTTGGATTTGAGCAAAGATCAAATTATATTAGAATCTTCCAATGCCAACCGAAAGTCTGTTGGAGCTGCCAAGGTTAAGGGACGGTACACCATTATTGCCTGCGATGTTGATTCTAGTCCTCGATTTGAATATATAAGCGGAAATCATGAAATTGTTGAGACATTTGGACCTGCCAATGCTCGGCAAAGCAGAACTCTGGATGTAAGGCTTTTTGGTGGGGTCTGGCCATTCTTGGCCAACCATCTGAAGTCGAGAAGGGTTGACTCTGGTCCACACGGATTACCATTTTGGGGTGGCTTTATTGGATACACTACATATGAACTTGGATTGGAGACAGTTCATGTGAAGTCACCAGATCACAAACCAGGGCGTAGACGTCCTGATTTGTGTTTTGCGTGGATAGAGAAGAGTATCGTCATCGACCACCAGAAAAATTGTGTATACGTGCAACAGCTTGGTCCATTGGATGCCGATGCGCAGATCGAAGCTTTTCAGAATATTTTTGACCGTCTTTCTGTTTTGGAAAGGCACTTTTTCCCTAAGGAAAGCTCGCTCCGATCGGCTCTCACACTTTACGATATTCCTTGTGGCACGACTGCAGAAGACATTATCGGGTCCTTAGAGAATGTCTCTGTTAGGATGCCATCTTCTATCAAGCTTTACGAGCGGAATAACAGCGTTCTAGCGGTTTGCCACTTTACTCATCCCCCACTTTACCATATCCCAAAAGAGCTTTTCGAAATAGAGATATCATCACAAAAAGTCCAAATGATTAAAGGAACCGACATTTACAAGCCATTGTCTTGCGGAGATTCATCTCGTCATCCACAAATAGGCAAACCCGTTGATTTCACCCTCCTCCAAGAATCCACCGCTAAGCGCCATCCCGCGTTCTCAATAACGACCCCCGACCCTAACACCTACGAATCCTCTGTCCTCGCCTGTCAAAACCACATTCGAGCCGGTGACACCTATGAACTTTGCCTGACCTCCAAAATGACCATCACAACCCCCCCAACAAATGCCTGGTCCCTCTACAAGACCCTCCGTCTAAAACAACCCGCCCCATTCGCCTCTTACATTCGTTTATCCTCCACAACCTTCCTTTCCGCCTCCCCCGAACGATTCCTCTCCTATGACGATACCCAAGGAATTTCCGAACTTCGACCTATGAAAGGAACAGTCAAGAAATCACCAGAAGTACCAACATTAAAAGAAGCCCTCCCATTTCTCGATGTACCAAAAGAGAAGGCGGAAAACCTTATGATTGTCGATTTAGTACGACATGATCTTTTTGGTGTCTGTGGAAGTGGAAACGTGGAAGTCCCCCGCCTAATGGTTGTAGAGGAATATGCATCCGTTTTCCAAATGATTTCGATTGTTCGAGGAACCTATCCTATCTCTCGTATCCACATTCCCTCTCCTAAAGCCTTGCATCTCTCAACCCTTCTATTTCCAAATCATCAACCAAACCCCATCACCACACAACCCCGGGACCAAAGAATCGATATAGAAAATGAAAATCGAAGCGAGAAATTGCATACAGGTCTCGATATCCTTTCCTCCTCCCTCCCACCAGGTTCTATGACCGGAGCGCCTAAGAAGAGAAGCGTAGAGCTTCTTCAGAATCTAGAGGGGAATTTGGAAAGAGGATTATATAGTGGTGTAGTAGGATATCTTGATGTTGGAGGAAGAGGGGATTGGAGTGTTAATATAAGATGTTTATTTAGATTCGATGATGATGATGATGAGTCGGACGAGTCGAGCGAGTCTAGTTCAGACAGGGAAGATGAAGGAACTAATCTGGATGACAATGAGGGTAAGGTCAGGAATGGAGAGGAGAAAGATAAAAAAGAGAAATGGTATGCAGGAGCCGGCGGCGCAGTCACCATTCTTAGTGGTGAGATTCAGGAACGAGAAGAAATGGAAACGAAACTAGAAGGGACAAAGAGTATTTTTACTTTACTTTGATTTTGATTTCAAGGCGTTTGGGGTGAGGTTGGAGTTGTAAAGTATCAGTATTTGAAAGGGGGGGTTAGATGGAAGAGGGGATACTCAACGTATCATACATGTAGCGAGCGTTTGATTCGGTGTTTGAGGGGTTTATGATGAGGTGGGATTGTTAGAATTGTATAAGGGATTCAACGCTTACCCTAGCTAGACACACAACACAACTCGACATAACAGCGAAAAATAGAAAATTAGAAGAAAAAATAGATGGAATGGGTGGATGATAATACCTAGAAACTCCACTTGAATGAATTTTTATTTGGAAATGGTGATTCTTGGAAATAGGCATATTATTTTGTTACTATATTTCGGTATCTGATCTATCCCAAAACTAACTTTAATGTTTACTAACTTAAAACATTATTCACCTGCCTCCCCGGCCCTTGAAAAACTAACTACTTTATTTCCTCTTCACCGCCCCTCCCTTAACCTTCTCACTTCCACTAGCCTTCTCCACACCAACCTTAACATCCTCAATCTCCTTCCCCTCCTCCTTCTTCTCATCAACCTCATCCTCATCCCCACCCTGTCCAAACTCATTAACCCTCTTAAAATCAACCTTATACTTCCAACTCTGATACAAATACACAAAGAAAATAACATCATCCCTCAACGTCGCCAATCGATGCAACATCGGCATCTTAATCGTAAACGCGAAAAGATCGTCGATAAACGTATTCAAGAATTTATACATCATTGCTTTCGCCGGCATGTGCGCCACACTTTTTAATCTATAATTGATATAGAGACTTGGCACCATCATGAGGAAACCGTAAGCGTAGACGGAACCGACAAGAGTGGTGATGATGAATGAATACCATGATTTATGTGTGTCGTAGATTAGGGAATAGGCTGCGTAGGCGAGGAGGAGAGGGATGGCGATGATATAAAGGTATTTGAAGGCTACGGCGTCGTATTCTTTGGTTTTTTCTTCGGTTTCGGAAAGTGTGTGTTTGTCTTCGAAGGCGATACGGTAGGGGAATAGGGATCCTGGGGCCGGACGAATGCGGACGTTGACGATGGTGGTGATTTTCCAGAATTCGAGGATAATACCCATTCCTTGGGTGAAGAGGATCATCCAACTAGTGTTTTCATTGTTGTCCATTAGGTAGAGGAAAATTACTGTTTGCATGAAGACGTTTCCAAGGATGGAGCGGACAGAGAGTCCGACGTTGTTTTTCTTGTTGCGGTAATGGCTGATGTCGGATTTGAAAGCAAGCATTTCGAAGATCATGTGGAGGATGCTGACGATGACTGTAGTGCCCAAAAGGTAAGGGTTGGTGTCCAACATGACCTCCTTTATCATTTCAAACTCAGTACCATCACCACCACCAGGCGGGAGTTGTCCATTTGCTGCATTTCTGGCAGTTTGCTTCATTCCTTCATCAATGCTTGCCATTAGACTGAACTTCCAGTTTGCCAGATGATTAAGATTGATATGGAGTGGCAATCGTTTGACGGTTGAGTTGATTGGCACCATATGGGTCCTTAGCTGCCAGAAGGTATTGACATACAAAACCGGATAATACCATGCATTTTGTCCCGTTCCATCTCTTGCGCCAGTTGTTTCCAATTGAACGAATTGGCGGACCGCTGGGTGCAAAGTTGGCCAAAGCATGACCCCGGAATCTGGGATGAAAGCCATAGTAAAGTTTGGATGATAATGGGAATTGATGATTGGGCCATCGGGGATTTCCTCCTCAATCTACATGCTTGTCAGCATTGACTCAATGACTATGATTGGTAAAACTGACCTCCTCAGTCACATTGGTGTGAGAGAGCAAATTCTTTGTTTTCCTGACCTTCTTCTGGGTTATATATTGGGTCATTGGATGGGCAAAATGGTAAGCTCTTGCTCGGTCATATCCCGCAGTCTTAGGATCCAAATTGGCTCCGGCAAATCCAATATAGAAGTGTGCCCATAATGTTCCATTGTTCTGTACCGACTCGGGAACTGCAAAGGAAGTATCGATAACTCTGGTGTCAGAATAATTTCCTAGAATAAAATTCTTTTCGTTGACCACCACCCTCTCCGATTCTTCCTTAAATGTTTTCTCGATCGGCTCGTTGACAAATATTGGCGATACAACGATTATAATATCAAGAGGGCTATTGTTCGGCCACATAGGGGCTATCCTTTGAGGCAAGTGATTATAGACAGCACCATCGTTGAGCTGGTGTGGTCGAGCGAGGAAGGGTGGGATTTCTGCGGTGTTTGCGACGGGGACCGATACGGTTGCGCCGGTCGAATCGGTTGTGGTAATTGTAGGTGCTGCCTTCTTTCCCAAGACATTATTCATCAAAAATTGCATGCCAAAGAACAGGGCAAGGCCCTGTAGTGCTGACTTTAAGAAGGGCTTTTTTGACATTAGTGGAGGTCACCAAGGATATAGAAGTCACGTACGCTCATGCCGCCGTCACCTTGCGCCCTGGCAGCATCGCCGGCGGGAGCTGTAGGAGGAGGCATTGTGGATGTGGTTGGCAGAAATTGTCCTCAGCGCAGGCTGAGGATATATATCAATACACGGAGGACAAGGCCAGCAAGGCGAATTCCTATTCCAGAAGCAGGCTAGAAACCCATGGATCCAAGGTCTTGTCGACCAGCCAATCACCATGCCTGTCAGCGTGGCAGTTTTGGCGCGGCTGGGCAGCCTTGTTTCACCACCAAACCAAACCCTCGAACAAGTCATCGGATTCGATACTTTGACCACCCATTCACCGCAACATACTGTCCTTCCCCATATATACCACGTCTGCATCCCATCATTTGCTTTCTTGCTGTTCATCCACTAAAAGCACCATTTCTACCAGATTCGTCTTTCAAACAGTCCAATTCACTTCCAAGTTCCGGGTTCCGCGGACCAATTCAACCACAAAGACTCGAGAACAGCTCAAGTTGTACAATCACTATCACACCAGCGCTAAGAGGCAGCCTGTATAAAAGGACCTCCGCATTCTGATTCTGGTCACCCAACATCTCCATACCAATTCAACAACCAATTCAACAATCAATACAACAACCAATACAACTTCAATAACCATTACATCTACGACAAACACCACTCCAATTTCTTGCACGCCAACAACAATGGGCTCAATCCAAGAAAACACCGCTACAATGGTCGATTCGAGCCATGAGATTCCACAGGAAACCATCGATGCCATCTCCTCTAAGCGTGTGGTGGCGGTATACATGGGCTCAACCCCAGGCAACGACCCATGCTACCTAGTATGACTACCATTTGTTACCCCATCTGAGAACTCCATCACTAACTCTTTTCTAGGAAGGTGCTCGTCAACTCGCCAAAGTATTTCACGACAACGACATTGTTCTCGTCTATGGAGGCGGATCATCGGGGATCATGGGCGAACTGTCCCGATCGCTCGTTGCACTATCCGGACCCAACTCTGTCTACGGAATCATCCCTAAGTTCCTCCTAGGCACGGAACGTGGCGATGCTCTCCCAGCTGTGGCGGAATATGGTCATACCGTCGTCGTTCCTGACATGCACACCAGGAAGGATAAAATGGCCAAGATGGTGAAATACGGTGCTCCTGGATCAGGATTCATCGGATTGACTGGTGGCTTCGGAACCATGGAAGAGATCATGGAGGTAGCAACCTGGAACCAGCTGAATCTCCTGAACCATGGTGTCATCCTCTTCAACATCAAGGGCTTCTGGGATTTCATTCTTGCCTGGATTAACCACGGATCAAGCCAGGGATTCATCAAGAAGGAGGCAGCGTCCATCATCCAAGGTGCAAGCACAGCAGAGGAGTGCGTTCAGTTACTTCGCGATTATGTTCCCATAGAAGGTCGTTCCAAGATCAAGGCTCCCCAAGATCTAAACAAAATCTAAGTGGTTGATATCTCACCCATTTCATTCTTCGTCTTTTCAACTCGGTAACGGATTTCTTTGCCGCTGTCAGCATCGCCAGAAATATTATTCAGCGGCTCTCTCCCCCGGCGTTTCTGGGGTTTTGTCCTTCTTGCCTTTGGGAATTGCTTCCTTCTAGGCAGCATCAGCGGGAGTTATGGGAAGGAAAACCGGTGTATACCCTTGGGTTTGGCTCTTGGGTTGGGACCCTAGCCTAGATAGATTGGATGGGATACTCGGATAGACCCGTAATAAGCATAAATCATAAATCATAAATCATATAAAATAAAGTACCTGACTCTTTGTCTACGTGAAGTTAAAATGGGGTTCAATCGACTCTGCTAAAGATAATACGAAGTGAGAAAGTATCTCAGAAAGATGAAGTAAATAAATGGACTCACATGTTAAATAATTCCTTGCCTCTGACCTGGTATCCTGATTTCAAGTCGCATTATCCCTTCGCTGCCCACTCAATTCTCATGCTCGTGCCTTTACCGATCTCGAAAGCGATGGTCAAAATATTGCTGAAGCAAGTTCATTTCTTGGTATCTGTCATATCATCGCTCTCTACCAACGGCCCAAAAGAACTCTCCTTTAGTAATGTTGTACATTCATTGATTTTCCCCAGCCATCTATCTTTCTATCTTCAAGTCCTGCTCTACCTACGAATCAACTTCCATCTCCTCATTCTCATCCTTAACCATATCAACCCAAACCCCCACATCCTTCCCATCAAACAACTTAAACCCCTCAATCTTGACCCCCTCCCCAATCCCCACAACACCCACACTGCAATTCTCCACCGTCAACTCCTTATCCTGACTCAAACTCTCCTTCAAAGCCTTCAACCCATGAACCACCAACTCCTCCTTCCCACAATCCTTAAAAGAATCCAAATGTCTCTCCAAATACGTCCTCGCCATCTGACTTCTGGCTCCAATCGCACAAGCCACCATTTCTTGCGTCATACCCGAAGGTTGGAATTCGAAGAGATGAGGACCCATTTCATCCACTCCGGCGACGAGGAGACCAACTCCGTAGGGTCGTTTACCGTATGATTGAGTGTTGGATTGGGCGCGGTCGCCAATGGAGGCGATGAGCCGGGAAAGGGGAATTGCGCGGCCGTAGGTGAGGCGGGAGGAGAGAGATTGCTGTTTCATGAAGTTGGAGAGGACGCGGGCGTCGGAGGCGAGACCCGCGAGGGAGAGTCCAACGTGTTCGTCGATTGTGATTATCTTTTTTTGGTAGGATGATAGTTCTTCTGCGTTGCGCTGCGATATAAGGTCAGCATTATTTTGAGCTGGGAGGGGAGCGTGGTGGGGGAAGATAGGATACATACCTTTATAGCTACAAGAACAGCATGGGTCTTGCTAACAAGTCCTACAACTACACTTCCTTGCTTAACAGCCTCAGATGCATATTCAACTTGGAATATCCGGCCTTGTGGCGAGCTATGAAGATCTCAATTAGCCCTTCCCTTTCTCCAAATCCAAGGCCATTTCTAGAGCTCTGTTTGCAGGACAGGACAACTCACAAGGTGACCGAGTCGTTATCGTAGTTATTTCTGAACATCTTGACGCATATGTAGCTTCAGCTACTGCCGAACCCTTAAAAATCGAGGGATTTGAAAAGGCGAGAAGGAAGTTGGGGTTGGTGAGTGCTAGTATGTGGTTTCCAGCAACGAGGCAGACGTGCTGATGAAGCTCCAAAATAAGGTTAGCCTTGGCCTTACACACGCTGGTCCTAGCGGCCCCCGTACCTCACCAGAGTGACAGGGATGCAATCCTTTGCTTGGAGGTGCTTGCAAGAGGCAGCTGCAGACAGGACAGAGCCGCCTTGCCTCCAACGTCAACTCCCTCACCCCAAATCAGGCGTCGCAATTCCACCTCCATCCAAGCCGCCAGCTTCCCAACACCCAACACCACCTGCGCGAGCCGTCCTCATTGTTGCACAACCCCAGGACGACAGCGAAATCACAATCCTCCCCTCCGCGTCACCTCCCCACCTCCAGAACGTCTCACAATCATCTCACAAAAGGTCGCATCCCTCCCAGCCTCACATTACACCAATCCAATCACGCCCGCAAGCCCTACTACTAATCCGCCCTCTTCCGAAGCCCTCCTTACTTCGATCTCCTTCAAAATGACCGCCGGTCTTAAAACAATCATTTCCCTCTCGTTTGTACGTATATGTATACCTATTCCCACTTCATCGATAAAGGAATCATGCCTCCCACCCGACCCTCCGAGGCGCAACAGAGACGAAAAAGACATCTCGTCTCTTTATTAGGAGCATTTGTTCATCTCTCCTCCCATTCCCTCCCGCCTTCCATCCCAAACAACCTATCTACCTAGCCCACCTAGCCTAAACCCAAACATAAGCTAACACCTTTCAAAACAGGTCCTAGCTATAGGCTTCCTCCTAGTAATCCTTTCCTGCGCCCTCTTCAAACAATACCTCCCATTACTCGTCGTAGCAACCTACGTTCTAGCTCCAATACCAAATTGGATTTGTGGACGATGTGCCAATCCCGATGATTTTGGGGAAGGGAATGGGAATGCCGTGGTAGATTTTGGGAGGTTTTGTACGGGGTTTTTTGTTTTGATGGGGATTGGTATGTATTATCCCTCCTATTTTCCCCTTCTCAAACCTCTGTCTTCAAATGGGAATTGGTTTTGGACGAAAACTTGGGGATTAAGGATGGATGAATAAATGGCTGATAAAATAAAACAGCACTACCAGTTCTCCTAGCCCACTCAGCAATAATCAGATGGGACGCAGCAGTCATGAGTATCGTCGGCGGAGGACTAATTTACAGTACCATCATCGCATTTGGAATGTTCTTTGAAGAGGAACAAGAATTCTAGCCATGATAGTGTTTGGAGGCAAACAAAGCATACAGAATCTTAGAGCAGATGAAACTAAGGTCGGGAAAGAATGGGGACAATGTATAGTGTAGCATTAGGATGGGAATGAAATGGAAAGGTATTCTTTTTGTACCTTTTGAGAATTGGGTATTTTCTTATGGGTTGGGAGGGTTTGTTTTAGAGCGCCATCAGGGAAGGTAGTTTGGAGGACGGAAAGCATACTTTAAATCTAGCGGGTATGAATATTTACTTTTACCTTCGGGACGACTTGGGGTAGCGAAAGGGTCTAAGTTTCGATCTCGGGTACCATCTTTTGGTTTTCTGTTAATTAAAAAAAAACAAGGATACATATGATTAGCATTCTTAAAAGAGCTTTTGGTTCGGATATCAGCCAAGGTATGTATTTTGTCCTTCTTCTAGCTGGATAGCCCAGAGAGTATTCTCCAAAGTTTCAGCTGCTTCAAACTCCCTGCAATAAATAGGCACCAAATGCCCCATTCCTACGCCGAATTGCAGAATTAAAGTCCCCCCATATCTCCATCTCGCTAGTTGTATTGATACAATGATTTCCCCCATCTACTTCCCCTCCCCATCTCTCAGCATCTTCAATCCATGTTTGGGGTATTTATCTCACTTCCTCTAACTCATCAACCAAGGTCTAAAACAACCCGTGATTTTAAAATCCCTCCCCTCTTCAAAAAAACATCCACCAAATCAAAAACAAGAACACAAACCCCGCCGCCCCAATCGGTCCATACATTTTCAAAAGCAACTCCCAATTAATCCTCGCAGCCGCCTGTCTATATTTCTTACTATCCTCTCTCAACCTACTACTCACCTCACCCATCCTCTCCAAACTATCACCTCGATACAATAAATCCTCTATATTCTTCGTCATCACCTTTGTTACATCTCTTAATTCGTCGTTTAATTTATCTAGGTTTTGGGTTGCTCGAGTGTCGGAATAGGTGGCTTTGGTGCGGGAGATGAAGGTGTCGAATTCCATGAATGCGTAGGGGCGCATTGTGGTGGAATGGACTTGGGCGAGAGGGTAGGTGGTGCTGAATTCAGTGGAGAGGTCCGAGAGGTAGGTGAAGGCTAGTTTTCGGGGGTAGGCACGTTCGGAGATGCAGAGGTAGATTATGTCTTGGACAATTGAGTAGCTGGGGGGTTGTTCGTTAGTTGGTCGGTTTCATGGAGTTTGGGGGAAAGAGGGAAGGTTGAAGGGCGGGAAAGGAATAAATGAATTTGAAGATGAGGTTGAGAGAAACAAATGTTTGACCTAGCATAGCACTTGCTTGAAGCTAGGGCTGCGAGAGGGGAAATTAGCATAGGGACGGTGTACAATCCCATCAGTCTTAAAATAAGTCCAACGGCCTTAGATTCTGTTCACACACTTCCCATCTCAAAGTCTGCCCTTTCCTCATGTCCTGAATCCCAAAGTATCCTCGCTGCCGAGCTCTCGAACCTTTTGTGCAGACAAACTCTAGATTAAGGTATCCAAGAAAATATATACGTACTGTAAAGTATATGATCCACACTCAATACTAGCTTGCGGTTCCGAATTCCGATTCAGCCGGCGTAAGATTTGTTTAATCTGGTTCTTAATTTCGTGGAGGGAGGATTCAGTCTGCAAGGTATTTCAGGACTTGTTCTCATCTTTGATCGAAGAATATTGTATTACCTGTTCGTCGTCGATTGATGCGCATAGCATGAGGCCTTTGACAATAATTTAGTTTCCTTGTCTTCTATAGGTATTGGAGAAGAGATATCTACCATCCAGCCTTGCAATCTGTGTAGATTTAATCATCCTGAATGCCCTATTCTCGAATTGGGAATGGGATTGATATAGGGGGACGGCAGCGTTCAAGAGGTTGGGAGCTGTGAATTGGTTGGGTTCCTGAGTTGGTGGTGGTTCGTTCTGTTGCCTAGAGTATCGGAGAGATGATTGAAGGCTTGTTGAAAAGGTGAAAGGTGGTCAGAGGCGCATATGGCAAAGCGCATACCTGTTCAACTGCAGGTCATGAACAATTACTGGGGATTGGTGAGGCTCGGCCGCTTGTTGTTCCAGTCCGGCGCCAGGCACCTCATCTATTTCGCCTCCCAGGCGCAAGGCATCAACTTTCAACCTCGCTTCTTGTGTCTCTTCTCCATCAACACAATTGTTTCTTTCCTTGGTTTTGATTTTACTTTCTAATATCAATTAGGATACACTATGGTAAGCTTCCACAGTTCGCACTTCCTCTGACTGTCCAGACAAAGTGCATCGCACAAACAGTAGGGAGGGTTAGTTTGGGTAGTCTTCTATTTATGCCCAAACTTCCTCCCTTTTCTTCGATTATTCATCCAAAACAATCGAAGGTTATGAAGCACCTAAAAGATTATGATCTTCCCCTGTTAGTTTAGAAACAAAAATTACCTTCAACTATCAACAGGTCGCAATTTCTCACTTTACTAACTAACGTCATTTACATCTTCCTTGAATTAGTTTTGCTTTGACTTGTCAGGATTTAGCTTGCTCAAAATTATTTCTAGGCTAACCTGATAACAGCAGCTCTGCTTCCATCCGATCGCATCTTCAACCCACCGTTCTATCAAGTGAAACAGGATACCCCATATCTCTAGAAGATTCATTGTCTTGGCGTTTTTAAGTAGCAGTTCACTTTAGGCCAACTTTATCATCTGACCTGCCCTCCAACCCCTCAAGGTGGAACTTATCAAATCCAAAGATTTACATCACCAACCTATCTTTGAGAAAGCGAAGCAGTAGTCCTTCTATCAAACATGGCCCGCACCAATCAATCTAAACGCCGTACCCAAAGTGACGCGGCCAAAGAGCCCGTTGCGAAAAAGCCAAGAGCAAACGGATCCAACACCCGCCAATCAAGAAAAGATGCAATATGGTCTGATCCAGAAAAGCTACTTCAAGATCAAAATTCTCCCCTGTATAACTTGACTGAAACTGAGTTACAGGTTCGTATTCCCTCTTCCAACTTTCTAAAATCCGCCCCCTTAGATACCAACAATAACAAAGATAACATCACAGAAAATCATCCACCATCCAAAAACTCAAGAAATTCTCGCCACAAAACCCGACCTCCTAGCTTTGAAAGATTTATCAGATCTAGAACTACGCGATGCGGTGAGGGAATTCAAGAAAGTTGGCAAGCAAGGATTTTATGATGCGGTCTGGATCGAACAAGCGATTGTTGCTTGGGAGAAGAGGAAAGGAGATCATTATGAGAAGTTTGAGAAGGAGAGGTTTATCAATGATTGGGGTGTTGAAGAGGAGATTGTTGAGGAGGAGGATGAATCGGTTGGAAATTCGGTGAGAAGTCCTTCGAAGAGGAAACAGGAGGAGAGAGATGAGGAGGAGCAGGAGCAGGAGCAGTTGGAAAGAAGAGGAAGTGGGTCTAAGAGGAGATGTGTTAGTGATAGGAGGAGTGAAACAGCGGAGGAGACTTCCAACGATGGAAATGACACGCATAAAGGCGGCCAGACGACTAGTGGACGGAATAGAACGGGGGAGAGGAGCAATTCTAATCCAAACTCAGACAAGAGTGCGGCTGAGGATACCAATGGAGAAGATGTCACCAATCTCAATGGAGTCGAAAAAGAATACGGTGGGAAAGCAAAAGAAATCCCAAATGGGAAAGGCTCTGAGCTCTTCAACGGCAAATCGCCTGTGAACAAGTCTGAATTTTGGAACACAACTAGAATCAAGTTCAATCGTAAAGGCCAGCCATTAAGCCCGGATACTGGAGACGAAGATCGCGAGATCCCTAATACACCAGATGACGCTTCCACATGCAGTGAGGAATCACACAAACACACCGTCGAAGGAGTGGGTATC
The DNA here is from genome assembly GCA_003988965.1 of Neobulgaria alba. Lineage (NCBI taxonomy): Eukaryota > Fungi > Ascomycota > Leotiomycetes > Helotiales > Gelatinodiscaceae > Neobulgaria > Neobulgaria alba. The sequence continues at coordinate 551,818 of QYAM01000017.1, forward strand.
AACACAATTAAGGGAGATGAAAACAGGGATAAGAACGAGAATACCAAGGAAGGAAGCGCAAGAGAACAAAGTCCACCAAGTGAAAGAAGCAGTATTCAAGCAAGTAGAGAACCGAGTGCTCTTACGGAGGGAAGCGGTAATAGTGAGGCTTGGAGTGAGTTTGTTACGGATGAGAAATAAAATATGGTTTGATGGATGTGGATATGGACTTTTAATGAGATGTAAGATTATATGGGTGCTAAGACCTAAACAAGGGGAAAGTTTAAAATGATATCCACAGGACGAATTCAAGAGAGAAAGTTGAGGTGAGCCTATACTCGGTTGCATTTATTACATAATAATAGACAGATAAAATTAGAAATTATTGAAAATAAAATAGGAAAACTCATTCTAGAGACCTACAAAATACAGTGAAAATACAACAATCCCAAAATCCACATAGTTAGACTCTACTTTAAAGTCCCTAGCCTTAGAGCATATATTTTTTAACCTTCAAACGCTCTATATTAAGTTAGAAGTTTTTCAATCTATTCTATTCCCGGACGCCGTAATCAACTTCTCAACATAATTATCAAAACTTGTAGATAACCAAGAAGAGCCGTACTCCTTCTCAAAAGTCTTCCATATCACCACCAAAGCCTATCAGAAATTTAGTAATTAGTAGAGCCTAGTTCAAGTCTCCTCTTCTATGTTATTATTGATGATGATGATATTTATTTACGTCAGTCAGACGGCAGGTAATACCACCCTGTAGCCTCCTTCAGGGCATGGGGATGCGTTAAGATATGGATTTATATGCCAATGACAGAGAGGCCTATTCGTGATGCTTAGATAGCATGTTAACTAAGTAAAAGAGTGTGGCCCTAAGGGACCCTTTCCCCACAGTTGGGATGCGCACCGGCATTATATAGTTAGTTTAAACCATATAAATTACCATTCCGCCGTGTATCTTGAAATTTTTGCGAAAGCAGTAGTTTATCTAACCTTAAAAGGCGCATGTTAAGGCTGTGGTTAGTAGCCTGACTCTTCTTGTATGTAACCCTGCTCGAAGAACCACGGCCCTCTTTATAATCGGAGGCCATATGAACAAAAACCGACAGGTCCAGTAGTTACAATGGTAGGATATATTACAACTTGAGATGAAATGTAAAAAATAAGCAATTTATTATGCACTAGGAGATGCTAGAGTTGTTTATTTGACATCTTAGCTACAGTGACATAAAAATTCACATTTGAAAGTATTGACCTGAAAGGTTCGCGTCTTTCTTTTACTGCATCAAATTCTATTTTGTATAGTATGCCTCATAAAGCTTAGTCCGCAAAGATGGGATTCTTGTGGATTCCCAATTTTTACGATTGAGTATTGTTTTTATCGGGCAGAATGGGATATTTTCACTCATTTATTAAAGGTAGACTCGTTTTCCCACGTCTTTTTGGAATGCCTTTCTCTTGCCACTTATGGGTGACGTTGAATACTCGTGGCTAATGAGCAATCTAATGGTGCAAGTAGTTATATCGCTTGATTCTTGCTACAAACTACAGATTAGACAAATAAGTGACAATATATCATCCTTCTAGAATCTCTCCCCTCTTACAACTGCCGCATAGTAATTGCTTTTCCGTAAGCCAGGCACCAAACAGGTTACCTGGTATTGCTACATTACAAGATCTTTCATCTATCGTATTTAAGCATTTCTGTGTTAAATATCAGTTGCCCAAGTAGTCTGGTTCATATCGTTCCCTGGTGGGATTAATCATTCCGGACTGTTGAGGTCAGGCTAACTTACTAAAGTCTTGACTATGATGATCAAGGTAAACGAATAAAATAATGCCGAGATTGCGTGAGCAGTGGGCTAGACCTTGACCTTCTCCTCGACTAAGATTTTCAGTCCTATAAACTTGATAGTCGAAGGTGTTGCTGCTTTGTCGCTGATTACTTTCTAACTAGGAAGCTTCTCATACAATTTGACTGCCCTGGGCCGCTCTTCCTCGTTCCGCTTCCGATGTTCACTAACCATACCACAAGCCTGTTGTAATGCCAAAGTGCCATTATAAGCTTAGTCATTCGTGCATTCTAACTCCAGCAATCGTGGTTCATACTTAAGAATCCTTTCGGAATCAAGCTTCATTATTTCTAAGATCAAGTAATTCCAATTGGACCTTCCTCTTTGGGGCCTTTGATTTTGGCGGTCGTGGAGTTGGGATAGATGTTTTAGTATCAAGAATATAGAATATCAAGTCTTCTAACTAGCCGTACTTTTCGTGTGGAGTGACAAGACAGTTGTATGAGTGTCTAAGCTCTTTCCTTGCTAGGCCGGCAAGATCAAGAGCTAATCTTTGAATCTTCCAATTATGACCCTCCACAACGGCTTGAAAAATCCGAGATGGGCAGTTGAGAGTATGTGAATTGGCCCAGTTATGGTTAGAGGGTAGTAGGGGGAGGATAATGTCTGAGGACCAGTTGACGACTATTTCCTCTCTGAAGTCTATGCTCGCAGCCTTCCCTCTGTCCTTTAAAACTCTCGTCGTGATTGCTACCATCCTTGCCACTCGAGGGATCGCGGATTGTTGTGCTGCGGCATATTCATCTTTGATGGTCGTATAGTTTCTTTGGGCAATCAGTGTCGTCTCTGGATCGACCGATAATAGAACTGGTGGATTGCTGTGAGTGGCGTAGTATAAAGGAGCTTCGCCATTCTCACGGCCGAGTTCAGTTCAATTGGAGACTGGAAGAGCCCAGACATCGATTACTCCTGAGGCATTGCAAACTTCGTGGAAGGCTCGGTCTAGCGTTCCTACAGGAGCGCTGGTCTCATCTTCTAATATCGGGATTATTGAAGCGTTATTGTCGTTGGCATTTGTGGGAGAAGGCATGACGTCCAAGAGAAGCTTTTTAGAAACGAAGGGCTTTTTGCTATTCGACCATGCCGTATGTAGAAGGTGGTGCGCCTGGGATATAGCGCTCTGAGAATATCGGTTGTTAAAGAGGTGGCTCATACAATACTTAGGTGCGCCTCTGCTTCCAAAAGTGATCCCCCAAGGTTAATTTCGAAAGGCGCATCGAAACGGCTCACTACATCACTTCTCTTTTGAAGAGCAACGAAATATTCACTTCATATATCGGCAAGCAGCTCCACCCTAGTCCTACACTAAAATCTAAAATATTCGAATTCAATATAAATACAACCAGCGATTATTGTTTGTATGAGCCGCGATCACATGATTATCATGTGATTATTAAGAACTAGAACTTGATTAGTACAAAGCATCGGCATAAAGGACTCCGGCACAGTGGCGTTGGGAAAGGGTATATAAGGACTGTATTTTGGACTTAGGAAGATAGAAGGATACATCCGCATAATAAACCAATACAACACCACACATTGCATTCCAGCAGGCAAGGCCACTGACGGTGCAAGGTGCAAAGTGTCGGTATTGCAAAATCATCCTCATTGTAGGTTATCTAACCTCACCGTCGCTCGTTCTGACCTTCAAACTTTCGGGAGGCGTGCCTTTACACGTGACTGTGTTTTGTGTTACATATCCCGCTTGCCTGTCTTTATCTTGGATCTAGACGCTTCACTTCAAACCCATCCAAACTTGCACTAGGACATAGCTAAAGATCTCAGTCATCGATTCCCAGAAATCAAAGCTAGTCCCTTGGAAATTCTCCCTTCGACATGGCAGCTCCAACCCCACTCCCCAAATACATTTACAAGATATTCCCCGGCGACCCAGAGCTACCAGACCCTCTTCCTCTTATCCTTCCAGTCTCAGATCTTGATTCCCGAGATGGATTCATGCACTTCAGCACCGGAATACAGCTTCTAGGAACGTTGGAAAAAATTTTCGCGAAGGAAGAGTATGTCTGGATTTTGCGTGTACCGTATGAGAGGCTTGAGAAGTTCATCACATGGTATGTCATTTCATCAACACCATTATAGAGTCATTTTGAGTACTTGTTTTCGAGTTGTGTGAACAGGCAAGCAAAAGTTGGGGGTTGAGACTAACTTCGGGTAGGGAAAATGGAAAAGGCGAGCCAGCAAGTGTAATTGGAAAGCCTTGGGATTTTACCGTTGAAAGAGGGTACTTTCCACATGTTCGCGCTAATGGGCCTGATGGAAGTCTAAAAGTAGGAAGATTGGAAATCGAAGGAGTTAAGAAATGGAAGAGGGCTAGAGGATCATGGGAGCTAAATCAATGGCTATATGAGGAACCTTTTCCGAAAGCATAATTCTTTGATGAGAAATTAAGCAGTAGTAACAGCGAACAGATGGTTTGTATGCAAAACAATTTGCATATCCTAACGCTGGAGTAATCCACCTTACACCTGGCTAAGTTTAAGGACTAGTATTTCAAATAAATAGCAAGTCCAGTCCGTTACCAAAGTCTCGCTGTGTTCTTACCCCCATTTTCACCTCTCTGCAAAGCTCGAGGATTAGGTACTTAAAATTCAAATCATGGTTTTCCCGGCCCTTATGCCCAAATGGTGTGACAACGTTTTCTGCTTCTTAAACCAAATCCTAGGCATCATCAGAAGACCCAGGAATACTCAAACTCTCGAATATACCTATCTTGATTTGCTGAGAGCGATTCGAACACTAGCCCGGACAGGGCCTTTCTAGCTCCTGGGTTCTAGAACTACAGAAATTTTGTCATATACATTAGATCTGCGGCTCTTAACGAACCCGGGAAATGTAGGAAGTTCGGACTTCCCTGGATGATTCTCTCTAATGCCCTAATATGCGCTGGATATGATACAGCTTTAATACTATGAGCGAGTAACTGTCATGAATCCCATCCATTTTTGAAGAACATGGCTAGGTTCTGAGCCTGTTATAAGAGATTTCCCATCTATTGAAAAGGCAGTAGCGTAGATTTTGTGGTCGAAGGTCATGTTGAAGCGCGAGAATGTTCTCTTCTTCACATCCAATAAACCAAGAGCATTGGCAAAACCAACAGCAATGGTGTCTCCATCAGGGCAAACTCTTAGTGTAAGCCTGCCTGTTTGGGAGTCCCAGATGTTGACAGCGCCTTTCGTGTTACCAGTCGCTAAGATTCTTGAATCTGAGGAGAAGTCCAGACTTATGAAAATAAAGAATAGCCGTGAGAAGTTTAGAGTTCATTTATCGAGGTTCCAAACCAACATTCTCCCCTACATAGTTGCAACCGCGACCAAGGCCCTGCACCTTGAACTTTCACGAGAGCCTTTGGGTGAAGAGGCAAGAACATCTCTTCTGCTCAAAGATTTCACTTCCGTGTAGAAGTCATTAATAGAAACGTCAATATTACATGTTTCTTCAATAAACGTATAGAGCTTTGTTGAGACCCCGTGGGTTGTCTTACTGATGGTGGTTATGGATGTGATGATTGTTAAAAATTCCATCATGGAGAGGAAGATTAGAGAAGCTTGTATCAAAAGGCACTAGAGAATTTCCTTATGGTGGAATTCATAATAAGAATAAGTATCACTCCTAAGTTTCGAGGCCCCTGAAGATGAAGACCGTAAGTTTGTCACCCAGCCTCATGATTCTATCCGGAGGGTGGCTGCTCACATCCGGAACTCCCCTACATGTCACAACTAGTTGGAGATCAGCTCCACGATTCCCCCCACAGCTGAATGGCTCATTGATTCCACTTAAGGGAAGTCTGTAACCGTCAGCTGCCCCTTCATTAGAGTTGACTAGTTTTCGTTCACTATGCAGCAAACCCTAGATATTCGATGGTCTCTCGACACTGTGAATAATGATACTTGGAAAGGGTTACCGAGAGAGGAAGTAATATTAGCATATAGCAGTGGTACAATTTCTAGGAAGCCAAGATGTTGACTTTAACAGAAGCCAAAGCCTTGATTCTTGAATTTAGTTGTAAAGTTTTGGTGACAATAGATTTCTTCTCAAATTTCATCTTCCTCGTCATCGAAATCTTCCCTATCCTCCGACCCCATTTCATATAAGATCCTACCCCCATCACCCGGGCCTTGTGCTCCACCATCCTTCTGTGCATCAAAATATGGCAACACAACATTCTCTCTGTCTTTCTTCTGTTTCTCTGTCAAGCTTAAGCTGAATGTTGTTTCTGGATCATCATTTCTGTCCTGGTGATCGCTAGTATGATTTGGAGGATTGGATACGTATAGTGGATGTTCGTCAAGCAGCACGACTTCGCTAGCTTGAGAAGCTTTGGTGATTGGTCCAGGGGGAGAAGGAAGAAGCACGAAATTCTCCACCACTCCTCGACCAGAGCGACGGCGAATTTCCATATTGATTACAGTTCCATGCTCTTCCATGTTTTTGCTTGCCGTAAGACCCACTATAATACCTTCTCGCCTTTCCTGTAAGCCAAATGATGGTTCTTGGAGACTCTTATCTCGAGCACGTTTCCGAGTTAATACATGCGAGAGCGAGGAGACAGAAAGAATAGCGGTGGCGAGGTAGGTGAGAGTTGTGAGTGGATCGGACTGATATGAGTTTTTCTGGTGAGGAAGTGGGAGATCGGTGTGGTATGTTGCAAGAAGGGAAATTTGAGGGAGAATAAGGAGTGAGGAAAGAAATGTTGAGAGGTGTTGTGAATACCTAGCTGACAATGCATGAAGATTGTCGATGATTATCAAGTATTCTATTTCGTATTAGATGTCATTTTGCTCCATGTAATGCTGTTCAAGGATTTAGGCTTACTTGTGGCATTCTGGGTAGCTGCTGATGATTGCTGGATATGGAATAAGATTTCTGCTCGTAAGCTTGCAAGAGCTTTGGTACGAGCTGAAATAAAGGCATCCGTGTCAAAATAAACTCTTTTTTTGAGAGTAGAAAACGAGACAAAGATGATCTTGCTCCTGGAGATCTAAAATCTGTTAGTTACATTATATTGAAGATTATACAACACGTGACATCTTCCTCGAGCCGAGGAAATCGCAGAAGTTGTAAGGACGATGAGTAATATTAAAAGAATGGAGATAAGATAGGAGAATGAGACTATACTTTAACGATATAAGAGATAGATAGTTTACCTTTGCTCTTCTTACAAATTCTTTGATCACGGGCCGACTACTTTGCTCTAAGGTGTCGAGGACCAAGGTGAAGGGACTTGCGCCCTCTTTTAGGTTCAGCAGCTTTTGAAATAGAAGGGTATTATGTGTTCTTCTTTGTTGTAATGGGGGAGGCGCCATTTTGCTGATGAGGGTTGGATGTTTGTGATGGCCATGGGTCATAAATTTGGAGAATAGATGACTCGCTAATATTTCCCCTTTGAGCTTAGGTACTCTATAGCACAACTTGGATTTCAACCTCATGTTTACGCAGCCCTAAATCATATCTAGACATCTTATATAGGGTTAAAGAATCACAGCTCTAGCAATAGCGTAGAGAGGGTTCAAAGGTAGAGGATGTAAAAGGCTAACCATGTTCCAACTCTGAAATGAGCTATTCTAACACATATATTCAAGGCCAGTAATACACAACTTCTATCTGAGGTTGCTCTCTATCCAAATTCGCAATCTATAAAAGGCCCAAAACTAAAAGATCCCAATAATCATCCCAACTCCTGCTGTCCATTTCCAAAACATTCATCCATCACCCATCCCACAGATTTCCTACATTCAAGTCAGTAATCATCTCCAACTTTAATCACAAGCCCAATTGAAAACTAACCAACCGTCTCCTAGCAAACTCCCTATAAAGCTCCACCCAAACTCCCCTCTCCTCACAAAAGCTCGTTTCCCCCTTCCCAACATTCCCACACTTCGGCCCCTCCTTCTTAACCTCCCTCGCACTAACCTCCCACGGTTTCCCAAATGGACTATCACTAAAATGCACCAACCTGGCATCCCTCATAACCTTCGGCGTTGACCAAAACCCCTTCTTTCCTCCAAACCACCCTTTATGCCCCGACTTCCCCTTCCTGAGCTCTCCAGTCAACAACCCATACTCCCTCCACGGCAAAGTCACACAATCACCTCTTCCCTCACTCCCAAAAATCTTATTAATAATCTCCATATCAAAGAAATCCGTTCTCCCCACCGCCATAATAATTTCTCTCATAATCAACGTGAAATCTTTTTCATTGGGTTCGACTACCATTATATGACTACTTAATCTTTCCTCCCTTTCTAACCAATATGCTTTTGTAAGTGCAGCACGGACTTGGGGTATAAAGAAGAGTTCGTCCATTGATTTTAGGATGGTGGAGTCCGAATCAAGGGTTATGAGTCGGTTATATTGGGTTTGATTGAAGACCAGAAGTTTGGTGTAGGAATCAGCCCAGTTTTGTCCGGACCAGTATGCTGCGTTGTTATGGAGAATTCTTATGGGTATCAGCGTGACGTTATATTCGTCCCGTGCCTTTAAGAGGAGTTTGACATCGGTTGTGGTTGAGGTTAGGGATATGGTGTTGGGGTAGAGGAGGACTAGAGATGCTTTCGTTTCGAATTGTCGTAATTTATCAAAATTGAGAAGAGCGGCGCACATATATTCAATGTTAGTGGCATATTGAGCGTAGGCTAGTTTCTTCCAATTTATGTTTTGGATTTGGTCGTATTCTTGACTTGGCGTTATAGGTGTACTTCGAACACACATCTCATTTTTTAATCCCATGTAGACAAGAGGGCTTTGTGGTAACCGTATCCAGAGGATTACGTAGATAGTCGAGAGCAGGACCAGGAAACGAAGTCGTTTGGATCGGAATATCACACGGATTTCTCGGGTCACTTGGGAGAATTGAGAAAAGAGGGTTGGTGGTTTTTCATATCGGATTTCTGGTGGTGGAATCCATGATGGGATTGATGGTGAGTCGTATAGATAGTCTGGAAGGTCGAGGAGGGGCGCTTTTGCCTCTCTTCTTCGGGGGGACATTTCTTCGTCTAGCTAGAAGTCAGTTCTGGATTGTACAAGGCACGTGATGTATTTGGGTCACCTGAATTGTACATGAAGAATTTGAAAGCAATGCAAAACTGTCCTCGGATTAGCAAGATTCATCAGACTAGAACCAGTATATACGATTATCTGTTTTCAAGACATAAGATCCAGTAAATTCCCACTTCCTGAGGCTTCTGTCTTTTCAAGTGTCTTGGAGCTCAGGGGCTGACACGTGATGATTGTTGCCTCTGCTCTGTTTGAAAGGAACCAACCCTCAAGGATATACCGCAACAACAATGGAGCAACTAGTGATTGAAAGCATGATAATTCTAGGAAGACGCCTCACAAGAAACATCAGTGGTAGATACTTGAAGCCCCGAACCCCACGCCACATTATCCCTTGCAAGTGCAATTATCCTTGATTCAGGGGCTAAACGGTTTTAAATGGGTCATGAGTGGAGCAGAGTCCTGACTATAAAATAAATCACTCTCACCCCTTTTCGACGGTTTCTCGACAGAAGATGTTTTTATGTTCCATAGAAGACTCATATCCTCATTAACAAGAATAAGAAATGTGCTAGCATTTCCTAAACACCCATTTATTCTTTCTCTAAGATATCCGGTATCAATCGCGACCTTGCTATAGACTATGACTTTTCCCTCCCATCCCATAGATGCAATCCCTCCTTACAACTCATCATGCCCCTTAGGCGCAGTTTCTTCTTCATCCTTATGAGCGCCGGCGAGCTCCCAGGCGCCTCCAGTGAGATCTGGCATTCCCATAATCTTAACCACCAAAGCAGTCCATCCAGTGAAATGTTGGGTCCGTTGTCCAGCTCCTGTTTCTGGGTTATATTGCTCCCATGCGAAACCGGTTTCTTGCCATGAGTTAAAGACGGTCTTTACTAGGTTAAGTCTGAGACCGCTGTAGAGTTGAGTGGCTTTCTCTTGTTGTGGGCCAGGGGTCTCTGCGAATCGCTATGTGAATGTTAGTATCGTTATCTTCTATGTGTGAAATAAAGGAAATGCTTACCAGAAGCTGAACAAGGGCAAGGTAATTGATGTTCATCCAAATCGGGCCCCTCCAATAGTTCTCTCCAGTGCCATAGAACTCATCCTGCTTACTCAAACTTCGAAGACCATAATCACTCCACAATTGGTTTTCATCACCAAGGAGATCCAAAATATGACCCAACTTGGGGTTTTTGGCATCAATCAATCCTGTCAGGAATGGGAAGAGAGAAATGTATCCCTTGTGACAAACGAGTAAGTTCTCCTCGTACTCATCAATTGTCGCATCACAGTAGCACTTTTCTTTCTCGCTCCAGTGCAGATCATCAATGTTCTTGAGAATTGCAGTTTCAATGGTAGTGAGTTCCTTGACATCATCCTCTATTTCAAGGAGGGTTGCTATGTTCTTGAGAGATTTGGTCATCATACCCATCCATGAGATGAGATCAACGTGCAACTCTCCAGGGTGTGGTGGTTGAGCACGAGGATAGTCATCAAGACCACTGGTCAAGATGTGTTGTGGGGTTCTTCCTCTCCACCTATATCCTTCCTTACTGCTAAAAGCATCACGGTCATATGATTTCAAATCTCCGAATTGAGTCTTCCGGAACCAGAAATAATGCTTGCGTAGCTTGGGGTAGAGCTCCTTAAGATATAAGAGTCCGAGCTCAGGCTTCTTAAGTAAAATTGAATTATACTTGTTATCAGGCTCGGCGTTGCTGTAGAGCACTGGAACAAGCTTGCTGATAAAGTTGTCAATAATGAAGAAGAGGGTAGGCGGGTTTGCATAATGAGGATATTGAGTTGTGAACTCTTGGGGCACCTTGCTTCGTGCTTCACCACCCATAATTTGCTCTCGGCCAATCCATCCATCATCGTCGATAAGGTTGAACCAACTCTTCACAACTTCCAAGGAAAGATCCATGTCCCAATCAGCAATTGGCATGAGATGAAATCCCTCGTCCCAGAGGAAGCCTCGAGGGAAGAACGATCTCGATGGAACAGTGGTGAAAAGCTCGGTTGGAGGCTCAAGCCTTTGATTGTTCTTTGCACGAGCAGCAGCTGCCTCTTCCCAGAAACCTTCGTTTTCCTCGTCATATTCTGGTGCATATGATCGATCAACAACAGTATCGCCATAGAAGTATCCAAGTCCACCAAGGAGGTTGGAAAACATATTGCTAGAAAGCCTTTGGAGAGACTCAATTGCGAATGGTGGCTGGGGATCGAAAGTAGTGATAAATCTCTCAAAAAATGACACTGAGTTCTCTTCGATGTATGTAGCCAAATTTGAACTAAAATACTCCTCGGTTGAAGCACTGTTGAAGATGATGTCGAATTCAAAATTTCCTCGGAATACTTTTTCGATCATGTGTAGGTTTCCAGGAGCGGGTTGGTGTCTTATGGTATAAACCTGTTGAGGTGGTGGTGGAGTTTCCTCTCCATATTCCTCAATATACTCGTCGATTTGAGCTTTCAATTCCTTGAAAAGAATTGGCTTTGCTTGCCATATGATCCCTTCTGGGGCTTGGAAAGAATGCACAAAGGTTCGATCCAAAGGCTTCTCATCATATGCTGGATGCTCGGGTTGGGGGTGATAACCCCGTCCTCCCGTAACAACCAATTGGTATTTTCCAAGACCGGGAGAATCTCCATTGAGCACAACGTCACCCTTGAAGCCCAGTTTATCTTCCTCATTGCCCACTGCAAGAGTTCCCTCCCCTTCTAGTGCTGCGTAGAATATAACTGCAGTCTTTGTGTTTGGATCCACGTCTTTCCTGAGCATTCCTCTGATTCTCGCAGCCCAGCTACCTCCATGGCTTCCTCCAGGTATTTTAATAAATGTGATCCTGATATCAATCCCATTACCGGCGTCGTAAATAGTCTCTGCTCCTCCTTTTCTGGCATCAAATTCGTCCCAGCCGTAACCAGCCATGTTATCTCCCTGCTCGCAGGTGTGTCTCATGTCTGGAACCCATATCAGCTCTTATTGCTTTTTCCAATCACCCCATACGCGGGGTCAATTTGAGGGGGAAAAGACTTACTACTCTGAACATCTTCAAAGTTGTCCACTCTCGACCACATCAATCCACCCAGGAAACTCCTAGGAATTCTAGGCCGTACGCCAAAGTAGACATTTGGTCTATAGGGACCCCATAATAAACTCTGATTGGATTTCTTGCCAATTTCCTTATACAAATCGGCAGTATCGTCGGCCGCTGTGACAGCTATAAGACCAGCAACCAAAGCTGCTCGCAAATAATTGGGAAACAGCATTGTGGCCAATTTTAATGGATGGGCATTCCAGAGCTCCAGGGAGAAATAGGGAGGGAGCCCGGAATATATTGAAGAGAATTGGCGCAAGAAAGTTCACATTGACAGGCCTTGTGAACACAGTTGCGCCTTGTCTTGCGGTAGGTAGATTGCCGAATATTCAGCCTGTAGCGCGAGGCTACCTTGGTTTACAAGGAAGGCTATGCCCCGGGATTTGCTATTCGTCTAGAAAGATTACGGAGCAGTGAAAACGCAATCTATTCTGGAAAATCTATTGTTACAGGTAATTATCAATATCTAAGGGTATCTATCGTACGAGCTACATCTAGTTCCTCCGCGCCCAACATCGGCCTATGAAGAAGCCACAACTCAGCTTCCTGGTGGTCCGTCCAAATGCCGCCAAGGTTTGAAAACGCCTTTGGTGGTAACTCATACCCACATAATACCATTAAGAGGACGAAGAGGGTCTTTCTGGCCTGATCTTTGCTATAACCCCTTTTAAGGGTTTTCTTAATAGTTAAGTAGTTTTAAAATCAAAACTGCCTTCTTGATATCCTTGCTTAAAATTTCCCATCGGCAGTCCTACTCCCTCGTGGGACTCAGCGGTCTATTGAATCCGCCAACCCGGTTCATATATTGCCTGTACTCAGTCTTCTTCTCCTTCCTAACAGCATAGGTATCATTTCCCAGAACCTTCTTCTGATGTGTAGTCGCAAAGCCTCCAAAGCCCATCATAGCTTGCATAGCAACTACATCGTCATCCACAACCTCAATTTCTTCATCTTCGATTAGCGATGCAGCCTTGGCTTTCTTTCCTTTCTTTCCTCCCTTTTTCGATTTCGCCTCGCCATCTACATCCATCCGATCGTGATCTTGGTGTTCATGCCCACTTGAAGCGGGCCCAACCTTGAAACTCACCGGTGGTGTAGCTGTCCGGCTCTTGGTATACGCCTCCTCGATAACTGGAGGCTTTGACCTCTCAACCACTAAAGTCTCTTCTCGACTATCCTCAACTTCCTTCTCCCGCCTTGGACTCCTACTCCTCGCATCTCTCTTTCGATATCCTTCTCTCGACCTTTCTCGTGGGTTATCTCTGCCTTCGCGATCGCGTGCACCATCTAGAGGAAAGTTAGAAGACGCTCTATGTGCCAACTTGATGGGATAATCACCTCGATCCCTATCTCTTCCACCATCCCTTCTGCTACCCCTCTCAGCATCTCTCCTGCCTCCTCTTCCCCCATCTCTCTCATCGCGCCCACGTCCACCTCTCTGATCCCTCGAATCTCTCCCATCTCTGTCATCTCTCCTTCCTCCGCGACCATCTCTTTCTCTTTCCCTATCTCTGCCACTCCTTCCATCGCGTGGTGACCGACTCCTATACCTCCTATTCCGATCCCTATCCCTCTCCCTATCTCTATCATCATATCGCTCCCTCTCGCGTTCCCTCTCCCTAGGCTCCTCTCTTGCACTCGCACTTGGGCGTGGAGCTACCGGTGCGCGTCTTTCAGCCTCGTCCCACATCTGTTTGCTGTCTGGGCGACGAGGACGCTTGGGTGGTGGTTCGGTCATTTTCTGAGACTTGTATCGGATTGTGAGGTGCGCTTGGAAGGAGATATGGAAAGTTGGTGTAGTCGTAGCGGTTGCGATTAAGGTATCCGGATAGTGCAAGTACCTCAGGTTCGGGATTGCTGTACTGGGAAAAATTGTATGGGTCACTGTCACGTGAGGACGATCCGAATCCTGGGGTTGGCATCCTTTTCTCGGAGTTGTTCAAGAGTTTCGAGGGATGGAGAAAGAGAGAAGATATTTCAAGAAAGACGAATGGGACTTTAAATATGCCGCTATTTAGAACGATCGGGTTCTGGCTCGAAGGTCAATCACTCTAGAGTTTGTAAAGTGAAATCCTTCCATGTTGGTGTTCAATCCACCATCACCAACACCACTCCACTAGATTAACCGGAAATTTCCCTTTATATGCAAGACTTACTGATATCATTCATCTTGTAACATTTCTAGCTATCTACATATCATTTTCTCGTTTCGAGCCAAAGAAAATGGTTGTTTTCCAGGGACGAGAATGAGAAACTCTGACTCAATGCTTGCAGTCGACAATTAGTAAAATTTATATATTTGCTTCGAAAGAGGTTCGCCAATCGCTACAAATCTATTGTATATCGACATTCTAAGGTTGTTCCCACTGTCTCATGTTTCATTATTGACATTAAACTCATTCATTTCACCGGTCCGAAGTCTTATTCTCTAGGAAGAAAATTGCAAGGCCAATATCAGTTTCTAAAACCAGAGAAGAATCAAAAGATACACTTATATTACGGCAATTATAGTGCAGGTAGAAGCCTGAAGTACCGAGACAGGTCTATTCTTTGAACTTATTAACTCTCTTTGCGAATATAGAGAGTTATAAACAAGTGGAAAAATGAAGGCTAGAAACAAGGCAAAAGTGGTTTAACCTAAGACTCATAAGGTCCTTTTAACTCCTTAACAATGCTAAAATTTACACATGTGCAACAATAGGATAAATTTGCAACTTTATTAATTCTCAGAAACAATTAATGATGGCTGTTGGTTACACGGGAGATTATAAATGATGATTTGAACACCAAAATTGATTTTAAATAGATCGATATATGAGCAATGATATCAATATTTTATCTGAGGTGCTTAGACTATGTGATATTAAGAGCTCGAGGCTTCGAGCATTGCACTAATAAGCTAGAAGATACTATATCTCATAGTAATAGTTGCAATATTAGACACACAAAATGAAATCCGATTGCGGAACACGCACCCGAATTAAAATTTTAGTTTAACACCGGATGACTTATTCGGAATTGTAAGCTTTCTGAAACAATCACAATGTCTTCATTAGTGATCGTTCGAGGGTAATTTGACTACGTGGGATTGAGTCTATATTTCATTTGTCTCTCAAGCTTGCAAGCCGAGTGATGTCTATTCAGCATTAAAAGGGTAAATAATCATAACATCTGTTTAACTGCGTTCTCTATGACTCTGTAGCAGCTGTGAAAATTTTCGCTTTTACTAATATCTTTTTCCACTTATGAAAAGTGGAATTTAAGGCTTCGACGATACCCAACAACAGCCTAAAGACGTTCGATGTCCAATTCACCACCAAGCCGCGGTGCCCTTGGTGATCGACTTTAGAGACTTGAGATACTACGACGGCTTAAAGTAAGTATCTTTATCAACTATGAGGGGAAAAGAAATTATTCGAGTAGAGAGGAGTCCGGCATACGATTGGTGCTCATCTCTCGCTCTCTCTATTTGGAGTAGGTTTGTTGCAAAGTGATTGGGGGCTCATGACATTCTGTTCGACTTTTCGTCGAGGTTTTCTCAATGAATGAATTGAATGAATGAGACTTCATTGAGGAACTCATAAGGAGTATTCCTCACTATAAATACTATGG